>ML787853.1:436143-471113 GCA_009831015.1 Picea engelmannii | reverse complement strand
CGGATCAGATCTCGTTCTGAGGGCCAAAGCCCTAAAAATTTGCCCACAAGGGCGTAGTCTCTCATAAATTGTTTTTGCTCTTCAATGCGTGGTGAGCTAATCACATATTTGGGGGCTTGTGGAGCTTGTGGGATGCACTTACCAGGTTTCCATGGAGCTGCCGCAGTGGAGGTTGAGGCTGCCTTCTCATGATCGATCTCCATTTCGCGGTCCTTGGATACGCCTTCTTCCCATAGGGTCGAGTGTATGCCTGGCGGCGGCTCAAAGGCCGGCCTTTTGGTCCTTTCCGCGTCCTTGACACCAGCTGTAGCCTGACTGTAAGAGCCGCTCGTCGGCCCTCCTCCGCTGGGTGGCGGATGCCCCGATGGGGCCATTGCTGGACCCCCACACCGCAAAGGATCTGCAAAACCCTAGTTCGCCGATCAAGACCTAGCCAGAGCGCCGCGATTCTCAATATTGAGGATATTTGGCTAACCTATTTTAGGACTGCAAGAGATCATATTATTACGACAGTGATAGGTTTCACAGTGCTATTATTGGCATGGTCTATGGCTCAATTGGGATAGATAGTTGGGATAGATAATTGGACCTGCAGTTTTCTTAGATTTCTCTTGTATAACCTTATATACATCAACATTGTTTGCTCTTTTATAACCTATACATTAACATTGCTTGTTGGCCATATCTTTATTCAGTTGATGACCTTAATGAAAAGAGAAATTACAATTGAGTGGTTGTAAGCCAATGATATAATTCATATAATTTAGATGTTTTTATGCAGTTGATGATCTCAATGGAAAGAGAAATTACAATTGAATAGTTGTAAGTCAATAATATAATTTATTTTTGGAAATTAATTTATAACTTTGAAAATTAACAAAAAAAAAATTAAATATACTAGGGGAATAATTTCCTATTAATAAAATTTCAACCTTTCAACCAATCAAAAATTAGATATAAAAATTTACAATATTTAAAAAACTATAATTTTTTTTGAAAAAAATAAATAATAAATATATTAAAAAAAACTTACACCCTCTTAAGACTACAGAATACACTTATTATTACAACAAAATGCACACAGTGAATGCTATAGTCCCTGGAGGCAGGGACTAATAAGGGTAGCTATTGATACGCTTATTAATAAGGGTAGCTCTTAGTACGCTGAGTAGGAGTTATTATTCTATCTTAATTAAAAAAAAGAAAAGAATGTGTATCTTGTAAAACAAGCTTCAGTGTCTGTGACATGTAACCCAACAACTTGTGTGTTTTCAATAGTCGAGGATAAGGAATGGATTTTGCAATGGCCAATGATGAGGTAAGTATTTTACATGTGAGAAAAATTACTAAAGTAGTTGAATTAGTTGAATTTCACTATCATAGTTGTGGGCCCATCCACGACCTGTCACTCAATTTGACAAGCTTGGGATGTTTGTGGGCCCATTTTCCCCATCGACGACCTCTCACTCAATTTGACAAGCTTGGGATGTTGGAAATAGTGGAGGATAAGGAAGGAATTTTTCAATGGCTAAAGGTAAATATTTTACAGGTGAAACAAATGACTAGCGTAGTGGAATTTCACTGTCAATAGCTATGAGCCCATTTTCCCAGGGACAACCTCTCACTCAATTTGACAAACTTGCGATGTTGGTAAATGGTGTTGTTGTTGATAATTTAAATTAGAAAGAGATGTTGTTCCCTAAAGCTATTTTTTTAACTGAGAAAATTGCATGAACCTTGCAACTGTTGTTGATTCTTTTACGGTGATGTTGAATAGTTGGTTCTGTAGCAAAGCCTGGTGAATGAAATGTAATTATAATAAAGCCATTACTGGTGGGAAATAACATTTTCTTATATATCTTTATTTATTCTTTTATATATGCATGGGCCTTCTTATGCACCATTTAATAAAATACATAAACAACTATCATAGTAAACACAAAGGTAGAATGGGTTGTAAAGAAATTTAATAGATTTCAATTCCCTAACAAACCTTTCATCGGCATAAGAATATCAGTGGAATCATTTTGCATTGTACTCAAGAATGCGGGTGACAGAGCATGTCTCATGTGAGCCTCTAGTTTTTTCATTGTTCCCGAACTTGAATCAATTTTGTGTTTGGGAAATCTCATGAACAAGCAACAAAGAAAAGTAGATTATTTGTCTTTGTTGATTATGGCTCGTTTAATGAAGGATACCTATAAATAAAATAAATAGTGCAGATTTATTTTTATTTTAATTGAGAATTTAGTGAGTATTTTCTTCATTTTAATTGACTATTTAGTAATTACTTTATCTTATATGAAGTTGATATGAAGCATATGATTAGTGATATATATAGAACATGCAGTAGCTATTTGAAGCGAGGAGCGTTTTATTTGTATGAAGTTTTCATCATGTCAAATTTTTATGAAAGTTGATTGGTTTTCTCTGTATGATGTTGAAGCGCTGAGATATATGGGTTTTTCTTCAGCAACCATACTATTATTTTTATTTTTTTTAAATTGTTTACTGTATCTATTGCAGAAAATTGTACTTATACACACTATTTGGATCTAAATCCTTATTGGTGTGAAGCCTTTGTATCTAAGATAAGTTGTTGGACTTTCTAAAATTGACCTCCTCGCTAATTAGTTCGCTAATTAGTTGGGAGAGCTAATATAATATCATATCGGTATCCATTTACAATATAAAATACTATATTTCGCTAATTAGTTGGGAGAGCTAATATAATATAATATCGGTATCCATTTACAATAGAAAATACTATATTTTATCCTTTTAAAATAGAGTTCTTTTAAAACAACCTGCTCTTATTGTTGGTTTATGAAAAAGCTAGTTATAAATCACTAGGAATCTATTTTTAAAATAAAATAATAAAAATATTATTTAAAAAAATGAATAATTTTCCTACACAATGGAATGTATTGTTAAAGCATTTCGTTATATAAAGTCATGGATTCAAAACCATGACTTACTTTATATGGTATTGTGTATATTCTTACTTAACAAATTTAATTCTCATATCTCTCTCTCTCTCTATATATATATATATATACAATTAGGCTTATCTTATAAAGGAAAAAAAAAATCACTATTTTTAATAAGGATAGTAATGTTATATCAAGGTTATCCCATCAAATTGAACTGAAGGAACCACTTAATAGTAGCCCAGGGATTTCTCCCTCTCTTATAACCGACATAGTTGCAAGGGTGAAGGATGAGTGGGGGAGACAAGGGGTGGAGTGGAGTGGAGTCCATAGTTTGATTATGGAGAAGGAAATGAATCAATTTGAAAACACTATAGTAAGTTTATGAAATTGTGATCGTCTTGGAACTTTGAGATTGGTATATTCCAACCATCCATTAAACATGTATAATTATTTTTTATTAAAATATTGGTGCTGGCAGATTCTTGGTCAACACAAAAACAAAAATGCAATCAACTAAAATAATAAGTATAAGGAATAACGTGTATTTGCATCTTCTCCTAGTCAATTTGAAAAAGTGAACAAAACAATCAATATCAATTGGTTCTTAATTTCTTCTTCTTTCCCTTGAGAGAGGTGTAGAGACTTATAAATTTCTCATTAATTTTGAAATCACTTACAACTTTATACCATGTAAGCTAACTACACAACTTGGTGTTTCTCACAATGTTAAACTTAGTGTTTCTCTTTATTAACTCTACATCCCATGTATGCTATTAGGTTAACTGAGATGGATGTGGTGATGATGAAATGAATAATACAAAGAGGTTGTCTAAGTACAATAAATTGGGTTAACTAACATGGATGTGGTGATGATGAAATGAATAATACTAAGAGGTTGTTGAAGTACAATAAATTAGGTTAACTCACATGGATGTGACGATGATGAAGTGAATAATACAAATAGGTTGTTCAATTATAGTAAAGCCAAGCCCGATGAAAAGAATGGTTCATCAACTCATCATATCTAGTAGATAGGTTTGATGATGAAATGAATAATACTAAGAGGTTGTTGAAGGACAATAAATTGGGTTAAATGACATGGAGGTGGCGATGATGAAATGAATAATGCGAATAGGTTATTGAAGTATAGTAAATATAAGCCAATTTTTCTTCTTATTAGTCTTCTTTTGAGCTTTCAAGAAAATTCTTTATTTACTAAGAAAGCCCATTGGGATTTGATTCTCTTGGAAAATAATCATGTTACGAGTCAACCATATTTAATAAGCATACTGACGGGGGAGGTAGTGATACCTTGCGACAAAGACATCCTTCAACCAATCCAAAACACAAAAATCCAAGATGCCATGATTCCACTTAGCTCTAGGGTTGAAATCCTTGGATATATATAATAATTCAAAAAGTGTTATAAAATATTTGTACATCTTATAATTTAAGAATTGAATGTGTTAACATTGATATTGATAATGAATTTGTATGTAAGGGTGTTAGATAAAAATTCCATTTATTAGAAAAATTGTTTCTTCGACATCAAATAAGTAGGGTAAGGTGTATAACAACTAGCTCCTACTTTTACTTTTAAGTGAGTGTTTTTATATGTACCTTTCCGTTCATTATCTCCATTGTGATTTAATGGAATGCATGCAGAAGTATTTATAATCTATTAATCATTCTCTTACCATGTAGAAAATGTATGGCTAACTCTAATTGCCAAGTGAATTTATTATAATTTCTATCTAAAATAGAAAAATTAAGATGTCCATTATTAAGATGCAAATTATATAAAGTAATTAAGGCATTCAACCATCCACAATAACTACAATCCAAAAAATGAGACATGCAAATAATCATATATCTTAATATTTTAAGTTCTAATCAAAACATAAAATAACAAAACATATTACAGTCCATATTACTATTTCAAATAGTTAGTGTATCAAATACAACACACCTAGATTTAAAATGATTTAATCTCTGACTCAACCATTTGGGTCCATTTCTAAATGTGGTCGACCTCAGTATTAGAAATATGATTGCATTTGGATTTTAGTCATTACTATATGTTATGAGTACAATATGGAATGCACAAAGGCCATATATATTTTGGATTGAAAGTTCTATAAAACCTTTCTTTACAATGAACAATGCTAAGATTAAATAGTTTCTCCTAGGGACATGCTAATATAGATGTTTTCTGGGCTATAACTTTAGACATTCTCAATTCTACCAATTCATTTGAAAAAAAAAGAAATACATTGTTTGAGGTGAAATGAGTTTCGAGTCATCTTCTAACTTATTGCAAGGATAGTGGATGCAAAGTGGTTTCCAAAATGACAACCCAATTCCATGCAATAATTATTATGTTAATGATATATCTATTCATCCATAAAGATAAGGATTACAAATTTCTTTGTGCATTAAAAAGATGTTGTGTATGTAAATTATTGAAACACAATCATGTGCCTATTGGGATTGAAACTAAATGGTTGAGAAAGTATTACTTATAATGGTAAATGGAGCACTAGTAATATTGCATTTTTCAGCCAAACAAGAGAGCAACAAGTCATGGAATGAAAATAAGTCTTTTCTACAAGATGCATGCCTTATGAGGTCAAAAATGAATTAAGGCCAAGGAAGGAATGGGGAAAAAATAGGAGAGGAACAAAGTAAGCCACAACTAATTTCAATTTTAGCAATCCTACTCTTGTTTGTCAACTTTTCCCAGCATTGACAAGGATGTTACATGACTCTTTATACAATTAGGTAATAGGATGAATGATATCTATAGACAAAGATAATTTAAATTTTAGAAATCCTAGTCTTGGTTGTCAACTTCTCCCAACATTGACAAGGATGTTACCTAACTCTATATACAATTATGTAATAGGATGAATAATATCTATAGAGAAAGATCAAAGAAGTAGGTGTGTTGGCTCTCTTCCTAGAACTTTGCTTCATCCAACTTTTATTTTTTCCATGAATAAAAATATTTAGGTCGGAATCTGGATTCAATACTCCTCTTAGTCTAAATTCATGTTTCTACTAAGAAAATGTAACGACCCCCATCTTTACAAAACAAGCGATGCATAACAAGAGCAATTTTTTTATTTTTATTTTTGTGTGCATGGAGAAACAATGCAACTTAAAGATGAACATGATGCCCACAAATAGGCAACAAACAACATAATGACACGTGTGACCTAACCCTTCAATGCGAGCGAGAAAATAAATCAAGGATTCCAGATTTTGCGAGACGCACCATCAAGCAATCCAGACATTTGACATTATTTCAATCAACCTTAAATTTACAATCACGCAAGATATCCAGCATACACAATCTATCTAATAATAACCAACTTGAGGCACAATTCTATTTAAAACCCAGGTGCACCATCAATCAATCATTCATTACAATAAAAGTTAAGATGAGTTACTTAAGAAGATATTATCATAGACTGAAAGTTACCACCACACAGGTGTAAATCCTAGTTTATTTGAACCTAAGAAGCATTAATCAATTTTTATTTTTATTTATGTTTCTATGGATTTCAATAATATCTAATTAAACTTTTATTTTACTAATTAATAAATTAGTAAAGATTATTCACATAAAGAATTTATGTACTCCAACTATTGAATATAACTTCTCACTCCAAATTTGCACATCACTTGCTTCATGGTATGCACAAACTAACTCTACCTCATAAAGTTATTTATAAATATTAATTATTTAAATACAATGAGTTTTCCCACACGATTTTACATTCAATTACTTATATCAATGCCTTCACTATCTTATCACATTTGTCATGCTAATAGTTTACTGAGTTATCATAAACTTGATAAAATTCTTATTAATTTTCCTTACCTATTGCAATCCTACCTTCCATATTATCGTTCGCCAATTTATGTTTGTCTTCTTATTGGCGCACAACATACAAAATTTGCATTTGACTGATTGAAACTTTCGACATATGTTTATGTTTTTCTTCAAAAATCTAAATTTTCAACGAAAGGCATAATATTATTTTATTTTGTAATGATATATCCTTCTTTCCATGAAGGGAATTGAAACGAGAAGTCAAAGTTATAAGGTGTCACTTCCTGAATCTAATATTTTATTCAATTAATGTTTTCCTTTCCAACATCCGTGCTTCATACGGATTTGGACCGAGGAAGAGGTAAAAAATATCCATGTTTCTCACACTTTGCCTTGCCATTTTTTTGTCGAATTGCCCGACTAGATTGCAAGTCAGTCAAGTCTCGACGTTCTTCTAGATGGAGTTATTATCGTGAGTATTTAGAAATTAACATGATAAATGTTGATTGAAGCACATTCCTTCTTCCATAATGTGGTTTTGAATTGCTATAAATATACATATCTGGTTTCTTGTTTTCACATATCGAATTGAGTGGCCAGCGAGTGATTTCTTTCTTTCTTTCTGGATTGACGTCGTGTTGTCACTATGAACTTGTTATTCAAGTATGCTTGTTTCCTACAAAAGCCATGGTACTTCTTGGTCGGGCAGGGCCAAGATGTGCATCAACAATTATTATGTCCCCACAATGACATGAGAGCCCAATGTGCATCAGTAATCGGTGAGGGACCTAATAACCTTGTTTCTTATAATAATTATATGAAGAGTAAAACATCATTGATCAATAAGGCTCATAAAAATTTCATAATGTAGAAGTAATTTATTTTCTTTTCAATAATATTAAAGATGTACATAAGTTTCATAATTCACAACTGTAAAATTTATTACATAGAAATATTCATACAAATACTATCGATTCAGAAAAGGAACGATCCAAAATAAAACTACATTAATCGTAGAGAAATAAAGAAGTATTTTCGTTGTATACAAAAATGAATTTTTTGGGCAATCACAAACGAAATTGGTCAAGAATAAAGAAACTAGAATCGCAGAGCAATAAATAAGTATTTTCGATGTACACAATAACGAATATGCTGGGTAGAGAAACTATCCTTCACTTATTATCCATGCACAGGAAACCAGAGCATTCGAATCTAAATCTTTAACACCAAAGTGAAAGATAGTTGATTCGTCTCCTAGCCGACTGCTCAGGCACAGACTAATAACTTAAAGGATAAAGGAACAAAAGATAGAAACACAATTTCTTTGTATTAAAAACAATAAAAACGCAAAGTAAAATAAAATAATGGCTTGAGACCAAAACACAATCTTCCTCGGTAATAATACAACACAGTAATAATTCCAACCAAAACTAGAAACTACGATAAAATGAAGTAATAAAACAAAGCACAGAAACACAAATTTAGTGACCCTTTTGTAATTTCACACGGTGCACTATCGCCCAGATCGAAATTCATATGCATAACTAAACGAGTCTTTTTCTTTTAACAACATCTATGCAACTGAGATAATGACAATAAAGAAATGTATGAACAAGAAATTGAGCTATTATTTAATAAAAATTATACACATGCGTACTGTAGCCAAATACGAAGAACCATAAGTGATTGTCCCATGCTCATGCTCTATCCAGCTCCAACTTGTCGACCGATGAGACATCACCGCTACTTCCCATTCAACGCCAGGGGTACTTTTCTTCCTTTTGAGCCCCTCTAGATGCAAAGGGGCCACACACACAATACCAGAGAATGATAGCACCCAACTCACCTCGCAAGTTCGAGCTACCACTCATTACCCGAGCTGGGTATCCCAACTCCCACAAGAGAAGTTCAGTGAAGATGAAATTTTATCAGAGTAACATTACGCAAGCCATATGTTATCCATACTCCTCCTCGTCCATCATTTTTATAGATTTTCTTAGTCATTAGTTTCCCAAAACCGTCATTAGATTCTTTTTTCATTTAATTCATTTCGAAAAACCTCCCCTGTACACATGTTGACCGATCCCCTAGTTGCACCAGGAAATCAATTTATTAATTAATTATTTAAATTTGTCTATTTCTCTCACCCACTCAACAATGTTCCTAAAAATTCTCCTCTATGTCCCATTATTCCCTTACCATTCTTAAATGACTTACGCCTTACTTAAATACTAGTTGAGTTCGTAAATAGAAAGTTCCAAAGGCTAGATTCCTTACTAAGTTAGACATTCCCCTTTTTATTTTAAGTTTCTCTTTTTCTTTAAGTTTCACATTTTCCTTAGGTTTCCCCCTTTTATTTAAGTTTCCCTTTTTCTTAAAGTTTACCCTTTTTATAACTAAGTTCAGAATTACCAGGTTTAGGCAAAACAACCAAATACCCCTTTTATTAATTACAGCTTTAATAAAATTTCCACTTTAATTATTAATGCTTGTATTTTCTGTACCCCCTTCTTGTTACATGTCTAATTATTATTTTCTTGTTTAAAGGTTCTACTTAGACCTAGGTTTTCAATTCACTAGGCTTGGCGACAATTCTTAAGGGAATTTTCTTTATTAAACTTTACTTATCACGTCGTTCATTTTAAGTTCGACCAGGTCCTAAGGAGGCATAGTTTTCTAGGAATTAGGTTTATTAACTTACCATAGTTAAAATCGTGACGTGCCCTTCAGGACACACCACGTGATCCAAGTGTTCCACTTGCCTCTTTTCATTTTATTCCCACTACGTGCCCTTCTTGACTGAATTTGGTAGACGTCAAACCCCTGGAGTCAATACTATGTTAGATGATCGTGTGGGAGAATAAGGCCCTCTAAGGAATAAGGACCCTGCCTTATTTTGTGCCCCTCAAAATCATCGTGAGAAACTCTCACTGTCTGCCCTCACGAAATCGTGCGTCTTCTCGAACTAGGTAATCGTTAACCTACAGTTTGAACCATGACAGGAGTGCTAGTTTGTTGTGGCATGGATGCTTCCACACCTCTCCCTAAATGTCTCTGGTTGTCGTGCGTGACTCCTTTACTCCAAATGTGAGTCTACTTGGCAAGATATCATTAGCATGCACCCATAAACGAATCATGTCAGTAATATCAATCAACGTCATAATATCTAATCATATATACATATGTCACATCAACAACATTAAAAACCTAACAGTCCACTCCCTGACTCGATCTGGAGTCCAAGGATTTTCATTGATGCCTCGACATCCTCAACGTCCAGAGTCCTATACACTGAGAAGAACTCAGTCAATAGCACCTGTCGATGTAAATGCAACAAAATAACATATCATCAAATCCACAATATCTCCTAATCATAATCACAACAACCAATCGTATATAGAACCAGATCACTTGCATGCAAGTGTCCTCAAAGAATAAGTCCTCTCAGTGTGTGCAAGAGTGGGGTGTTACATACATCCCCTCTTGGTTTAATTTTTGTCCCGAAGTTTCACAGTAAATAAGTGTCAAAATAAGGTGTATCAAAGTATCATAAGTCTATTTATAAAACAAAAATGGAAACTGCTGATGCATATCATATGTGTCCTCCCAGGTCGCTGAGTGTGGACTATAATTGTCCCACTGGACCTTTACTTGATCTATTGTTCGACATTGTAGTTATCGAATGCGATGTTCTAGGATGCATATTGGCTCCACCGTGAGTGCACCCTCATCTGATATCTACAAGGAACTCATGTTAATAACATGTGTAGGATCACTAACATAATATCTCAAAAGAGATACATGAAAAACATCGTGCATACGCCTCAAATAATCAGGCTAGGCTAGTCGATAGGCCATGGGCTCCTTCCTTTACACAATATCTAAAGGTCCCATGAACCTAGGAGAGAGTTTAGCACCTATAATGTACCCCAAAAACTGTCACAAAAAAAAAAGTTTTGTTTCTACAATTATCCTTGCATAGTTCTGAGATTCAAGCAATTAAGGCTTTTGTTATAAAGCTTGAGTCTGAAACTTTGTTAGAGACCTTACTGTCATGGATTGTCTTTACTATGCAACTTAAAACTTCCTACTCGATGATACAATAAGTGTATACTCCTCCCTTCAATGCTATTTAAAGTCTTGTAAAAATTACCAATATTTTCTTATTTGATGATGTTTGTAATGCCAACACAGATTTAACTATACGAGCAACTTGTAAAAAACTATGTTACTTCCATACCTCTAATCGGGAGGAAGATTCTCCAATCAACACACAACAACTCCCAAAATCACGAAAAGTAACCAACATGTCGAGATTTTGAAGTTCGGGATTTCGCGAGTACAACAGCCAACATCAATGCACAACAATTCCCAAAATCACGAACAATGACCAGCATTTCAGGATTTCGGAGTTCAGGATTTCGTGAATACAACAGCTAAAATCAACACACAACAACTCCCGAAATCGCGAAAAGTGACCAACACTTCGGGATTTTGGATTTCGGGATTTCGTGAGTACAACAACCAACATCAATGCACAACAATTCCCAAAATCGCGACAAGTGGAAGGATGTGGGACCAAGACATTGGGATTTTGGGATTTGGGGTTTCAGGGTTTGGAAAAGCAAGGGAACTTTTCATAAATGTAACCAGCAAGTCTTGAATGCCGAAATTCACATTATTTTCATAATTCTAATATTTTTCCTTGTACTGGTATTCTTACTTTCGTTCTATGAAATAGTAGGTGTAGAAGGATTCAATATCCGCTTACCCAACAAAATTCCAAAAATCTAAACTTATGAGTTTATACGCAAATAATCAACAAAAGGGTACAATAGGACAACAATTTTTCTGTAAAAAAGTAATTTCTATTATAATCACTTAGAGTTTCCTTTAATCAGTGTATTAGACACCAACAATACTAGATCTGTGCATCATAAATGAAATTTCACTTCCATAAGAGTTTGGTGATTAAATACTGGTGTTCCGTGGGATCTATATTTGGCTTTATGGGTCTTTGACTATAGAAAGGATTTTCCCCACTGACGTTAATCTCCCCCTTTTCCTATTTACATATATAACAAAATTATAGGTGCTTTCGCCTAGCGTTTTACTTATAGGAGGGACAATTCCAAGGTTGGGATGTCTAATTTCGAACTTCGCGACAAAAAATGGATTATATCCACGAAAATATTTTATCTTCCACAACAAATACATATATTTCAACAGTTAGATGTGAACATTCTAGCAAACGTATTATGAATATATATATAAATACAGATTTCATTAACATATATTCCTCACAACTAATAGATATGATCATTAAAATAGTTTACATTACTGCAAATTAGATATAATCACTCAAAATATATATGACATCAATTAAACATAGCCATTCAAAAATAGAGAGGAGTATATCAACATATCTTAATCCAATTCCGTGGGAAGACAAAGGGAACAACCACGTTCCCCCCAACCATAGAACAGGGCAGCCAAAATTACCTGCCTGATTCACCCCCTAGCATGACCATGAATCCATGAGGGCGAACTTGGAGACTCCTCAACAATACTCCAAATTTTTCAGCATTTATCCCCTTGACTCACACTACTTCCAGAGTGCTCATAACAACAAGAGGACTCACAATCCTTTCCCAACATACTTGGCAGCGTCCTGCCTCCTCGCATGTGCTATTTATCAATTTTTTTGCCCATGTCTTTTTCTCTTCTTTGGGGATTTTCGAATCTCTCCTAATCCTTGATTTTCAAGGGCTTCCAGTGGCCAAATCTCTGATTTTCCATTTCTCATAATCAGTCTAGAGGCAATTCCAACATGTTCCCCACTCATGGAGTCATGGTCAGCTGATTTTAACATGGTTATTCCATTTGTCCTCCTGCAATTAATATAAATATTTTGTTGTGATAAAAGTGTCATAGTCAAATAGTTAGTTGAGTCCAAACGGATCTCTTCCCAATAGTCACAATAATTAAATACAATTATTAAATTCGAAATTCAGAATTGCCATAAATGGAAAAAAATTTCCAGATTCGAATTTGCCAAAAACGAAAATAAATTTCCAGCACATAAAAAATATTTTATTTTTGGGTGATGTCACATCCTTTCCCCCTTCAGTAAAAAATTTTCCTCAGTGGTCATTCCTTTCCTAGAACATGATTTGATGAGATTTCCGCAAATGTCCTTACAATTCCCAAGTGGCCTCCTCAGGACTAAAGTGCTTCCATTGCACCTTTACCTGAGCGACGACTCTATTCCGAAGTGTTATTTCTCTCCAGTCCAGAATGCATAGGGATTCCACCTAGAACTTGCCTTCGGGTTCCATCTGCACCAATTTGCAATAAATCATATGAGTAGGGTCATGAATATACTTTTTCAACAAAGAACCATGAAATACGTTATGAATTCTTAGATTAGCTGGGAGTGCAAGTTGATATGCTACGAGTCCAATTCGAGCTAGTATCTTGAAGGGCCCAAAAAACTTGGGTTCCATCTTGGCACAGTTCCCTAACTTCAACGAGATTTTTTGGGCTTTGACCTTCAGGTAAACATGGTCTCCCACTTGAAATTCTACATGTCTTCTTTTCTGATGCACATAGATCTTTTGTCTGTCATGTGCTTCTTTCAAGTTCTGTTGTACTTTCCTTACCATGTTCTCCATTTCTTGGAGCATATCTGGTCCAACCATGAGTTTGTTAGCTGGGTTATCCCAACCAATTGGAGTTGTACACTCTCTTTCCTATAGTATTTCAAAAGGGCTCAACTTAGCTGAAGTTTGGTACCCATTGCTATATGCAAATTCTACCAAGTGTAGGTAGTATTCCCACTTGTTTGGCTTTGTTCTTACATACATGCGGAGCATATCCTCTATGATTTGACTTGTCCTTTTGGTCTGTCCATCCGTTTGTGGATGATAACTCATACTGAAATTCAAATTAGTATTTAGTCCTACAAACAATTCCTTCCAAAAAGCGGATGTGAATTTTACGTCTCTATCTGAAATCACAATTTTAGGAATACCATGCAGTCTAAAAATTTCTTTCATGAATATTTTAGCAATATTGATAGCTTTAAAAGTAGACTTTACAGGAATGAAGTGTGCAGAGTTACTAAGTTTATCGATTACAACCATGATTGAATCATTTTGTTTCTGAGTTTTAGGCAAACCTGTTATAAATTCCAGTGATATGGTCTCCCATTTCCATTCTGATACTGGTAATGGTTGTAATAGGCCGGCTGGATGCTGGTGTTCGGCCTTAACCTGCTGACAATCTTGGCACCTAGCCAAGTACTCTGATGTTTTGCCCTTCATGTTAGGCCAGTAAAATATTTTTCTAAGTGTTGTTATTGTTTTCTGGTAGCCTGACTGGCCAAAATACGGTTTCTTATGCACTTCGTCTAAAATAGTTAATTTTAACTCTTTTGAGTCTGGTATGTACAGTGTATTTTTAAATCTTAATAGTCCCTTCTTGTCTATACTTGTATCTATTTTATCTAAGTTTGCGATACTATTTAGATATTTTTCCATCATCTTAGTGTAATTTCCATCATTAACACCTGTCGTTCTTATTCTTTGTTCCATATCACTTTCTACCCTGCTGATATTTATCTCAAATAACCCATGGATTTTGCGGCTTAAAGCATTTGCCACTTTATTTTCCTTACCCTTGATATGTCTGACCTCGAAGTTGAATCCGTTCAAGAAGGCTAGCCACCTTGTCTGTCTTGCATTAAGGTCTGGTTGGTTAAATAGATATTTCACCCCCCTATTATCCGTCAATAGTAAGAATTTTCTGCCCATTATATAGTGTTGCCACATTTTTAAGGGATGTATTACTGCTACCAATTCTAAGTCATGAGTAACATAATTTCGCTTGTGTTCTTTTAACTTCCAGGACTCATAGCAAATTACGTGCCCTTCCTAAGTTAGAACACCACCTAGTCTCTTTTTACTTGCATCAACGCATACTGTGAAGTCTTTATCTGGGTCTGCTACCTTCAAAATGGGCGCTAATGTCAATAATTCTTTTAACTTGTTAAAACTATCTTAACACTTTTGCGACCAGTTAAACTTGGTCCCTTTATTTTGTAATGACATGATAGGGTAGGCTATCTTGGAGAACCCTTCTATAAATCTATGATAATATCCAGTGATTCCAATGAATGACCGGATACCTGCCACATCCTTAGGTACTGGCCATTCCATAATGGATTTTATCTTTTCTGGTTCTACGACAATACCTTCCGAGGAAACGACATGTCCCAAATATTGTATTTCCTTTTGATAAAAGTCACATTTGTCGAATTTTGCGTATAGTTTGTGTTTCCTTAGTGTTTGCAGAACTATTCTTAAGTGTTCATCATGTTCCTCCTCCATTTTAGAATAGACCAGAATATCATCGATAAATACTACTACAAAGTTGTCTAAGTACTGGCTGAAAATGATATTCATCAAGCACATAAACATGCCTGGTGCATTAGTGAGTCTGAAAGGTATGACTACAAACTCATAGTGTCCATATCTTGTTCGAAAAGCTATTTTTTTTATGTCCTAGTCCTTTATCCTAACTTGATGATAACCGGATCGTAAATCCAATTTTGAGAAGATCTTGGCCCCCAGAACTTGATCGAATAGATCATTTATCCTGGGTAAGGGGTATTTGTTCTTAATGGTTACTTTCGTCAGTTGTCTATAATAGATACATAGTCTTAGAGTATCATATTTCTTTTTCACAAAGAGGACTGGTGCTCCCCATGGCGAGACACTTGATATGATATACTCTTTGTCCAACAATTCATGTAATTGTAATTTTAATTATGCCAGTTCTGGTAGACTCATTCGGTAGGGTTCTTTTGAGATAGGGGATGATCTAGGTATTATGTCTATGGAGAAATCTATGTCTATCCTAGGAGGTAATTCTGGTATCTCATCAACAAACATGTCTCTGAATTCACGTAGGACAACAAAGTCTTCTAACTTTGGCTTATCTTCTTTTTCTAATAGATTCGTCACTTGGATGGCGTAAACTTGACATCCCTTTCTAATACATTTCTTGAGTTGAATCACTAAAACTTGTCTGACTGATACAGGTTTTGGTATGCCTTGGGCTATTCTAACAGTGCCAAAATTATCTTTATAGCTAAGTATCTTTGTATAACAATCTAGTACTGCTTTGTGTTGTTCTAACCAATCCATCCCAATAATCATATCATAAGACCCTAGTGGTAGGATGTTCATATTGGTCCTTATCTTTTGACCATCTAAGATGAACTCAAGGTTAGAAATAAAGTTAACTACCTTTCTTTTATAACTTGTTGCTAGTTGTACAAGCCAAGATTTTTCGTGCTTTTGTTTTTTAAGTTTATTCGACTCTACTACATCGGGAGTAATCTAACTTAATGTAGCTCTAGGGTCAATTAAAATAGAAATTCGAGTGTCATGGATTTCACCTTCGATTTCTACCACCTAGGACTGGTGGTCATCTTGTCGACCATCTATGGTTGCATTTATCCGATGCAGACTTCTGCTCATGTCACCCATTGTCAAGGCTTCCTGCAAATTGTGAACAACAGTTCTGTTTTCTGCAATTAAACGTGGACAATTCCTCCTTAGACGAGGCTCTCCACAATCCTAACACTTTAATGGCTCGCGGGAGTTGTCCCCAAACTTATTCATTCCCAGTTTTACCGTTTTATCGCTACCTTGCGTATTCAGATGATTGGAGTGAAAATCCTTCCTTGGGAAACTTTTTGTTGCATTCCAATAAGGAGTTGTCTGGTATCCCTTCTTCCTCTAGTTTATTCCATCTTGTTTCTTATCCTTCTAGGTCTTGGGAAAGTCTACCCGTTGTTTATACTGGTCATATCACATTCGTGCTTTCTTGAATGCCTCACTCAAGGATTTGGTGTTGTCAAACTCAATTCTATCCCTGTAGGACTGTGGTAAATAGCTTAAGAATTGATGGATTTTTTACCTTATCCTCCCGGATGTATGGTACGAACCTTAGTAGTTCCAGAAATTTAGTTATAAGGTCCTCCATTGTCATTTGTCCGAGTCGTAACTCATAGAATTATTTCGTCTTCCTTTCATAATAGCTTTCAGAAAGGTATTGTTTCTTAAAATACTTCTTAAAGTTGGACCATTCCAACTGTTTCTCCTTTAGGCCCTTGGCCAATTTCAGGTCCTGCCACCAAATGTTGGCCTTCCCCTTCAGATTGTAGATGGCCATTATGACCTTCATGTTGCTGGAATAGTTGTATATTTGGAAGTATTATTTGATGTCCAACAACCATGCCTCGGCTTCTTCTCCTATCCTGGATTCTCCATCAAAAGCAGTTGGTTTAATCTTTTTAAATTCTCCTTCAAGGTGGTCTATTTGTTTTCTTTTTCTGTCTGGTATGGTTTTGTCTTCAGCTGAAGGTGTCCCTTCAAATGAACTGTCTCCTTTTTTTGTTTTCACACCAGAATTCTTGGAGGCCCTTTTGTTGACCTCCTCCTCATGATTAACATCTTTTGGAATTTTCTTGGTTACTATACTACGCAACAGGACTTCATTTATCCCTTGATGTTCCTGTTGTGCCTTATTCATTTTTTCATTGTTGGCCTTGAAAACCTGTAGTTCAACAATCAGGTTCCTCATTGTTTCCAACACCTCCGTGGGTGAACTTCCATCACTATTCTTTCTCAGATCTCCACGAGGTCCTTGCTGCAGATTCCCTTCCATTCTGATTTCTGCACCTTCTTGAGCTACCATTATTCAACACAAAACATAAAAGCTTTCTGTTTGTAATCCACAAGATTTATTAGTTTTTTCATAAATCAAAATATATACTAAGCAATTAATGTGGCCCTGTTCAGGCCCAGTGTTGTAACTTTTTCTCTAATACCATATGTAATGTACCCCAAAAACTGTCACAAAATAAAATAAAATTTGTTTGTACAATTATCCTTGCATAGTTTCGATATTCAAGCAATTAAGTCTTCTGTTGTAAAGCTTGAGTCTGAAAGTTTGTTAGAGACCTTACTGTCATGGATTGTCTTTACTATGCAACTTAAAATTTCCTACTCGACGATACAATAAGTGTATACTCCTCCCTTCAATGTTATTTAAAGTCTTGTAAAAATTACCAATATTTTCTTATTTGATGATGTATGTAATACTAGCATATATTTAACTATACGAGTGACTTGTAAACGGGTCTTCTAATTCCATACCTCTAATTGGGAGGAAGATTCTCGAATCAACACACAACAACTCCTGAAATCGTGGAAAGTAACCAGCATGCCAGGATTTCGGAGTTTGGGATTTCGCGAGTACAACAAGCAACATCAACGCACAACAATTCCCGAAATCACGAAAAGTGACCAGCATTTTGGGATTTCGGAGTTCAGGATTTCACGAATACAACAGCTAACATCAACACACAACAACTCCCGAAATTGTAAAAAGTGACTAGCACTTCAGGATTTCGGAGTTCAGGATTTCGCGAGTACAACAACCAACATCAAAGCACAACAATTCCCAAAATCACAAAAAGTGGAAGGATGTGGGACCAACACATTGGGATTTCGGGATTCAGGGTTTCGAGGTTTGGAAAAGAAAGGAAACTTTGCATAAATGTAACCAGCAAGTCCCGAATGACGAAATTCACATTATTTTCATAATTATAAGATTATGCCTTGTACTGGTATTCTTAATTTCATTATGTGAAATAGTAGGTGTAGAAGGATTCAATATCCGCTTACCCAATAGAATTCCGAAAATCTAAACTTATGATTTTATACATAAATAATATACAAAAGGGTACAATAGGACAACAATTTTTCTGTAAAAAGTAATTTCTATTATAATCACTTAGAGTCTCCTTTAATCAGTGTATTAGACACCAATAGTACTAGATCTGTGCATCATAAATGAAATTTCACTTCCATAAAAGTTTGGTGATTAAATACTAGTGTTCCGTGGGATCTATATTTGGATTTCTGGGTCTTTGACTATAGAAAGGATTTTCCCCAATGACGTTAATCTCCCCCTTTTCCTATTTATGTATATAACAAAATTATAGGTTCTTCTGCCTAGCATTTTACTTACAGGAGGTACAATTCCAGTGTTGGGATGTCTAATTTTGAACTTCGCGACAATAGACAGATTATATCCACGAAAATATTTTATCTTCTGCAACAAATATATATATTTCAACAGTCAGATGTGAACATTCCAGCAGATGTATTATGAATATATATATAAATACAGATTTCATTAACATATATTCTTCACAACTAATAGATATGATCATTCAAATAGTTTACATTACTGCAAATTAGATATAATCACTCAATAGATATATGACATCAATCAAACATAGCCATTCAAAAATAGAGAGGAGTGGATCAACATATCTTAATCCAATTTCGCGGGAAGACAAAGGGAACAACCACGTTCCTCCCAACCATAGAACATGGCAGCCAAAACTACTTTCCCGATTCACCCCCTAGCCTGACCATGAATCCATGAGGGCGAACTTGGAGACTCCTCAACAATATTCCAAATTTTTCCGCAGTTATCCCCTTGCCTCACACTCATTCTGTAGTGCTCATAATAGTAAGAGGACTCACAATCCTTTCCCATCATACTTGGTAGCATCCTACCTCCTCACATATGTTATTTATAAAAAAAATTTCCTCGGTCTTTTTCCCTCCTTTGGGGATTTTTGCAGCTCTCTTAATCCATGATTTTTAGGGGCTGCTAGTGGAGAAATCTCTAATTTTCCACTTATCATAATTAGCCTAGAGGCAGTTCCAACATGTTCCCCACTCATGGAGTCATGGTCAACTGATTTTAACATGGTTGTTCCATTTGTCCTCCTGCAATTAATATAAATATTCTATTGTGATACAAGTGTCATAGTCAAATAGTTAGTTGAGTCCAAACAGATCTCTTCCCAACAATCAAAATAATTAAATACAATTAGTAAATTCGAAATTCGGAATTGCTATAAATGGAAAAAAAATTCCAGATTCAAATTTGCCAAAAACGGAAATAAATTTCGAGCACATAAAAAATATTTTATTTTTTGGGGATGTCACAACAACCTTTCCAAACATGATAGAACTCTTATGCAGTTTCACCCGCAATAAGATTCGATCGCCAACTTCATAACTACAATCGACACGATGTGCATCGACATACTCTTATGTCGATCATGTGCTTCCTTGATCCTTTGTCTTATTTTTTTCATTTGATCTTCCATTTATTGGATCACTTCTGGTCCCACCAAGACCCTATCCTCAAGTTGATCCCAATTCAAATACATCTGACACGGTCACTCATAAAGAAAATCAAAAGGCATCATCTTAATGGTGCTTTGATAACTGTTATCGTATGCAAACTCTACTAGTGGCAAGAACTCTTCCCAACGCTTTTGTTGGTCCATAATGTACATACACAAAATATCCTCCAATGTTTGGTTTGTTTGCTCGGTCTACCTGTCTGTCGTCAGGTGATATGCGGTACTAAAGTTAATATGGGTTCCCAAGGCCTCTTGGAAGCTCATCCAAAATTTTCCTGTAAACATGGATCCTCTATCAGATATAAACTCCTAGGCACGCCATGCAGCCTCACAATCTCACTAATGAAAATTATAGCTAATCTAGGTGCTTGATACGTCGTACGCATAGTAATAAAATGAGCACTCTTCATCAGAGTGTCGACTACCAAAAAACTCGATCCATGTCTCATTGTCGCATGTGGTAGTCCAAAAATGAAATCCATCAAAATGACCTCCCATTTCGATTCTGGATGTCTATGTTCATCCTTCACCTACTGACATTCTAGACATCTTGCCACGTAGTTGACTATGTCTTCCTTCATTCTTTTCCATAAGAATAAAGGTTTAAGGTCTTCCCTCATCTTCGTGACTCTGGTATGAGCCATGTACACTGCTCTATAAGCCTCACTTAGGATCAAACTCCTCAACTCCTCGTTGGGTGGTATGTAAATTTGACCTTTAAATCTCAAGAATTCACCATTGTCCATAGTGAATCCCTCAAATTTGGGTACCATCATTTTGTTTTGTCTGATAAAATCCTTGACCTCTTTGTACCAGTCATCGTTTCATTGTAAGGTTAGAATATTTGCACGTAGATTCGTCTGAAAAGGAATCAACGAAAATATGTGAGGTCTCTGACTCAATGCATCAACCACTCTGTTCATTGTTCCCTTTATGTAAGTAATCTCAAAATCGTACTCACTAAGCAATTCCGACCAACGTCATTGTCGTGCATTCAGGTCACTTTGCTTAAAGATGTGTTGTAGTCTACATTGGTCTGTTTTTAGCTCGAATTTTTGTCCAATCAGATAATGTCTCCAAAATCTCAAGGCATATACAATGGCTAACAACTCCAAATGGTGCGTTGCATAGTTATACTCATGCCTTCTCAAATTTCGTGATATGTAAGCGATCACTCGACCATATTGCATCAAGAATCTACCTAATCCTTCCTTGGATGTGTCATTGCATACCAAGAAGTTTGCCTCCATATCAGGGACCTTTAGTATCTGTGTTGGTGTTAACATCTCCTTCAGCTTCTAAAATTCCTCCACGCATTTCTCGGTCCAAATAAACTTATTTCTCTTCCTCTGCAATTCCGTGATCAGACTTTCTATCTTTCAAAAACCCTTGACGAATCGTCGATAGTATCCCGCTAAACCCATGAAGAAATGCACATCGAGGACATTCGTCGGTGCAGGACATTCTATAATATCCTTGATCTTTGTTGGATCTATAGCGATACCTTCACTAGAGATGGCATTCCCTAAGTAGTGAATCTTCAATTGATAAAATGAGCATTTAGACAATTTCCCATACAATTTTTTCTCTCGTAGACATTGTAGCACCATGCACAAGTGCTCGTCATGCTCCCCCATCGTCTGAGAGTAAATTTAAATATAGTCAATGAATACTTGGATGAGCTTATCTAGGTATTCATGAAACACCTGGTTCATCAAACTTGCAAATACCCTTGGGGCATTCGTCAGTCCAAATGGTAAAACAATAAACTTGTAATGTCCAAAACTTGTCTTAAAGGCGGTCTTAGGGATTTCGTCCTCCTTGATCCATAACTTGTGATACCCCAATCTCAATTCGATCTTTGAAAACATCATCGTGCCTTTCATTTGATCAAACATATAATCAATCCTTGGCAACAAATATTGATTCTTGATCGTTTCCTTATTCAATTGATGATAGTCAATGCAGAGTCTCCCCGACCCATCGTTCTTTTGTATGAAGGTAACAAGCGCACCCCATGGTGAGACACTTGGACATATAAGTCCTAGTTCCAACAACTCCTTCAGTTGCATTTTCAACTCCTGTAACTCCGGGGTTGACATCCGATAAGGCATTCTTGCCATCAGTTCAATTCCTGGTTTTAGGTCGAAGGTAAATTCCAACACCCTCTCCGATGACATCCCAGGTAACTCCTAAAGGAAGACATCCATAAATTCTCACACCATCGGAAGGTTTTCTAGTCGTTTTGTTATTCCCTTCTCGTTTAATGCAAGGATTGCATATATATTATATCTCTTGTGCATGCTCTTCCATAGCTGCTAGGAAGAGATGAACCTCAGGGAAACCCCTCGGTTCTGACCTAAAATCACCCATCTCTATCCCTCATCATTGACCAAGATCAACTATATCATCTTACATTTGAGTATCACCTCATGCGATTCCAATGAGTCCATATATATCACAATGTCATAAGATCCTAATATTCCGACGTACAGGTTGTCCCTGGTGACAAACTCTCCCAGTTTAATGCTACAGCCCATAACCTTCCCTCCAACCTTATGTTTGGGTCCTAAAGCCATTTCTACAAATATAAACTCATCATGTTCAAATTCCTTTATCTTAATTATTTTTAGCGATGAACCAGAGATAAAAATCTATGTAGCACCTAGATCTATCAAAATACTAAGGGTCTGGTCAACAATGGTACTTGATGTCTCGAGCACAGTTGACTGGTGCTTTTCCTGGTGGTTATTCACAACTGCATGAATCTGATGGGCCGTGCCCAAATCTACCATGGTAGTGGGTCGGGATGATCCATATTCTCTGGTCCTCTCAACCAGACAGTCTTACTGGTATGGTGGCCCTCCACATGTCCAACACCCGTCTTCGGCCCAACCCTCCTGGCCCTAAAGTAGAATTTGTTGGACTACTAGCCTAAGATACTAGTCCTTTTCGTTGACCAGTCTAACTATGGTTGTTGGAAGTGGTCCCCCGTAGGGGTCTTCTGCTGAGGAATATGTCATCATGGTGTCGTGAACAAGGGTTCTAAAGGTGTATCTTGAGGCTAAGATGTCCTTTTTGGTTGGCGTCTGAAGCTGCTATGCACTGGGTGTCATCAGACGTGACAGTCTTGTAGGATTCATACCCTGACTCTCGTGGTCAAATCCTTCTTAGCTATGAGACCTACTAGACTACATCATGCAACATCCAAGGAATCAGATCCTCGCCTCCGAATGAAAACTAGAGTTTAGTCCAAACATGAACTTATTGATCTCTGGCTTCTCTGTGTTCATCTGTGGGGAATACACAAGTGACTCCACAAATTTGGTCTCGTAATCCTACACTGTACGACCACCCTGTCGTAAGGCGGTAAACTCATTGCATTGGTGCTCAATGAATTCCTCTAAAGATTACTTATCTCGAAACCATTCCAATAACATGGCTTCAATGACCATGTTTAACTGAGGTAGGAGTGCCTTCCACCATAGAAGACCACTCCCCTAGTTGAAGATTGTCATGTGAACCTTCGTGCTAGAGGTCAAGGTTGTCAAGCACATCCCTTGCTCTCTAGCCATGCCTCAGCAGCTGAGACGTCCATGACACTCATGGACTAGAGAAACTAAACCTCTTGAGTTCTCCGTGAAAACTACTAGTGCTGGATGGGGTGCATTTTGGACCCTCAGGGGGTACAGGTGCCTCGACCTCATCTCTATATAGATTATTAATCAAGGCCTCTTACATACACTAAAAGGACCTTGTCATACCCATCGCTTTTTGCATGACAATCTGTTCATGCTCAAGATTTATCCTTCTCTTTGGGGGTTGGACCCCTCTAGCATGGGTGCTACTGGGGGTGTAGCGCCTCTACCCTTAGTATTATGTCGTCTATTTCCATGATTTCCTCTAACCAAGATGATCGCATGGACATGATTTTTTTTTAAAGAGAGTTGATTTTTTAATCAAGGGTTTAATACAATGGAAGGCACAATCCATAGTCATAGGGTTCAACCCGCTTTGATACCATATGTAACGATCCACCTTGTTACGACAAAAAGAAACGCATAACAAGAGAAATTTATTATTTTTATTATTATTATTGTGTGCGGGGAGAAACAACGACAACAGTGAACAACGCAACTTGAAGATGAACACGACACACACAACTAGGCAATAGACAACATAACGAAACACGTGACCTTACCCTTCAGTGTGAGCAAGAAAATAAATCAAGGATTCAACATTTTGCGAGACACACCACCAGACAATCTATACATTTGACATTATTTCAATCGATCTTAAATTTACAAGCGCACAAGATATCAAACATACACAATCTATCTAGCAATAACCAACTTGAGGCACAATTCTATTTAAATCTCAAGTACACCATCAATCAATCATTCATTACAATAAAAGTTAAGATGATTTACTTAAGAATATATTATCATAGACTAGAAGTTACCACCACACAGGTGTAAATCCTAGTTTATCTGACCCTAAAAATCTTTAATCAATTTTTATTTTTATTTCCGGTTCTATGGATTTCAATAATACCTAATTAAAATTTTATTTCACTAATTAATAAATTAGTAAAGATTATTCACATAAATAATTGACATACTTCAACTCTTGAATATAACTTCCCACTCCAAATTTTCACATCTCTTCCATCATGGTATGAACAAACTAACTCTTCCTCATCAGTTATTCAGAAATACAATATAATAAAATCAATAGGTATGAACCTGATCCTACCAAAATTTATAACAATAAAAGAACGTTTTGAAATAAACCCACTCAATCATTAACTTATAACCTAATCTTAAACATCTAGGGTTAAATTATTATTATTATAGTCAACATGCCTTCCTAAATATATTAATAATTATTTAAGTATAATTTTCCACTTAGTATTCAGTTTTCCCACACAATTTTACATCCAATCACTTATATCAATGGCTTCACTATCTTATCACATTTTTTATGCTGATATTTTACCGAGTTATCATAAACTTGATAAACTTATCATTAATTTTCCTTACCTATTGCTATCATAGTCTATTTATGCTTATCTGCTTATTGGCATGCAGCGCAAACAATTTTCTTTTGACTGATTGAAACTTTCAACATATGTTTAGGTTCTTCTTCAAAACTCTAAATTTTCAACGAAAGGAAGAATATGCTTTTCTTTTGTAATGATATATCCTTATTTCTGTGAAGCGAATTGAAACGAAGAGTCGAAGTGATAAGATGACAATTCCTGAATCTATGCTTTTATTCAATTAAAATTTTCCTTTCCACAGTCGTGTTTCATACGAATTTAGACCCAGTAGTAGGTCAAAAGTCTCCATGTTTTTCACGCCTTGCCTTTCAAATTTTTTGTCGAATTGCCGGATGAGATTGCAAGTCATTCAAGTCTGGGCAATCTTCTAGATGGAGTTATTTTTGTGAGTATTTATAAATTAACATGATAAATGCTGACTGAAGCACATTCCTTCTTCCATAATTTGGTTTTGAATTTCTATAAATATACATAACTGGTTTCTTGTTTTCACAGATTGAATTGAGTGGGCAATGAGTGATTTCTTTCTTTCTTTCTGGATTGACGTAGTGTTTTCACTATGAACTCATTGTTCAATTATGTTTGTTTCCTTCAAAAGGCATGGTACCACTTGGTCGGGCAGGGCCAAAATGTGCATCAACAATTCTTATCTTCTCACAATGACGCGAGAGCCCAATTTGCATTAGTAATCAGTGAGGGACCCAATAACCTTGTTTCTGATAAGAAGAGTAAAACATCATTGATGAATAAGGCTCATAGAAATTTAATAATGTAGAATTAATTTATTTTCTTTTCAATAATATTAAAGATGTACAGAAGTTCCATAATTCAGAGCTGTAAAATTTATTACATAGAAATATTCATACAAATATCGTCGATTCGTTGTATTTTCAGAAAAGGAATGACCCAAAATAAAACAACATTAATCCCAGATAAATAAAGAAGTAATATTTATGTACACAATAACGAATTTGGTCGGTAATCACAACGCAATTGGCTGAATAAAACAACCAAAATTGCAGAGCAATAAATAAGTATTTTCGCTATACACAATATTGAATTTACTAGGCACAAAAATTATCATTTACTTATTATCCATGCACAAGAAAGTAGGGCATTTGAATCCAAATCTTTAACACCGGAGTGAAAGACAACCGATTTGTCTCTTGACTGACTCATCACGCAAGGACTGATAACTTAAACGTTAAAGGAACAAAAGATAAAAACACAATTTCTTTGTATTAAAAACAACAAAAACGCAGAGTAGAATAAAATAATGGCCCAAGACCAAAACACAGTCTTCCTCGGTAATAATACAACGCAGCAATAATCCCAACCAGAATTGGAAACTACAATAAAACAAAGTAATAAAACAAAGAACAGGAATAAAAATTTAGTGAACCTTTTTCAATTTCACACGATGCACTATTTCCCAGATATAAATTCATATGCATAACTAAATGAGTCTTTTTCTTTTAACAACATCTACGCATGCGAGATTTCGACAATAAATAAATGCATGAACACAAAATTGAGCTATTATTTAATACAAATTATACAAATACATACCATAGCCAAATGATAAGATCTGGAAGTCACTGTCCCACTCTTGCGCTCCACCCAACTCCGACTTGTCAACCGATGAGACCTTACCAGTTCCTCTCAGCCAATGCTAGGGGTATTCTTCTTCCTCCTGATCCCCTTGAGCCATAAAGGGGACACACAGACAATACTAGATAATGCTAGCACCCAACACGCCTTGCAAGGTCAAGCTACCACTCGTTACCTGAGCTGGGTATCCCAACTCCCACAAGAGAAGTTCAATCAAGATGAAATTTTAGCAGTGTAACATTACACAGGCCAGATGTGATGCATACTCTTCCTCTGCCATCCTTTTTATAGATTTTCTTAGTCATTTTATTCCCCTAGTTGCACCAGAAAATCAATTTATTAATTAATTAAATTTGTCTATTTCCCTCACCCACTCAACAATGTTCCTAAAAATTCTCCTTGGTGTCCCATTATTCCCTTACCATTCTTAAATGACTTATGCCTTACTAAAATACTAGTTGAGTTCATAAATAGAAAGTTTGAAAGACTAAATTCCTTACTAAGTTAGACATTACCCTTTCTCTTTTAAGTTTCCCCTTTTCTTTAAGTTTCACCTTTTCCTTAGGTTTCCCCCCTTTCTTAAAGTTTCCTCTTTTTATAACTAAGTTCAGAATTAGCAGGTTTAGACAGAACAACCAAATACCCCTTTTATTGATTACACCTTTAATAAAATTTCCACTTTAATTATTAGTGCTTGAATTTTATTTACCCCCTTCTTGTTACATGTATAACTAGTTTTTTTTTGTTCAAAGGTTCTACTTAGACCTAGGTTTTCAATTCACTAAGTTTGGCAACAATTTTTAAGGGAAACATTGTTATTAAAGTTTGCTTATCATGTCATTCATTTTAGGGTCGACTAGGTCCTAAGGAGGGATAGTTTTCTAGGCATTAGGTTTATTAACATACCATAGTTAAAATTGTGATGTGCTCTTTAGGATGCACCACGTGCTCCAAGGGTGCCATTCACCTCTTTCTGTTATATTCATGCAGCCTGCCCTTCAGGACACACTACATCCTCCAATGGTGCCACTCACCTCTTGACTGAATTTGGTAGACTTCAAACCCCTGGAGTCCATACTTCGTAAGGTGATCATGTGGGAGACTAAGGCTCTCTAATGAATAAGGACCCTGCCTTATTGTGCACCCCTTATAATCATTGTGAGAGAGTGTCATAGTCTTCCCTCACGACATCGTCTGTCTTCTCAAACTAGGTAATCGCTAACTGTAACAACACTACTAGAATATATACTTAGGGATTATTAAGTAAAAGATTTATTAGGTAATTAATTTTGCCTACCATGTTAATAAATAAACAAAGATTGATCTAATGATATTAATTAAGTAGTTATTAATTAATTAAAGGTTATCATTTTGATTAATTAATTAATTAATTAAATACCTATTACATTTAATAACATGAGTATTAAATTTAAAAGATTAATAAGTTATATTGTTTAAATTGAAAAGGTTATGTACACGGAAAGGGATAACATATTAATTATGAGAGGATAAAATAATAAAGGAAAGGATAAGGGACATTAACTAGGGTAGGTAAGGAAGTAAATGCATGAGGCAGTGAAGGAAGGATATGGAGGCGGAGGAGGTTTACGAAGGGGGTATCATTCGACGAGAGATTTTGAGGGAGGGATTTTTGGGGCTCTCTTGGATTTGCAGAGAGGAGTTGAGTTCAGGGAGTGGGAAGGTTTAGTACAGAGGCACTGGTTTGCTGGAGGTTTTGGGGATGGGGGCCAGGATATCCATATGATATCCTGGAGCTAGGTAGTTGTCCTAGTTGGAAGGGAGGATAGTAGGTTTGGGCAGTGTTGTCCAGTGCATCAGGCAGCAGGAAGGCAACAACAAATCAGGAAGGCAACAACAAGGTAGCAAGGCGAATTAGCATCAGACCGAGGTATTTAAATTGTGTATTTGTTTTATTTTGCTATAAAATTTTATTATTTGTTGATAAATCTATATGCGAATGTGCTCAATTAATGGAATTTTTGAATTTTACTATGTTTCTCAATAAAAATAAATTAGTGAATTTTCTGAAATCAATGCTGTTACAATTTTGTAAAATCTATTCAGCCCCTACACATGGTATCAGAGCTCCTCGTTCACAATCTGGGGCCTTAAGGGCCAAATTCCCAGCTCCAACTCTAGCTCCGCCTAACCTGCAAACCAAATGTATTATTATTGTGATTATATATAAACAAATCTAAATATATATGAATGAAATACATATTGAAAATGTTAAAAAAAAAAAATGAATTTACCAAAGTAAAACAAGAAACTAGGGTTGTTACATCCATTGGCATGGATTCAGATAATCTTCAATAAGCAACAGATAGTGGAAAATGTTGGTAGTGTTTTCCCTTCATCACAGATAAAATAGCTAATAGTATGCATAGACAAAGCACAATAACAGGGCATTTTTTTGGTTCAATTAGTTAGGCCTTCTGGCAATGGATCGTTGCAAAAAAAAAAAAAAAGTGAATTTGAACTAAGAAGAAGGCCATTGATCAACCATCACAAGAGAAAAGTCTGGAGAAGGAAAGCTCGTTCTCCATTCAATTCCTGTTGCAAATCCTAAGCCAAATAATAAACCTTCTCAGGTTTCGCATAAAAAGTATAGGAGAAAGGTTGATCCCGATTCTATTCCATTGACTGATGCTCGCTTCGATCTCTTCCTTTATCTCCGACCCTAACTCATACAAAGGGAGAAAGAGAACTTTATCTTTAGTCTTTTCTGTTACCCATCCTAATCCTATGCTGAAAAGAATTACCTGTTGGCACACCCTCTCGTCCCCAAAAAGCTTATCTATTTCCTCTCATCACGTGACACTGATCTTCGATGACTCATAGCAAGCATAGGTAGACAACTATAGATTAGATTAGATTAAGTGGGCTTGCTTTCCTTCAATAAGCCCCTCCTCTAGCCGCTGGGCCTACATATATTGAATGTAGTTCAGGTGCCAAATGCTCAAGAGATGCAATAGAAGCTACTTGACTAACATGATATGAAAGAGAAGTAACACTTTTAAGCCGAGATAGAGTAAAGGGAAAGGAAACTATCCCCGTGTGGTAAACACTACTGGCTGAGTCTAGTGCCTGGCCTCACATAAGCATTATATGTTATTCATGCTATGTTTTCTCATATGTATGGCCCTTCAGTATCTCAGAGTCTCTTTTCACTGTTTGGTATGCATTTTTTCTGTGTGTGGGGCGTTTTGAGGGCCAAGCTATATGAAAATAACATTGGCAACAACATCCAAATAGGATAGGAAAATAAGGCAGAGGTAGGACCCCTATTAGAGAACAAACAAAGCACAAGGAAACTTGCAGTCTCTAACTTTGTTTTCTGCAGGACCAACATCAAACACAAAAATTTTTATATCGACAAAAAAAATATCAAGTAATCAACACCACACTGCAATAGAGATGGGACGTGACTTGCCTTTCTCTTCAAAATGGAAAGTTTAGCGAAACACCACATGGGTTTGAAATGTATAAAAGATCTTGTTAAACTAAAACATACCTACTTTACCAAAATTCTGCATGCATTCCACCAACCCAAAACCAACAAACCTTAAACTTCAGAAACATCAAAAAAATCTTCGACGCTAGAATCATGAGTTATATGGCATGAAACAGATTATATGCAGAAGCTATGAAAGGAATCAAATCCATGATCAGAAAACTCCACAAAAATTGTATAGGAACGAAAATATATTCAATGTGCTACAAAGTGTAAAAATTGTAGAAGGAATTAGAATATATACCAGAATATATATATTGTTGAGGTGATTAGGTCCAGATTCCTTCTCCCTGGTTCCTGGCGTACGTGCTTAAAGGTGAATATACGAAGCTGTGGAATTCCCATGACAAGGTGATGGCAAAAATCTTGCAGCAGCAGGCTAAATTGTCGCCTCTGCTCAAATTTTGGATGCACGAGCATGACACAAATATATTTTCCCCATGGAGGAGAGGGTTAACCATGGAAGCCTTGCTCCCTCAGGCCTCCTGCACAGCCACAACAAATGAGGGAGAAGTGGAAGAGTTTAGGGTTTAAAAGTGATGGTCATTTTTTATTCCAAATAAGGAGAGTGAAGGGCACGTGGGTCGCATGCAATCCCCACATTGCTGACTTATGAGTCTTCGAGCAAGTGGGTGGCATGCAATCCCCACGTTGCCAATTCCAAGACTTTTTTTTTTTTTTTTTTAATTTTAGTTGTTATATTAAATTTTCTTTTATATTTTTAATTTGTTTTAAGTTGAATTACATATCAAGTGTGATTAAATATCAAGTGTAATCAAATTAAATATATATTAATTAAATTACGTTCAAGTGTTATTAAATATTAATAAATAAATAAAAAGATCATTTTAATATATATCATTTGATAAAAAAAAATTAAACCTCCACGAAGTGGCATCCATGGAAATGGAACTCGTGACCTATTGAAACCAAACCAAATGCTTCCACCAATAAGCCAAACATGTGACTTGAAATTAAATGTTTTGATTTGAAATTAATATTAAATTTAAGCTATTAAATTTTAATTTAATGTTAAATGCTAAATGTAATTTAATTTAATGTTAAATTTTAATTTTTAATAAATAGAATATAATTTAAATTACGTATAGTTAATTTAGAGTTTAAATTTTATGATTAATTAATTGTAAGATTAATTGATCATGTTTTAATTAATTAATTATGTTTTAAATTAATTAAGTATTTTGTCTTTTAAATGAGTAAAACAAAAATCGAATTATTAAAGGGTTTTGAACCGGCGACCCCCACCAAGCGAAGAGCCTTAAAAAGAACACTAACACCAACGTGCCACACATATCACTTTTACAAATAAATTCACATATAAATAGTTTAATTATCAATAATAGCAAGTTACTAGCCTGAAGAATAATCTCTGATTATCCAAGCGTCAGGCTCATGAGACCTTACACACAACTCATCGAGCCAAGCGCCAAGTCCCTCCACTCCATTCCACTAGTCAAGTCAACACTAAATCTCAATGTGGAATTCGACAACGCCAACACTACACGCCAAGGAAAAACTCCCGAGTCAAGCATCGAAGGATATTTAGTTATAAGAAAAATGTTAAAAGGACTTAGACTAGGACAAGAGAGAAGGAGGTGACATATGAACTAGGAGAGTAAGCATAGGAAGTGGCGAGTATGGCACAAGGCTAGCGTAGCTACAGGGCAAGGGAACCAATAATTTTTTCATAGGGGTGAAGAAATCAAGCTTACACGCTTAATCCTAACCCACTCACAGCCAATCCCCTAATGGAGTAATGTTTGTTTACAGACAAGTAAAGAAAACTTATGCCTAACCCTGTTTCTAAGTTTAAGTAACACCACTTTGAAACGTCCTTGAACTCACCCTGACAACTTTGGGGTGATGCAGCTTAAAGCATACATAATGGTCAGGACTCGAAGGAGTCGAGGCAGGGGAGCGTCGTCGCAAGCACCACCAACACCGCAAGCGCCACCACCACCATCGCCTGAACTAGCCCTCATACTATGCTCGTTGGAAGCCATTAATGAGACTTTGAAGGGGCGACAACCGGAAGGGACTGAAGTGGAACCCCCACCGTCTGGAGCGGGTAATCCAGAATTGTCAAGGGATTTAGGGAGAGGACCTCCACCTGAAGACATCACGCGAGAATTGCAGAAGATCAAACTTCCGGAGTTTGTCGGGGGTCGCGCCAGTGAACGTGTGGAAGCATGGTTGGAAGGCATGACAAGGTGTTTTGCCTTAAGGGATTAAGCATCCAACTCAAAGGAAAATATTGCCATTTTTCAGTTAAGAGACAACGCCTTGAACTGGTGGGGCAACCCGGAAAGACAACTGCACCTTACCCCAGACACAATATCTTGGGAACTTTTTGAGGAGAGGTTCCAAATGAAATATCTACCAGCATACTACGAGGAACAATAGGTAGGGGCATTTCATGCCTTAGTACAGGGAAACCAAACTGTAGAAGAATATGAGATCAGATTTATGGAACTGGTCAAATATGTTTCATATATGGATAATGACCAATGACAGGTAGAGGGCTTAATCTATGGATTGAACCCTAAGATAAGAGCTATGGTGCGAATGTGGAAACTGGCTTCAGTAGCAAAAGTTGTGGAAAATGCGTGCTATGTGGAAGAACATATGAACTTGACCGAGGGTACAAGACCGACATTTTCGCATCGCCCGCGATTTGTAAGAAAGGCCCCGAGGACATTTCCTAGGGGAGGGGTCTCAAGGCCACCACCATATGGTGACAAAGTCGCGCCAAGGACAATAGCTTCAAGGATTTCAATGGTAGCAAGTCCAGCATCTCGTTCATCGGCAACGGTGCAGACATGTCTATGACCATCTCAGGGAACAACGAGTAGGGGCAAGGGTTCTAGGGGAAGGAACTCATTTCAGAGATAGTCACATAATAGTGCACAGGTTCAATCTCGTGTTACCTATTGGGGGTGCGGAGGACCCCATTACCAACGTGACTGCCCAGAGTTACAATCAGGGTTCATACATAGAGAAGGAAAGGCACCGATGGGGAGAGAAAATAGCAGCCACTAGATTTACGCAGTGGTTAATAACCGCCAAGCCGAACATCAATCCATGGTGGTGGAGTCATCAAGTACGCTAAATCATATCAATGTTAAGATTTTGTTTGATTATGGTGCGACAGATAGTTTCATTTCACCATCTGCATTAGAAAAGAGTGGGTTGGCATCTGATCTAAAAATGAAGAAGACTTGAAAAAATTGAATAATTATTGCAAGTGAAATGTTATGTGTTTAAAGCAACAGGATCAATTTGAAACACATAAATTAAGGATTACTTATGCAAAATACACATAGACAATAACATAAACATTGAACATAAACACATGTGCACAGCAATTGATAAAGGAGTTCACCCCTCTTATGGGCTACATCTCCTGGTCCATCTTCCAATGGATTATTATTATTAATTTCTCAAAAGTTCTCAAAAACATGTCTTACAATGCTCAAACTAACAAACCGACTGTTCCAATGGCTTCCCAGCGTCCCAAAACCCCTGTCTGGGCTCTTTCAGCACATGAAACGGTCGAAAAATGAGAAAGATAGGCCTCCTGGAAGTCTCCTTCTCCAAGCTTGCTGTCTCTGGTTCTATAATTCACACTCCCCTTTGAGTGAACCTGGCTCACACGCTCTTTAAAGCGTAAAAACCTGGCACCGGGCGCAACCGCGCTAACGGTGCAAACCGTAGGACGGTTAAGGCGCCTCCAGCCCCTAACTGCCTCGGCACCTGGGCGTATGGTAGCATGTGACCGAATGCTGGGCAAAGTGGTTAATTCGTTGTCCAACCGTGTAACCCCCGCGCGGTTAACCCACCGGTCAAACACGGGTTACCTGCACGCACATTTAACCAAAGGTTATGGTTCAAAACCCCGCGCGCAGATTAATATAATATGCAAGCTATAGTTTATATATATATGCAATGTAATATTGCAATACATTGCAATTCAATGAAATGTAATGCGCATGCAAATGGTCAGGCTTTTATATATATGGTCGTATGTATTACAATGTGTCCACGGGTCGGGGCTTAGCCCCGGCCCGACCCCCCTTTGCATCTGACATATATCAACGTTAAATAATAGTAAAACCATATTACTAACAAGGTTCATGTGGCGGCATAATAGTTAACGGAGAGTTATGAAGTCGTTAGAGTTGGGGGAGGTCCGAGGGTCGAACCCCACGGACTCCCCATATAATTTTATATAACCAATGAACAAAATGAAGGGGACACGTGGCGCCCATGGATTGGGCCATGTTTCCTCATATTACTCGCCACCAATCGGACACGTGTCACCGTCCAATACGCTAGCAACCAACCAATAACCAACTGCCATGTCATCACCGTATGGCCTGTACAGTCCTACCACGTCATCGTACGGACTGTATGGACTGTACAGACAGGTACAGTCAGCATCCAAAAATTTTGCCTGTTTGGCTTGGCGGGCAGATTGCGATATCTCCTTCATACGGACTCCATTTCAGAAAGTAAATATACCGTCGGAATCAGGAAGACGAGACGGATGCAATGGCACTATTTTCGTCGCATTCTGAGCACTTTGAAAATTGAGCAAAATTTGATCCCCTGATCACACCTCCCCATTGGGAAGCTTTTGGACCTCCAAAAGACTATCTCAGTCTATG
>ML787853.1:356989-415201 GCA_009831015.1 Picea engelmannii | reverse complement strand
TCCTTCAGTAGGGACGAATTATCTAGGGTTTCAGTCATCGAGTGGGGCACACCATTCAGTGGGGGATTTCAGATCTACAGAGATTGAGAGGGATCTTGGAGATTCGGTCACCTGGGTTGTTCTTAGAATCACCCGATCTATCAATTGGCATATTTATTAGGGTGATTGGACACTTTTGGTAGTAGGGTCGAATTATCTGGGGTTTTAGTCATCCATGGGGGTGCGCCATTCAGTGGGGGATTTCACATCTACAAAGATTGAGAGGGATCTTGGAGATTCAGTCACCTGGGTTGTTCTTACCATCACCCGATCTATCAGTTGGCATATTTATTAGGGTGATTGGTCACTTTTGGCAGCAGGGCCGAGTTATTGAGGGTTTTAGCCTTCTATTGGAGCGTGGCATTCTTCAGCTGGAGATTTTGGGATTCAGATCTGCTTGTATTGATCTTCATTTCTCATTCAACCTTTGTAGGCATATTTTGTATTAGTGGGAGCATTTTGTAGAAGCTCTTATCTATTGTATATCTTCTTGGCCATCTGTTGAGCATTCCAGATCGACATCTTCATTGTAGCAGGTTTCTCTATTTTATGAATAAAGAAGAATTGAGATGTTTTGGCTTGTCTATCTTATTGCATATGGTTGAGGTATGTTCCATGGTTATCTCTTTCTGTTATTTGTTGCATACACACATATAAACACATCTAAAAGGTAGATCAGCAAAGTGTTTGGCGAAATACCACAACCAGGAAAAAGTTTTAAAAAGACACCAAAACAATGATGATCTTTGCATAATGGCTTGGGATCATTACATAATCCTTCATATGCCAACTATAAATGTTTGGCGATATTTTTGTAAAAATATTCAAATTTATAAGGATTTTATATAGTTTATATAAAATTTTGACGATTTTTAAGGTAAAATAATTCTATCCTATAGAATTTGGGTGAATCGTTTTTAGAATAGTGAATCTTGTTTTGGGAAAAACCATGGAAAATTATCCCATGAGAGAAATTTAGCCCCTAAAATCATCCATGGATGGTGTTCCCTAAAGTTTTTTTTTTTTCTTTTCAGAAGTGGGAAAATTGCATGAACCCTGCAAGTATTTTTTATTCTTCCATGGTGATGTTGAATTGTTGCTTTTGTTGTAGCAAAGCCTAGTGAATGAAATGTAATTTTAGTAAAGCCATTACTTGCAGGAAATATCATCTTCTTATCTATATTTATTTATTCTTTTAGATATGCATGGGACTTCTTATGAACCATTTAATAAAGTACACAAATTACTCTTAGTTAAGTATCACAGTAAAGATAAAGGTAGCATGGGTTGTAAAGACATGTAATATGAGTCCCTAACACACCTTTCATTGGCATATGAATATGAGTGGAAGCATTTTTCATTGTATTGAGGAATGCGGGTGACATAGCATGTCTAATGTGAGCCTCTAGTTTAGTGAGGAAGACACACAACCCATGACAATTAGTGAGGAGTTAATAGATGAGTATAATAGATGAGGTTGTCAATTAGTATAAAATTTGGAACTAAAATTCTTAGTGCTTATTCTTATGAGTCCATTAAATCTAGATTTGGATGATTTGATTTTAGTTTTATCATTGAAAACAATGTCATGGAATTTTACTCCTGATAGGAAAAATGATGTAGAAGCATCGTCAACAAGCACACGTGGAGAGAAAACTTATCACCTTATCTCACCTTTGAATCATTTCATAATCTTAATCGTTGGAATTTCCTGCAAATATATAGTTTGAATATGATCAAAAACTAAAGAATATCAAACGCTTGGGAGATGAATGATCATGAATGATCTGGGAGTTTCACTCCTAAAATTTAATGTAATGGAACTTAAGTAGTAGTTAGGTTTTTTTTCGAGAAGCCGAGTAGTCGGGGGGAACCCTAAGAACCCTCTAAAATAAATAGCGTGAATCTTCTATTTGCAAGGAATCCAAAGAGACTATTGCAAGGTGTGCACAGTTGTCGCAAGAAACTAAGTCTTTCATGAGAATCTACTGCAAGGAGTGATAGAGTTTGTTTCGACTCAGGAGCTCAAAAGAGATAGTGTAAAATTTCCATTTTGCAAGGAGTGCAAAGAGACTCTTGCAATGTGTGTATAGTTTCCCACAAGAGGATAAATATTGTGTAAGATTTTGTTTCAAGGAGTGCACAGACTCGAAGATCTAATAAGTGTCAAATTATCCCCCTGAGGAGTCAAAGGGTTCGATAAGTGAAGATCAGAAGAGATAAAGGGAATCTTAGGCTGAGCGCTGCAAGGAGTGCACAAGGCCAAGAATCGACTAAGTGTCGAGAACGAGACTGCGAAGCACAAGGAGTGCATAGAGATTTTTTTCAAAGAAATCACTAAGTCTGAATTTCATCATAGATTCTGAGTTCACATGGAATGCATTAGATTCAAGTTCAAGAGAGACAAGGACCAAGAACCAACAAGAAGGGAGAAATATGTTGAAAGTTGAGAAGTGACGATTGAGACCCCTTTAGAAGGAATCGAGATCACAACCAGTCATTTTATCTCAGTAAGGCACCTTGAATTCCTTCGGAATTTGCATTTTGGGATGTTTCCATTTGCGAGGGAAGAAAATATTCTGAAGTTACGGAACCTGAAGTCCATATGGACCGTAGATCCATTCAAAGGAAGTGATATCATCACAGGCCGTCAGATCAGGGAAACGTTACGCATATGTTAGCTGTGAGTTCCTTCGAGGATTTACAGATAAGAGGATTCATAGTATCAAGGGGTCAATAATCCCAAAATCGCGAAGTCACGAAGAACGAAGAGATCACCACCTTTGGTTATCGGATTGGGGCATGAACCGTAGATCTAGTTCTGAGTAACTCCACTGGTTCGAAGTTCACATAGAAATAAACCATCTACATGCAAACAATCTGAAGCCCTAATTTCTGAAGTTCTAGGAGGCTTAGCCCCAGACCATAGTCCAAGGTCGTGTGAAGGAGGGGGACTAGCGGAAAGGAGCTAGCTGTCGAAAACTAGGAGTTTGTAAAGCACTAAGGAAGGGGCCCACAAGTTCCATAAGACCTGCACTTAAAGGGAAAAGGGGACCCGTGTAAAGAGTTCCAGTGACATTGAAGATATGAAAGAGCTAATCCATATCAAGAGATTAATATTCTTGATCGGGAGGTCCCAGACCCTTTAGGAGAGAATGGGGGGGTCTGCATCAACTGATATCAGAGCCTAAAATTGTTTTCAGGTAGCGAAAAAGAGCTCGAAGTTGTACTCTATGTGTGAGAAATAGTCAATGCAATGCAAGCAAGGAATGTCTGGAGGCACCTTTAGTGAATAATGTTTTTGAAAGAGAAATGAGAGAACTTCGTGCAATATTAGAGGAAATGGAGGCAACGTAGATGAGGGCATTGTTGGGCCTCATAAATGTCGTATTTGCATCCACCTTTTCCTTCACTATTCCTTACATTTCATTGTCCCATTAACCTTTTATAATACCATTTCCATAAATACATTTGGGTTTCATCTTATTATTTTTTACTTTATTCATTTTAGTATTATAAGTGAAGTTGTGATTAAATATTAGAAAAATAACATATTTTCATTATATATCAAGGTTGGATGAGTTTGATGATGTCTGTAGGCATATGTGAAGATTTCAACAAAGTCAAAATTCACCACCTATCCTCAAATTCGAATTACATCTTCAAACTTTGAAGATTTGAAAGAGATCTCAAGGAGAACATCATGGAAGATTTGGTTGGCATATCTTTTCTAAGATATGTGAGAGATGTATGGAGGATTTGAAGGGATCATATCTTGTCATAATGGGAAAGTAGTTGAAAGTGGTTGAGAGAATAGATGATCTGTAATTATGACACTCATGTATATAAAAGAGTGTTATATCTTCATGAGGGTCATCATGTTATTCATAATTGGAGGATGTTATTCATAATTGGAGGATGTTATTCATAATTGATCATGTAATTCATAACTTGGTCTTGTAATTAGGAGAAGGGGATTCTTAGCTTTTTTATTCTTCCATGATTTGTCATTTGACTCTTGTAATATAATTTGAGATTGATATATTGTGTGAGCTCGCATATGTCATTTGTCGTTCAATTCTTCAATTGTTGTATTTTTTTTCCCTTATGCAATTTCCTGCTTTCCTGGTTAGTCTTTTGATGCTTTCCTAGATTAATTTCATTTTAGAAATTTAGATTAGATTATTTCTACTTCAATCCTGCATATACAGTGCGTGTGCTTCGTAATCCTACGAACCTCGGATTAACAAATTAAATAGTTGGGCAAGTACTACAATGGAATTAAACGACAATATTTATGCCTAACATTTGGGCACCGTTGTCGGGGAAGCACGGTGGATTGTGGTTTAGTTTGAATTTTCATGAAAGTGTAATTTATGTATGTTGATAAGGGGTCATATAAGCTACTTGAGTGGAGACTCCTCATGTTCTCCCTACCATATCTAGAGTGTGAATTTCAATTTACGCAAATTTCATTTTTCGCAAGTGTGAATTTCAATTAGCAAGTGTGTTTTCCGCAACTGTGGAGAGTTTGTGTTTCAACAAGTATGATTTTTAGTTTTTTTACTTTTGATTTGGGTGCTCTAAGAATACCTTTTTCAATATGTTTTAACAATGAGTGTCATATTGGAACTACTCACTCAAATCCTCGTGAAAGTCGGGATATCCTCTTCTCAAGAAGAGGAGATCTGGACAACAATTAAAGATTCAAACACTCCTCCAGCAACAAACGCAGATTCAACATATGAAGAAACCTAAATATTTGATGATGAAAAATCATTCGAGAAGGAGATTGAGGAATATGAAGAGGAGTTACAGAAAGATATGAGCGAGGAAAAACACACCTATGAAAGCATTATCGAGCAATGGTTCCAGGTAAGCACTCGATTAGATAAATTTCATTTTTTAGTTAGTTTGTCGTTACAACAACTAGATTCATTCACTTTTGAATATTTCCATTATTTATTTGAAAAATCACCACTAAACATATTGTTGTTATTGTTGCGTGCTTGGCTCCATTGGAAGTTTGACTACACGTAACTAATCTTTAAGTTTCAGTTAGCATAGTGCAGGTAGGATTTTATTTCGAGTTTTGTTTTCTTAGAATAAGTATGCTCTCCTCTGCGCTTCATGCGATTGCGAGGATCAAAAAGTAGGATGGCTAAATTGATTTCAATAATGAATGTTTTTGCATCCATCCTTTGACCTGCAAATAAACACAATAAAAAAAAAAATTAGGTTAATAAAAAGAAAACCAATTTTACATGCTGTTACAACATGTTGATACAATGAAATTTTTACATGTTGTTACAACGAAATTGTACTTGCTGAAAAGGTGACATTTTTCCTGTAACAATGATTGAATAGATTTGCAGATCTGCAACAATAAAACAACAGTGGTGTGAGGATAAAATAAAACTATATATATATATAATAATAATAATAATAATAATAATAATAATAATAATAAATGGTCTGCAAATTCATGAGTTTTCCCCACTGAATTGTCGCGGCATGCTAAAACAGTGATAAACTGTGGTTGGTTGAATTCCATTTAAGTTGTGCAAAAATTTGTTTCCTGCTACAATAGTTTCTATTTTGAAGTTGTATGTTCATTTCTAGTTTGAGTTTCTGTAGCACCCCTTGAATCACAACCTACAAATGATAGATCTAAAACATTTCCCCATCACACGATGAATTAAAATCTGCAATTATCAAGGAAAGAAAACAAATCAATGGTAAATCCTACTTTTCTAAAAGAATTAGAATCAGAATACACGACAAAGTATAAGATGAACTCTTCTCTTTTTGGCATATTTAGAAAGTTAGGATATAGTCCTCGATTCTCATTTAAGCATCATATCAAAAATTAGATATTTTGTTTTCTTTTGACCAGAAAATGTGCACCAAATCTTGATTGCTCAACTATTCCTTATCCACCTTACTTAAGTATTTCTGCATAAAATCACATTCCACTAAGGGGAAATCATAGATTTTATGTAACACGCAGTTCCATGAGTGACAACATCATGGATAAATCACAACTGAATTCAACTATTCTCTTAAGCCTGATTCTCTATGGTTTATTCACACTCTTTTTGGCATTTTTAACTGCTCGAATTACTCAAGTATGGAGAGGAAATATCTCAATAATCATTTTATTTCCTGATAATTTGCCCGATAAGTAGTCAAATCCCAAGGTATTAGAAACCACATAGCATCATGACATTAAACAAGTACGTAACCCTCCATTTATTCTTTAAAATGATCATATATTCTTTCAGATTTGAAATTAATCGGTCGTTTGTTGTTTTACATGATGTGGCATCCAAGAGAGATGGGAAGATCAAGAACTCATTTTCAACATCTTGACTCAGAGAAACAAAGAGACTCATCCGGACTTATTCGCCCATATGTTGTTGCAAAGTGAGACTAATGAAAAGAGCAAATCAAACAATGTAGTCGAAGCCATTCATTTTCGTTGAGATTTCTAGCAACGTCTGGGTGTTTATATATGGAAAGGGCCACAATGAGTATTAATAGATCCCTTCCAGGAGGTGGTGTCCTCTTTAGAGGTTTCACACATCTTTTGCAGCAGTTCTTGTGATTGGATATGCTATGACATAGCGTTTCTCGTCAACAGGTGAATATTTAGCTCTAGTTCCTGGAAAGACCATCCCTTTTGTATGGAATCTCATAACTGTAGAATATTTAGAGAAGTCACTTTTTGGGTTGATCCTGAGCATAACCAACCTCCTTTTTAGTGGGCAGTTGCTAGAGCCTATATGGGGTCCGAGAGAGTTCTTGAAATTTATTGCTATTGTCAACATTGTCACTTTAATCAGTGTGTTCATCACTACTATATTTTTGTATTACGTGACATGGAAATAGATTTTCCTATACACACCACTTTCTCTCTTCCATGGAGTCTTGTCAACATTCCTTGTTGGTGTGAAACAAATCATGCCTGATCAAGAAATTACCATTTTTTTTGTTTTGAAGCTGCATGCCAAGTGGCTACCTTCCCTTCTGGTTTTCCTGTCAATAATTGTAATAATTTTGGCAATGGATTCCACATCATATCTTCCTTTTATAATTTTTGTCACTTATGACAACTCGCGAATAAAGTTTGAGCTAGTTTAAGAAACAGGTTTTCTTCAAGCCACGAGAGAACTGCCAATCTGTTAACCTGGGAAGTGTTCTTCCTCGCCATGTAATAAATTCCTTATTGTTTGGGAAACGCATACCGATGGAAAGGTTCCATATGATTGGTAAGATCGATGATGATGAAGGAGGGTAGCCACCATTATGGAGGTGCATCTATGGAAATTCACCAGGCACTTACTCGATTCAATACAATAAAAAAATTGTTCTTTGTCGCCATGAACAAGGAGAAGTATTTGCAGTAGAGGGGTATGCAAGATCTACAGGAAAGGTCATTGTTTTCATTGCAACTTCTGGTCCTGTTTCCACCAACTTGGTCGATATTGCTCAAGAAAATGCATTGTTCCTCCCCATTCGCCCCATGCTTATAGGAATCAATGGATATGGAGAAAACCTTTAATACTTGGCACTCATAAGTTTTTTCTCATTGAGAAGGAGAGATGAGGAACACATTATTTGAATTGCTAGAATAATTTCCAACTTTGCAGCAATCATGTGATACTGTACGCACTCACAACATGTGAGAGAAATAATGGTCGCTCCTCTACATAAGTACGTGTCTTCTCCTAGGTTAAATTTGACAGACTTATGCATGTTTTTATAGTTTCCCGTCAAATACAGGTGGAAAGGGAATAAACATGTCACATGTGAAGTTCAAATCGTCAATTTTATGGGTATCATTAAAATCAAGACATATTTGATTTTTACATCATTATATTCCTTGGAAGGTGGATAGGTACTTTCGACAATGATAGTTGTGAACTTTGGAAGTATGAGAATTAATTACAGATGGTCATGGAAGGCGTCTTGACTCTGTTGTTTTAATTAAATAACACAAATGACATTCATTTCTTTTTTGTTAATAATTTAAAAATATATATATGCTTTTGTTTTGTTTTATTATAACACAAAAACAACAAAACAAACAAAAAAAAACAATATTTTTTTTTTATAAAAACATTATAATATATATATATATATATATATATATATATATATATATATAAACACTTCAAAACTAAAACAAAATTCCACAAATGAACATCTCAATAATTATTGAAAAAAATGTTTATTACATTTAGGCTAATTTGTTTTCATGAGTCACTTCAAAAAGCAATCGACGAAGGAACTAGCACACACAGGAAATAGGTAAGAAAGACGCATTTCATTTTGTTTGGTTGCTAGCATTTGTACTAATTCTTGCATTTTATGTTTTTTAACGCTCTCACAATTTTTTATGCATGAATTTGTACTAAGCTTTGTAGGTTCACAACAGATCATATTCCATGCTGCAGTGATTTTCATGAATCACAACATTCTTCAAAGAACACATGATTTTCTATATAGCTTGAAGGAGTTGTTACTCAATAGAAACATTTTGTGCATACTGATGTTTTTTGTTACACAGAAACATTTTGTTGATATACAACAACATTTTGTTGATACACGAAAACTTTTTATGCATCCTGATGTTTGTTGTTACACAGAAACATTTTGCTGATACACAAAAACATTTTTCCAAATTTCATGCTATAACACTGTCCCATTTCTCCTTCAAAGCCGATTAATCATCCTGGTGTTGAAGCCCATCTTCCATTGACTTATCCTTCATTATTTCACAGACCGATTTTTCTGAGTTGCATACATCATTTCCTTTGTCTTTTTCAGTTCATTCTTTCCTTTCTACTTTTCCTTCTGAATAAAATAAACTCCCTTTCCATGATCACATTTCCTTTCCATAAACATTGTTGCTACTGAGATATATCTATAGTCCTACCGTTATTTTTACACACTTGATTTGACTAATGTGGGATTCATTAGGGTCCACCTTTCAACAGTCTTTCCCCATTGACCTTGACACCTTATCGGGGATATAGACTAGAGTTCCTTTTGAGTACCTTGAGGCTTGCATGCCTTAATGGAAAGTTTTGTCACTAGCAATCATGGTAATACATCAATGTCCCTTGATCGTTATATATTTCAAGTGGCTCGACATCAACACATCTATGTGCACTTTGCAAGATGTACTCAAATACCTTGACAGTCAATGACATCACTGGTGAGTATGTCTTGCATTGGTTAACGACATTCATTAATGGCCGATAATCCAATGATTTCTCTTCATGATTGACACTGACACATTCATTCACATGATCAAAATTGTACCATCGGTTTGTAGCCGATGAAGACTATACACATTTTCATGATCCCCTCAGCAGTTGCAACAGTTTGATTTCCGATCTATAAGAGTACCACAGTTCCATACTCTCTGCTTTGCAATCATGATTCAGGAGTAGCAGTTCAAATTCCTTCACTTCCCATGATCCACTTACAAAAACAACATCATTAGAAGTTCCATTTTCTTGATCTTGCAGCAGTGACACCTTCCATATTCCATCAGTCACAGTAAGATATTCTTTTCTCCAACAGTTACAGCAGTTGCAGCTACAACACCAGTCATGTTTTCTTTATCTAGCAGTTGCAATAGCTACATCTACTTTTTGGGTAATTGGAGGTATGTTTCTTTCTAATCTTTAATCACACAATTCCTTATATGTTGACTCGAATATTTTGGAAAATCTCCTCACCATGCTCTCCTTCCTTCCATGACCTACACTAAGTTGTATGAGGGCATGCAAATGATTTAGTTGGGGGTGGGGAGGGACTATTTCACCACATATTCATTACCATTATTCCATTTTACCAACTCATCATTCCATTTATGATTCACTAACATTTATTTTCCAACGACAATTTTTTTCATTTTTATTGTTATACATATTGGCATGATTCCTAAAGATAAAAGAAAAGGCTTTCTTATACACAATGATGCTCTCTTATGCACATTGAAAGCTTATTATTCCCAGTGAGTATATGACTAAATTATTGCAGCAAAATCAGTAAGTCAGATGAATGTTGTTAACATAAGAACCAACATTATTTGTATTCATAGTTGTCACACTAGAACCAACCATAAGAAAAATTCCACATGACGTTACACATATTTCACATGTTGTTACACATGTATTACATACTGTTACACATGTATTTTATATGTTGTTACTCCTGTATTTCAAATCTTGGAAATATTCCTTATTAAAAAAGACATCATCAATCAAAGCCATAGTTTAAATGCCAAAAGTTCTTAAGAAGATCCATGCATGGTTGCATGAGGACATGCAACAATTTGAGTTAGGGGGTATGTTGGGCCTCAGAAATGTCATATTTTCATCCACCTTTTGCTTCACTATTCCTTAAATTTCATCATCCCATTAACCTTTTATCATACCATTTCCATAAATACATTTTTGTTTCATCTTATTATTTTCCACTTTATTCATTTTAGTATTTTAAGTTAATTTGTGATTAAATATTAGAAAAATAACATATTTTCATTATATATCAAGGTTGGATGAGTTTGATGATGTGTGCAGGCATATGTAAATATTTCAACAAAGTCAAAATTCAGCACCTATCCTCAAATTCGAATTACATATTCAAACTTTGAAGATTTGAAAGAGATCTCAAGGAGAAGATCATGGAAGATTTGGTTGGAATATCTTATCTAAGATATGTGAGAGATGTATTCAGGATTTGAAGGGATCATATCTTGTCATAATGGGAAAATAGTTGAGAGTGGTTGAGAGAATAGTGGATCTCTAATTATGACACTCATGTATATAAGAGAGTGTTCTCTCTTCATGAGGGTCATCATGTTATTCATAATTGGATCACGTTATTCATAATTGGAGGATGTTATTCATAATTGATCATGTAATTCATAATTTGGTCTTGTAATTAGGAGAAGGGGATTCTTAGATTTGTTATTCTTTCATGATTTTTCATTTGACTCTTGTAATATAATTTGAGATTGATATATTGTGTGAACTCACATATGTCATTTGTTATTTAAATCTTCACATGTTGTATTATTTTTCCCTTATGCAATTTCCTGCTTTCCTAGCTAGCCTTTCGATGCTTTCCTAGATTAATTTCATTTCAACAATTTAGATTAGATTATTTCTACTTCAGTCGTGCATATATAGTGCGTGTGCTTCGTAATCCTACAAACCTCATATTGAAAAATTAAATAGTTCGGCAAGTACTACAATGGAATTAAAAGACAATATTTCTTCCTAACGGACACCTGATGTTGGGGACATCAATGATGCAGAAAGTGAAGAAATATAACTTGAAGAAGCTGCAGGGGAAAATGTTGTTGAGGAATGCTTGCTGAGAGCGGTTGTTTAATTGAGAGCTAGAGGAAAGATAGAGATCCCACTGTATGAAGGAAACTTGGATGTTGAAGAATTGTTGGATTGGATAAGATCCATAGAAAAATATTTCGACTGTGAATATGTTGATGAGGAAAGAAAGGTGAGACATCTTGTCACCAGGATAAAAGGACATGAAAAATTGTGGTGGGATGAACTGTAGGCTGAGAGGAGAAGAAAAGGAAAACAAGAGACAAATAATTGGGACAAAATGGTAGCCAAACTGAAGGCTAAATTCATGCCCAAATATTATCAGATAAATTTGTTTAGGAATTTTTGGAACCTGAGATAGAAGGGTATGATAGTGAAAGAGTACACAGAGGATTTCTACAAGTTGAATATCAAGACTTGATAGTGAGATAAGGACGAGGAAAACATTTCCAGGTATATAAATGGCCTGAGGTATGAAATCTAGGATGAGATCAACATGATGTCAGTGAGGATAGTAGAGGATGCTTATTATATTTCTCTGAAGGAAGAGGAGAAGTTGGCCAGGAAAAAGAGTCAACGAAATAGAGGTAGAAGCCCAAGCAAAGGCAAGGGAGTTTCCCATGATAAGAAAAATAAATCCAAAGGTGAGAGTGAGAAACCAAATAGTCACTCGGAAAGAGGAGGAAGTTATCGATGAAGAAAAATTGGTGGAATAATTTCTTCTAGAGTAAGAGGAAGAAGAAGAGGGGGAGAAGTAAGGTGTTATGCATGTGGAAAGACATGACACATGTCTTGGGAATGTCCCGAGAAAATAAAATAAGGAGGAGGTGAAGCTCACATTTTGGAAGAACATAAAATAAATGTTGAAGTAGAAGGTGTAGAGGATGGAAAATCCCTAATGTTGAGGAAGGTTCTCTTAAATCTAGAGCCATAAATTGAAAATCTAGTGCAGAGGAACAGTCTATTCAAGACAACTTGCAAGACTAAAGACAAATTATGGAAGGTGATAATTGATAGTGGGAGCACTGATAACTTAGTATCCATAGATATGGTGGAGAAATTGGATCTGGAGACAACTGCACATCCGAATCCATATAAAGTCCCATGGTTGTAGAAAGGATACTAGGTAATGGTCACTAAAAAATTCCTCATTGAATTTAAAATAGGAGGATATAGAGATGATATTCTATGCGATGTGATTCCCATGGATGTCTGTCATGTTTTTTGGGGAAGGCCATGGTAGTTTCATAGAAATATCATTCATGATGGGATAAAAATACTTACACGTTGCAGAAGAATGGTAGGACACACATGTTGTTGCCAATAGAGGAGAAGAAAGTAAAAGAGGAATCCAACACAAGCATACTTCTCATGAGTTGGAAGGAAATGTCGAGTGAATTCAAGAATGGGCAGGAGATGTAGTTTGTTGTGGTGAGGAAACCCAGAGTTGTCCTTAGAAGTACTTCGATGGATTATTTACCTGAGGAAGTTCAGGAGTTGTTGGATAATTTTGCTAACATAGTAGTGGATGAGTTGCGTAACTCATTGCCACCCATCATAAATATCATCCATCATATTGATTTGATATCAGGAGAAATTCTGCCAAACAAAGAAGCATACAAATTGACACCTCAAGAGAATGAGGAGGTAAAGAACCAATTCCAGGAATTGTTAGACAAGGGTTTGGTTAGAGAAATTTTAAGTCCATGTGCAGTACCAACTGTGTTGAGTCCAAAGAAGGATGGAGAATGGAGAATGTGTATAGACTCGAGATCCATTAACAAGATCACCATCATGTAAATATTTCCTTTTCCAAGAATGGATGACTTAATCGATTGCTTAAGTGGAGCAGATTTCTTTTCTAATACATATTTGAAAAGTGTATATCAAAAGATAAGGATGATGAAAGGTGATGAGTGGAAAACATCCTTTAAGAGAAATGAAGGGTTGTATGAGTGGCTTGTTATTCCATTTTTCTTAACAAATGCCCCAGGTACTTTTATGAGGTTGATGAATGAAATACTGAAATGTTTTATTGGAAAGTTTTTGGTTGTATATCTAGATGATATACTAGTCTTTAGCAAGACTAAAGAGGAGCATTTGAGACATATGACATTAGTGATGAGGAGACTACAACAAGAGAAGTTGTTGATAAATCTGAAGAAGTCCTCTTTTATGAAGATAGAACTCATTTACTTGGGTTTTGTGATCTATTCAAATGAATTGAAGATGGATTCAGAGAAGGTGAAAACAATCAAAGAATTACCATCACCAAGGAGTATGTTTAAAGTAAGAAGCTTCCATGGATTGGTGTTTTTCTATAGGAAGTTCATTAGAGATTTCAGTGGAATTTGTGCACCAATGACGGATATCGTGAAGAAGAGGCACAAGTCTTTTAAATGGACAAAATAAGCCAAGAGGAGCTTCAATATATTGAAGGAGAAGATAACAGAACGACCAATTTTGGTCTTGCCAAATTTTGGGAAGACATTTCAAGTGAGATATGATGCAAGTGGAGTTGCAATTGGAGCAGTTTTGAGCCCAAATAATAAACCAGTTGCATATTTTAGTGAGAATTTGAATGAGAATAAGAGAAGGTACTCCACATATGATAAAGAATTTTATGCCATAATTCAATCCTTGAAGAAATGGAGGCACTACCTTGTTCCAAAGGAATTTTTCTTGTATAGCTATAACCAGGCTTTATAATTCATAACCAGAAAAGAAAAAATGAGTCAGAGACATGCAAAGTGGATTGAGTTTATGAATAATTTTACTTTTGTCATAAAACATATTTCTGGAAATGATAACAAAGTTGTTGGCCCATTAAGGATGAGATGTTTGATTCTACATGAGTTTAAGGTGAAGACCTTAGGTTTTGAACACCTTAAGGAATTGTATAGTGATGATCCATACTTTAAGGAAGCATACAAAGAGTGTGGAAATCCTGTGCTAAGAGACAGAAGCCAGCGGAAAGAGTAAATGGTTCAACAAGGATTGTTGTTCAAGGGAAATTAGTTGTGCATACCAAAATGCTCAATGAGGGATAACCTTTTGAAGGAAATGCATATTAGAGGATTGGTTGAACATTTCAGCCATGATAAAACATTTGCACAGTTCAACAGTGCATATTATTTGCCAGGTATGAGGTCATAAGTGATAAAGTGTGTAAACAGATGTAGGATATGCCAACATGCAAAGGGAAAATGATAGAACACTGGATTGTATCAACAATTTCCAATACCATAGAGGCCTTAGAATGAAATAACCATGAAATTTGTATTGGGACTACCAAGAACACAAAGAAGATGTGATTACATATTTGTGGTGGTGGATAAATTCTAAAAAATGGCACACTTTATCCCATGCCAGAATACCAGTGATGCAACATATGTTGCAAATTTATTTTTCAAGGAAGTTGTTCAACTTCATGGATTAACCAAAAGTATTGTCTTAGATAGAGATACCAAATTCATTGGTCATTTATGGAGAACACAGTGGAAGAATTTGGGGACAGATTTGTTCTTCATCTCGACTTATCACCCTCAGATAGATGGACAGACTGAGGTGGTGAACATAAGTTTGGGGAACTTGTTGAGGAGTCTGGTCACTCAGCATCATAATCAGTGGGATTAGATTCTTCCACAAACAAAATTTTCATACAATGACTCACCAAACAAGAGCACTAGAAAGAGCCCATTCCAAATACTATATGGAATGCAACCAAGAGGAGTATCTGAGTTGAGAGACTTGGAACAGAGTGAGATCAAAAGCATTGGAGAATAATATTTTTCTGCATAAATACAAAATCTTCATAGCCGGATTAGAGAGTAGTTACAAAAATCTAGCCAAGAGTACAAGCACAGAATTTATCATCATGGCAGAGAACTTCAATTTGAAGTAGGATATCAAGTTCTTTCATACCTCGAGAAATAAATATTCCCTAGGGGAACATATAACAAGTTGAATATGAATAAGATAGGGCCATGTAATATCTTAAGGAAGTTTTATGAAAATGCCTATGAGATTGAGTTTCCATATGATGTGCGCATATCACCCATATTCAACATATCATACTTGTATCATTACAGGGAAGATGAAGAAGGAGAAACAAAAGGTCAAAAAAAGATTTAGTGGGAAAAGAAGATGTCTGTAGCAAAAAATCCACAAATGGAGAGGATCATTGATCAGTGTATTGGAAACAATACTAGGAGGAAGACCTATTTTGAATATTTCTTGAAGTGGAAGGGACACTCGATAGAAGATGTCATTTGGGAAAATGAAGTTGATATCCAAAAGCATGGAAAGTGAGTGCAGGAGCTCATGGACAAGAGTCCATGAATTTTTATCCCAGGGGAGTGTGATGTAGGAGCATCGTCAAAAAGAACACGTCGAGAGGAAAATCAACACCTTAGCGCACATTTGGATCATTTCAGAATCTTAATCATTGGTGTTTCCTGCAAATCATTTTCTGAAAATGATCGAAAACTGAAGAAGATCAAACGCTTGGGAGATAAATGATGATGAATGATCTGGGAGTTTCACTCCTAGAATTTAATGTAACTAAACTTAAGTAGTAGTTAGGTTTTTTTTCGAGAGGACGAGTAGTTGAAGGGAACGTTAAGAACCATCTGAAATAAATATAGGTGTTGTATTCCCAAATAAGGTTGTTGCAAGTTAGTAGGAGATTGTTGTGATTTAGTTGTTGTTGAGGTTTTAGTTCTTGTTTTATCAGAGCTGTAGCCATTTTCATTTGAATGAATATAACATAGGAAAATTGATCCAATGCATGGTGTTGCTACTATTTACAATTCCCTGTTATTTTTCTTTCAGGAATGAATGAGTTATGTTGTTGAGTATATGAAACTGTGAAGTGTTTGGATAAGTTTCAATTGTTTCTCTTCATTGATTTCATGCAATGTGTGCATACAATCCACAAGGAGTGTGTTGACAGAGTTTGTTTCAAATGATCAGTTTATAAGAGATAGCGTGAACCTTCTATTTGCAAGGAGTGCAAAGGGACTGTTGAAAGGTGTGCACAGTCGATGCAAGAAATTAAACTTTGCACGAGAATTTGCAGCAAGGAGTGACAGAGTCTATTTTGATTCAAGAGATCAGAAGAGATAGCGTAAACTTTCCATTTCACAAGGAGTGCAAATAGATTGTTGCAAGGTGTGTACAGTCTCTTGCAAGAGGCTAAGTATTGTGTAAGAATCTGTTGCAAGGAGTGCACAGACTCAAATTCCAACTAAGTGTTGAAGTATCCCCCTAAAGAGTCAAAGGGTTCGAGAAGTGAAGCCCAGAAGAGATAGCAGAATCTTAGGCCAAGTGCTGCAATGAGTGAACAGGGCCAAGACTCGACTAAGTTTCGAGAATAGGACTGTAAAGTTCAAGGAGTGCGTAGAGATATTTCTTTTGAAGAAATCACTAAGTCTGAATTTTGTCAGAGATTCTGAATTCACAAGGAATGTGTCTGAGTCAAGCTCATATGAGAAAGTGACCAAGAACCAATAGGAAGGGAGAAATATGTTGAAATTTGCGAAGTGAAGGTTGAGACCCCTTCAGAAGGATTCAGGATCACAAACAACCATTAATTCTCAATAAGGCACCTCGAAGTCCTTTGGACTTCGCATGTTCGGAAGTTTATGTTTGTGAGGGAAGAAAATCTTCCAAAGTTAACGAAATCGAAGTCCATATGGACCGTAGATTAGTTAAGAGGAAGTGAGATCCTCCCAGGCTGTCAGATCGGGGAAACATTACGTGGTTGATAGCCGTGAGTTCCTTCGGGGATTCATGGATGGGAGTTTTCAAAGTATCGAGGAGTCAAGAATCCTGAAATCACAAAGTCATGAATCACGTGGAGATCACTATTGTTGGTTATCGGAGAGGGGCATGAACCATAGATATGGTTCTGAGTAACTCTGTTGGTTCGTAGTTCACGTAGAAAGAGACTAGATTCACACAAAGAAGTCGAAGCCTGAAATTGTGAAGTACTAGGAGCAATATCTCTATAGCATATCTTAAGGTCTTGTGAAGGAGGGGGACTAGCATAAAGGAACTAGCTGCTGGAAACTCGAACTTTGTAAAGAGCTAAGGAAGGGGCCCGCAGGTTCCATAAGACCTGCACTTAAAGGGAAAAGGGGACCTGTGTAAAGCATTCTAGGGCCATTGAATGTCTGAAAGAGTTAATCTAGCTCAAGATATTAAGATCCTTGACTGGAAGGTCATAGACCCTTTAGGAGAGAAGGGGGGGTCTGCATAAAAAATGCTCAACATGGTTGTGGAAATTGATGTGCATGCTTTATCTCAATTAATGTACCTTCAGTAAATGAAAATTCAAATTGGTATATGGTAATCATGTTTGTGCAATTTTATTCTATATAATAGACAAACACAATAACTAAAATCTAATAAATTAAACCTTACTTTAATGTGAGAATAATCAATAATTACAACCTTCAAATAATTGAGTATTTTTTAAAACAAATACAAACATTATATTAATAATGATTTTAATAAAACATTAAAAAAATGTATTTTTTTATATATAATTTTATATAAATGTGGTGGAAATAATTTGAAGTAAAGTTTATTTGATTTCCATGAAACTTTAGAGGGACTAATGATGTGTTGGGTACTATTAAGATAATGTGAGACAATTATATAAAATGGCTATCATTGAAGTTTATATGTGAACGTTTTCGTGTTTACCCTCACAACTCTATAAACAAGAGAAATAGTTGCACAACAACTAGTCCCTACCTACATAGTTTGTATCTGGTCGCGGTCGATTGATTGAGTTTATAAATGTGAATGCTACTTCTTGTAATTGTTGTCCAATGTTGTACACATCTGTTTTCCTTACGCATTTTTCAATAATATTCCACAATTTGTATTCATACTCCACATACTCCATCAATGAATTCATGTTCACCACCACTTTTATTAGTGCTCAAGAAAGTTATCTTTTTAGTGACTACCATGGCTAGGAAACAATAAGTTATTTAGCTTAAACAATTTTGTAAGAAAAGAAAAATATTTCTATCATTGATATACTCAATCGAGATAGAAATTGGAAAATATGGTTAAGTAACTATGTTTTGTTCATTTGGACATGGGTGGCTATGTGGTTGCCAATGATTGGGTGAAAGAGACATTATTTCCAATTTCTATAATAGGATTTTTTTTATTGGAATTATGAAACATTATGTGTGTTTTAATCTTGGGCTCTATACCTCTACATTATATTCAAAATAAATCCATTTTCCATTTTCTAATGCATCCTGAAGAATTCAATGCTCTTTGAAAAGAGATATGGATGTTGAAGTATGAAGTAATTCATACTTTTTTGTTCAAAATGTTCTTAATAAGTAACTTATTATATTTTTTTATTAAAAAATAAACTAATATTTATTCTCTTTAGTTTTTCCACTTGTAGTTGTTCTTATTTTCGTGTATCTAATAAGATGTGATTACTGTAACTTTCGTTTTCTGAAATTATTTTAAATATCCAAGATATAAAACACAAGAGTTATTGAAGAGCATTGGGTTAACATTATAAACAGATTAAGTAAGAGGTAGATTTTGAACTGATGATTGAGTTCTGTAATATCATACATGGCCACCTTGATACCAATTTTTTTGAATGAATTGGACTCCCCGGAGTATCATTATTTTCTATTTTCCTACTTTGGTAGAGAAATGAATCAGATTCTATCAACTCTTATGTACACTTTTATTAAAAAATCAAGCTCTTCCCATCACATTATTAGGTGATTTATGTTTTATTTAAATTATATGATATCCTTCATTCATTTCTCACATTCTACTTATTTTTTTGATATAGTTTTGGATAAAATCATGGATAGTGTGTATTATTTAGTTTGGTCTTTATGTTCTTATCTAAAACTAATTACTCATTAAATGTAGAAATTATAATAAACATTGCAATGCACTTCCAACTTTATTTTTATGTAGAAATTATAATAAATACTACAATGCACTTCCAACTTTATTTTTATGTAGAGTTTCTTAATTTGCATAAAATTGATTCTCTAAGAGGTTGAATTTTGAAGATATACTGTATAATTGAACAAATAATTGCACAGTGAGAACGTTGCATGCCCTTCATCATGTTTGATCGTTGGCACGACGACGTGTTCCCATCTGTAGGTAGGGTATTTTTTGTGCATTTTAAAACTTTACCAACTGGAAGAAAGAGATACCATGTCCTAAATGCTTAACATCCTAGTCAACAAGTGTCGATGGGGATTTGAGAAGGTCCTCAATGATGTCAAGTGAAACGAGGTCGGTAGATTATGAAATCCTATAAAACACATTGGAGCCAGTTCTGAAGTTATGTGTCAAACTCTCTCACAGGAGCCAACTCTATGATCTCACAAAGTTGGTTGGTTTTATCAGAGCTGTATCCATTTTCATTTGAATGAATATAACATCAGAAAATTGATCCAATTCATGGTGTTTCTACTATTTACAATTCCGTTTATTTTGCTTTCAGGAATGAATGAGTTATGTTGTTGAGAATATGAAACTGTGAAGTGTTTGGATAAGTTTCAATTGTTTCTCTTCATTGATTTCATGCAAGGTGTGCATACAATCCGCAAGGAGTGTGTTGACAGAGTTTGTTTTGACTCAGAAGTTTAGAAGAGATTGTGTGAAACTTCTATTTGCAAGGAATGAAAAGGGACTACTGCAAGGTGTGCAGATTCACCGCAAGAAATTAATCCTTGCACGAGAATTTGCTGCAAGGAGTGACAGAGTCTATTTTGACTCAAGAGATCGGAAGAGATAACGTAAGCTTTCCATTTCGAAAGAAGTGCAAAGAGAGTGTTTCAAGGTGTGTATAGTTGTCTGCAAGAGGCTAAGTATTATGTAAGAATTTGTTGCAAGGAGTGCACAGAATCGAATGTCGACTAAGTGTCGAAGTAGCCCCCTAAAGAGTCAAAGGGTTCGAGAAGTGAAGCTCAGAAGAGATAACGGGAATCTTAGGCCGAGTGTTGCAATAAGTGAATAGGGACAAGAATCGACTAAGTGTCGAGAACATGACTGCAAAGTTAAAGGAGTGCGTAGAGATATTTATTTCGAAGAAATCACTAAGTCTGAATTTCGTCATAGATTCTTAGTTTGCAAGGAATGCGTCGTGGTCAAGCTCATAAGAGAAAGTGACCAAGAACCAATTGGAAGGGAGAAATATGTTGAAAGTTGTGAAGTGAAGGTTGAGACCCCTTCAGAAGGAATCAGGATGAAGACCAACCCTTAGATCTCAATAAGGCACCTCGATTGGACTTTGCATGTTTGGAGGTTTCTATTTGTGAGGGAAGAAAATATTCCAAAGTTACGGAAATCAAATTCCATATGCACCGTAGATCTATTCGTAAGAAGTGAGATCCTCCCAGGCTGTCGGATCAGGAAAAAGTTACGCGGTTGCTAGCCACAAGTTCCTTCAGGGATTCATGGATCATAGTTTTCAAAGTATCAAGGAGTCAAGAATCCTGAAATCATGAAGTCATGAAGCATGAGGAGATCACTATTGTTGGTTATCATAGGGGGGCATGAACCATAGATCTGGTTCTGAGTAACTCTATTGGTTCAGAGTTTGCGTAGAAAGAGACCCGCTTCACACAAAGAAGTTAAAGCCTGAAATTGTGAAGAACTAGGAGGCATACCTCTAGACCATATCCTAAGGTCTTGTGAAGGAGGGGGACTAGCGGAAAGGAGCTAGCTGTTGGAAACTTGAATTTTTTAAAGAGATAAGGAAGGGGCCCGCAGGGTCCATAAGACTTGTGATTAAAGGGAAAAGGGTACCTGTGTAAAGCATTTAAGGTCCATTGAAGGTTTGAAAGAGCTAATCTAGCTCAAGATATTAATATCCTTGACTGGGAGGTCACCGACCCTTTAGGAGAGAAGGGGGGGTCTATATAAAAAATGCTCAACATGGTTGTGGAAATTGATATGCATTCTTTATCTCAATTAATGTACCTTCAATAAATGAAAAGTCAAATTGGTATATGATAATCATGTTTGTGAAATTTTATTCTATAGAATAGACAAACACAATAACTGAAATCTAATAAATTAAACCTTACCTTAATGTGAGAATAATCAATAATTACAACCTTCAAATAATTGAGTATTTTTCAAAACAAATACAAAACATTATATTAATAATGATTTTAATAAAACATTAGAAAAATGTTTTTTTATATATATAATTTTATATAAATGTGGTGAAAATAATTTGAAGTAAAGTTTATTTGATTTCCATGAAACTTTGGAGGGACTAATGATGTGTTGGGTACTATTAAGATAATGTGAGACAATTATTTAAAATGGCTATCATTGAAGTTTACAAGTGAACGTTTTCGTGTTACCCTCAAAACTCTATAAACAAGAGAAATAGTTGCACAACAACTAGTCCCTATCTACATAGTTTGTATCTGGTCGTGGTCAATTGATTGAGTTTATAAATGTGAATGCTACTTCTTGTAATCGTTGTCCAATGTTGTACACATGTGTTTTCCTTACAAATTTTTCAATAATATTCCACAATTTGTATTCACACTCCACATACTCCATCAATGAATTCATGTTCACCACCACTTTTATTAGTTATCAAGAAAGCTAGCTTTTTAGTGTCTACCATGGCTAGGAAACAATAAGTTATTTAGCTTAAACAATTTTGTAAGAAAAGAAAAATATTATATCATTGATATACTCAGTCGAGATAGAAATTGGCAAATATGGTTGAGTAACTATGTTTTTTACATTTGAAAATGGGTGGCTATGTGGTTGTCGATGATTGGGTGAAAGAGACATTATTTCCATTTTCTATAATAAGATTTTTTTATTGGAATTATGGCAAATTATGTGTGTTTTAAGCTTGGGCTCTATACCTCTACATTCTATTCAAAATAAATCCATTTTCCATTTTCTAATGCATCCTGAAGAATTCAATGCTCTTTGAAAGGAGATATGGATGTTGAAGTATGAAGTAAGGAGCTATGGATGTTGAAGTATGAAGTATTGCATACGTTTTGTCCAAAACGTTTGTAATAAGTAACTTTATTATATTTTTTTTATTAAAAAATAAACTAATATTTATTCTCTTTAGTTTTTCCACTTGTAGTTGTTTTTATTTTCGTGTATCTAATAAAATGTGATTACTATAACTTTAGTTTTCTGAAATTATTTTAAATATACCAGAAATAAAACACAAGAGTTGTTGAAGAGCATCGCATTAACATTATAAACAGATTAAGGAAGAGGTAGATTTTGAACTGATGATTGAAGTCTGTAATATCATACATGGCCACCTTGATACCGATTTTTTTGAATGAATTGGACTCCCCAGAGTATCTTTATTTCTATTTTCCTACTTTTGTTGATAAATGAATCAGATTCTATCAACTCTTTTGTACACTTTTATTAAAAAATCAAGCTCTTCCCATCACATTATTAGGTGATTTATGTTTTATTTAAATTATATGATAACCTTCATTCATTTCTCACATTGTACTTATTTTTTTGATATAGTTTTGGATAAAATCGTGGATAGTGTGTATTATTTAGTTTGGTCTTTATGTTCTTATCTAAAACTAATTACCCATTAAATGTAGAAATTATAATAAACACTACAATGCACTTCCAACTTTATTTGTTTGCAGAAATTATAATAAATACTGTAATGCACTTCCAACTTTACTTTTATGTAGAGTTTCTTAATTTGCATAAAATTGATTCTCTAAGAGGTTGAATTTTGAAGATATATTGTATAATTGAACAAATAATTGCACAGTGAAAATGTTGCATGCCATTCATCTCGTTCGATCATTGACATGGAAACGTGTGCGCATCTGTGGATAGGGTATTTTTTGTGCATTTTAAAACATTACCAACTGGAAGAAAGAGATACCATGTCCTAAATGATTAACATCCTATTCAACAAATGTCGATGGGGATTTGAGAAGGTCCACAATGATGTTGAGTGAAAGGAGGTCGGTAGATTATGAAATCTATAAAACACATTGGAGTGAGTTCTGGAGTTAAGTGTCAAACTCTCTCACAGGAGCCAACTCTATGATTTAATACAATGGATTGGATTTGGAAACCATGATGCAACCCCACTCCTGGTTGTATCATTATGAGCAACAAAATGATGTAGGGGAGGTATATTCACTATGGGAACATCTTCAGGAGTTTGTGTTCATGTGGGGTAGGTGAAGAGACCTAAAATCCATTGATTGTTTTGAATTCATCACCTCCTACACGGAAGTGAGCTTTAATACCACAAGAAATGCCCACAACTCAAACAAAAACCAACAACGCGAGCTATGTTTTATTCAATAGAGATTTATGTTTTCCATTTGTTGATGGTTATGGCTATGCATCTAGGAAATATTCTTCTCTGTCTCGATCTATATATGGTTCTGGTTCATGGGATACTAAGTCCACTAAATTTGTAACACAATCTGCTTCATTCCTCCACTCTAGACAATTGTACTCATGTAACACACCCAACCCCCTAAGAAACCTTTAAGAGTTGGGGTATTAAAATCTCTCTTCCCCTTAGACATATTAAGGTCCAATATCAATAGAACCAATATATCCAACTCGTGAATATCTTTCCAATGACTTTAATTTTGCTCATTTTATTTGAGAATTTAGTGAGTATTTTCCTCATTTTAATTGAGTATCTATCAAGTACTTTATCTTGTATCTTATATGAAGTTTATATGAATCATATGATTAGTGATATATGCACAACATGCACTGGCTATTTTAAGCGAGAAGCATTTTATCGTGTACAAAGTTTTCATCATGGTAAATATGCATGCTAAATTTCTTTGAAAGTTGGTTGGTTTTCTCTATATGATTTTCAAACCATTTATGTGAAAGTTGGTTGGTTTTTTCTGTATGACAATTGTTTTTTATACAGAATTTATGTTTTTAACATGGTATTAGAGATAACCTTTGTAAGATATGCCATTGGCTCACTCCAACACTCTATTTAAATCAATCTACTGTTTCTATGCAACGATACTATTAGTAATTTCTTTAAAAACTATTTTGTTCTGTGGAGATATTTCAGGAAAATTCTACTTACACAAACAATTTATTTCTAAATCCTTATCAGTGTGAAGCCCTTGTATGTAGGAGAAGCTATTGGACCTTCTAAAATTGACCTCTCCTTGGGAGAGCTAATATAATATCATATCCATATATGTTTACAGAAGAAAATACAATATTTTATCCTTTTAAAATAGATCCCATTTAAAAGAACGTGCTCTTACTATTGGTTAATAAAATAATTAGTTATAACTTTAGTTGACATGATACATTGAGTATTTTTTTTAAATGAAATAAATAAAATATTTTAAAAATTCATTAAGTTTCATGTATGTAGGGTAGTTGGTGATGAAGTGTATTGTTAAATCATTTCATTATATGAAGTTACTGGTTTAAAATCATTTACTTTATATGGTGTCGTGTATATTCTTACCTAACAAACTTAATCCCCAGATTTATTTTATATATATACTTAGGCCTTATCTTATAAATGAAATAAAAAATTCAATTTTTTTAATCATGATCGTAATGTTATACCAAGGTTATCCCATCAAATTGAACCTAAGGAACCACTTAATAGTATCCAAGGGATTCCTCCCTCCCTTATAACCGACATAGTTGTGAAAATTAAAGACAAAGCTATACCAAGGTTATCCCATCAAATTGAACCTGAGGAACCAATTAATAGTAGTCAAGGGATTCCAAGGGGTGGAGCCGATAGTTTGATTATCAAGAAGGAAATGAATAGATTTGAAAACACAATAGTAAGCCTATGAAAATGTGATGGTCTTGGAACTTTGAGATTAGTATATTCCAACCATCCACTAAATGTGTATACTTAAATTTTTTATTAAAATACCGAGGCAGATGGTCTCGACAATAAGATGTTGTTTTCAAGGACCAATCAAAACATAGGAAAAAAAATGAAACCTTCCCCAACAAAGTTAAACTTTGGAAAACAACACCAAAATTTTGGTCAACACAAAAACAAAACCGCAATCAACTAAAAACTATTCTTCCTCTTTCTCTCTCTCTCATATATATATTGAATAGAAGAAAAATTATATTTGAAATAAAGAAATATACATATATACAATTTCTCATCCTTTTCAAAACTAATCACTATCAACCTCAACTTTCATCATAAACAAGGAGTTTTTTACTAAAAGATTAATATCCAGAAATGCAGTGTAGCATCCCGCTCTAGCTCGCACTGAACAAACTTATTCTTTGAGGACACTTGCTAGCAAGTGATCTAGATTATTATACTATTAAACATTTGATTTTGATTTTGAGGCGTTATGGGTTGATGACATGTTGTTTTACTGCATTGACATAGACAGGTGTTATTAACATGATTTTACTGAGTGTGCAAGATTTCAAACCTCGAGGATGCGGAGGCATCGAGGGGACCGCTTGGACTCTGGATCGAGTCAAGGAGTGAACTAATGGGGTTTGATTGTTCTATATGTGATATTAGTGCATCTGATTAGATGATATTATATAGATATATTTATGACATGATTCGTTGATGATGCAGGCTAATGATAGCTTGTCGACCAAACTCCAATGTGGAGTAGAGGGGCCACACATGACTACCAGAGAGGTTGAGGGAGAGGTGTGGACAACAACCCTGCCACAGCCTACTAGCACTCCCGTCATGGCTCGAACTGTAGGTTTACATTTACCTAGTTCAATAGGACCCACGATGCCATGAAGGTAGACTGTGACAGTCAATCACGATGATTCTAAGGGGCGTGCAATAAGGTGGGGGTCTTATTCCTTAGAGGCCCTTAGTCTCCCACAGGTTCACCTGACGAAGTATTGACTCTAGGGGTTTTTGATGCCTATCAAGTCAGTCAAGAGGCAAGTGGCACCCTTGGAGCACATGGTGCGTCCTGAAGGGCACGTTGTGCAAGAGAAAAATAAAGAGGTGAGTGGCACCCTTGGAGCACGTGGTGCATCCTGAAAGGCACGTCATGCAAGAGAAACATAAAGAGGCGAGTGGCACCATTGGAGAACCTGGTGCGTCCTGAAGGGCATGTCGTGTGGATATTTAATAAATGAATAAACATAGATGGCTTAGGGACAATAAAAGTGTTAAGGAAGATTTGAAACCTTTCCCTTCAAAAAAAAAAAAACAAAGTTGCCCAACACGAAAATTAAAGTATAGGTCTAAATTACTAGTGGCAAAAATTTTCTTCCTTTAAATATATATATATATATATATAATAAGTAATGATGATAATATTCATTAATATTGTAACAAGAAGGGAGTAAGCAATTTAATCGATTCATAAAAATTTGTTGGGATAAAAATTAAAAAGGGAAACAATTGTTTTATTATATTAAGATAATTTAAAATTTATTAATTAAAAGGGGAAAAGGGAAAAGTTAATTTCTACACCTACCAATTTGAGTTCTAAATGAAAAGGGGAAAGAGGGAAATCTAGAATAATTAGGAAACTAGAAAAAGAGGGAAACATAAAAAGAAAAGGGAAACACAAGGGAAAAAGAAGAAAGTCAATCTTAGTAAGGTATCTACCATTTAAGAACTTTCTAATTTTAAACTGAACTAGCAAATTAATAATGGGGAAAGTCATTAAAACTTGTAAGAGAATTTGGGGACACCTAGGAGCGATTCTAGGAGTGAATCTTGGTGGGTGAGGGAAATGAGGGTAATTAATTAATTAAAGAAATTAATTTATGGAGGAATGAGGGGGATGGGTGACACTCGAATGGGGAGGATTTTTAGGAATGAATTTTTAAACATTATTTTAAATGGGATTTTGGGAAGGTAAAGGGGTTCGAAAATCTATATAATGGAGGGAGGAGAAGGGTGATGAATATATTCTGTTTGCATAATGTTACACTGCATAAATCTCTACTTGACTGACTTAGCTTGTGGGAGTTGGGATACCCAGATTGGTGAGGAGTGGTAGCTCAGCCTTGAGAGGCGAGTTGGGAGCTAGTTGATTCTCTGGTTAGTGTGCGTGTCCCCTTTGCGGCTCGGAGGGATAATGGGGAAGAAGAGTAACCCTAGCATTGGCTGGGAGGTATCGATGAAGTCTCGTCGGTTGGTAAGTGGTTGTTGCACAGAGTGAGTGGGACATCAACTCAAAGTGGGCGATCAGGCAACAATACACGTTATTCATTTTGTATGGTAGATTGTAGTAGTAATATGCTTTAGATATTCATGTTTAGTGGGTAAGTATTGTATAGAGTTCTATTTGTTGACTGAATTTTCCTTACCCTAGCTCGATGTTTGATTAGCTCACATGGCCTTCGATTCCCGACATGTCCAGGAGAATGATCTATGGTCGTCACTTCAACATTAATAGACCTATAGATCTCAACCCCTTCTTTTTTGTGCGTGGATGATGAGCGAAGGACGTTCATGTCAGTCATCTACCTTCGTTCTTGTCCTTGGTAGATTGTTGATTTCACCATCTGGAAAAGACCTCTGCCTATGGATTATCTGGCATCCTGGTTGGTTTTTCTTTGCGCCTTCAGTAATAGCATCCCTACGATCATTTCCATGACTTTTCCCATTAGATCCTTGTGTTTCTCTTACTGTTGTCTGTGTTGTATTGGTATTATGGAAATGGAAAAATGAATTGATTCCCTGTCTTCTTTTTATATTTGGTGTTCTGGCTATGGAAAAACAAAATGACTTCATGCCTGCCATTTTTTATATTGGGTATTCTGGCAATGGAAAAATGAAATGATTTCATGTCTACATATTTTTTGTATATTTGGTATTCTGGCAATGGAAAAATGAAATGACTTCATGCCTGAATTTTTTATATTGGGTATTCTGGCAATGGAAAAATGAAATGACTTCATGCCTGCATTTTTACATTTGGCATTCCGGCAATGGAAAAACAATTAAATTTCTAAATCTTCATCTTTCACTTAAGAATTTTTGTTTTTGATTACCTCTTGCCTGGCCATTCACGCCTCTCTGACTAAATTTTGTTTTACTACTGGGGTGATTTTTTCCCTTGTTGAAGACTGAGTTAAGCATTAAAAACTTACTGCTATTGGATTCCTGGGAATGCCCATGTTTTGTCTTTTAAAAGATGACTGATATGCGGTTTAATTACCCATGATTTTTTCCATTTAATTCGAGGCTGAGATCGCTGTGAAATGCCCACGTTTTTGTCTTTTAAAGGTTGACTGATATTTTGTTCATTGCCCATTATTTTTTCATTTATTCCGTGACAAATATTGTCGTGGAAGGCCTGTGCTCTTGACCTTTAAAAATTAACTGATATGTTGTTAATTTCCCACTATTTTGGGTCATTTAAATTCATGTCTGAGTTTGCTGATTAAACGCCCACATTTTGGATATCAAAAAGATTAACTGAGACTGTTGTTAATGCCCACGTTTTTCTATTAAAATGATGGACTGAGTTGTTGTTAAATGCCCATGAATTGTCCTTAAATTATAGTCTGTGTTTGCTAAGGTACGACATAGCATTTCACCATTAACTGTGACTGCGTGTTGTTGCTGGTCTCACCACATTTTCCCCCCTTTACATTGTTGACTGGGGTTGCTGGAATGGATACAAATTTGCATTAAATTTTGCCTGTGTGTTACTATATTATTTCCATATTAATTTCAAAGATAATTTTCTACAGTGAGTTATTGGACAACAACTTCCTTCTTATTGATTAATTGCCACAATGAGTTACACGACTAACAGTCATGAAAATTGCCTAGTTATTGAACTATTAATTGTTTGCTAATAGATAGGTCAATTGCCTTGTGAATTGCTATACTAATTGTCAGGTTAATTAACATGTTAATCGCCTCACCATGCTATATTACTTGTTAGGATAACAATCATGTAAATTGTTGTGTTATTGCTAAATTAATTGTTATGTTGACTATTATCTCAATTGCCTTGTTAATTGTGATATTAATTGTTAGGTAACAATTATGCTATTTTCCTTGTTAAATTCCCTTCTCATTATTAATAAGACAGGTAGTATTGTTGGTTTGGTCAATATAGATAGACCACACGTCGAGATTTCTTTTCTCATAAGTGTGATAATGTAAGCATTCTACATTGAAATCATTAATGTTGTTAATCAAGTTGATGGCTAGTTGGATGGAGATTTGGACTAATATTGAATTGCCCTTTTAGACTATGATTAATGCTTAAATGAGTTTAGTAAGTATTGACCCAAGTAGAGGTTAAGATCGCTAAATTAAATTGTGGTTAATGATTAAATTGTGATGCAAAATTGCCAAATAGATTCGTAGTTGATGTTATTTAGATTGAATTTGATGATTAAATTGTGATGCAAAATTGCCGAATTGATTCGTAGTTGATGTTATTTAGATTGAATTTGATGTTTAAATTGTGATGCAGAACTGCCGAACCGATTTGTAATTGATGTTATTGATTGAATTTAATGACTAAGGTATAATGAACAATGGTCGATTGGATTATATTTAATGTTAATTTGATGTTAACTTAAAGACAAATTTATAGTTTAGACATGCTAAAATTAGATGGATAATCGATGCCAAACAAATTGTACTTGACGTTCCCCGTTAGAATGGAACCCATGTTAAAATAGAATATAATCATGGATCGGTTAGACTAGGTGATTGGTGGGGTCGGGGACAATGTCGTGTGGCCTGGTGTCACCCCATGTCTTCATCCTCTTGTGTCTTGTCGACCTTTTGTGTTGGGTTAGGTATAGTCTCCGAGTCAGTTTTTAGTTCCTAGGATGTCAGAGTTTTCTAGAGTCCTTGGTTCGGATAGCTTATGTTTGTGCCAAGGTTATTGACGCCTCTATCACCTGGGAATGGCATGATTCTTAATGCGGGGATCATGGTGCGCCCTGTGGGATAGCAACGAACAAGACCTTGGCTGAAGTCGACGTGTTCTGTGTGAGTTTGTCAGGTGTTGCAAGTTGCTTTTGGCGCATGGGTCGAATGCCTTCAGACATTAGGTTCACGCGCCTTGAGGTTCTTATCTTGTTCATCTAGGATGTTGTGTAATGATGGGGAGGTTGTCCCTTAGCATGTAGGTGTGGTTGAATTGTGTCGGATGGGTAGTCATTCATCCTTTTTATTCTGTGTCAGTTTTTACCGGTTTCCCTTGTGCTTGTGCGTGGTGTCATAGTTGTTTGTTGTCTGGGTTGCATGCTTTTGTTGTTCATATGTGGTGTGCTGAAACTATATTTGTCATTGCATTCTTTCCCCTTAATTATTAATATATATATATATTCTTTTCCCATGGTCGTAACGTAGGGGACATGACATATGGTATCAGGGCAGGTTCAACTCGCGACTTGGGATCACTACAGCTTTAGTTGGTATGACTTGATCATAATATTTTTAATTGAGTTGACTAGTATTCATGCAGGTATTCATGGTTAGAGGATGCCATGGAGGTAGGCGACGGGGTTCTAGGGGAGGATGGGTGATGTTTCTAATAGCATCCATGCCTGAGGGGTATAACCCCTAGGGAGACAAACATGTTGTCGGGAAAGAGAAAATAGCAATTGGTGATGTGGTCGGAATGATGAGATCCTTTTAGCCCATGTCTGAGGAACTGATCAACCATTTGGACAGAGATGAGGCCAGAGTGTAGGCACCCCCTGAGGCTCCACCATGTGCTCTGGTCGGTACTGTTAGCATTCGTCGTGAACTCGAGAAGGTAAAATTTCCTAAGTTCTTTGGTGTCCCAGATGGCGCAGCCACAGAGGCATGGTTGGAGAATATGGCAATGTGCTTTTCACTTCGCGACTATACCTCCAACATGAATATCCGCATGGCGGTCTTTCAATTGAAGGGGAGCGCTCTAATATTGTTTAAGACACTCCCACTGTAGTTGAACATGGTCTTCGAACATGTGTCATGGGAACTGTTCAAGGAATGATTCCGAGAGAGGTACCTATCAGAGGAATTCATTGAGCTTCAACTCAATGAGTTCAACGCCTTACGACAGGGTGACCGTACGGTGCCCGAGTACAATGCCTGTTTTATGGAGGTACTCCTATATGCTTCGCATCTTAACACTAATAAACTTAAGTTCAACAGGTTTGTGTTCACCCTTAACAATAGCATGCATGCAAAGGTTAGGATTTTGATGCCTCAAAAATTGCATGATGTCGTCTAGAAGGCCCTCATAGCAGAGGAGGAGCTTATCAGTGGGGGTCAGAGCAGGACTCCAGCGAGGTCAGGAGGGCAGGTGTCATCTGGTGCCCAACAACACCAAACACCATCCAGACATATGCCCAGATATTGTGGCTTCCAGAGAGGATACACTTTCACTACACCTCGGCAATCGGTGCCTTAGCAGCGGACACCATATCAGGGACCACAACATCGGTAGAAACATCAACCGCAACAACAACAATTTAGGCCTGTTCAGCAGAACAGACCAGGATTCCAGGCCGGTGGGCCATCATCTTCTACTTTGGGTAATAGGACTTCTGGACTGAAGAAGGGGTGTTGGATGTGTGGGCAACCACACTACCAACACAATTTCCCTATGGATAGGACTAGAGAATCTGGATCAGTTGGACCCACTATCATGGGAGACTTGGGCAAGGCCCATTAGATTCATGTAGCGATGAATAAATTCCAAGCAGAGCATCAATCGATTGTGCTCAAGACGACAGTTACCGTCGCTAACCAGACCCTTAGTATTTTGATAGATCCCGATGCTACCGAGAGTTTCATTTCTAGTGCAGCACTAAAAAGGATTAAGGTAAAGGAATTTGAACATGATGAGTTTATGTTCATAGAGATGGCTTCAGGAGCCAAAACAAATGTTGAAGGAAAGGTTATGGGTTGTATTCTTAACCTAGGAGAGTGTGTCACTAGAGCCAACCTGTACATCACGATCTTAGGATCTTATGACGTCGTGATCAGTATGGATTGGTTGGAATCGCATGAGGCGATACTCAACTATAAGATGAAATAGGTGAGCTTGGTCAATGACGAGGGACAAAGATGTGTGATTGTAGGCCATAACCAGGGAGTTTCCTTGAGGTTCATCTTTTCCTTCCAGCTTCAGAAGAGCATGCGCAAGGGATGTAAGCTTTATGCAATCCTTGCGTTAAACAAGAAGGGAGTAGCGAAAGGTCTAGAACACCTTCTTGTGGTGAGAGTGTTTGCAGACGTCTTTGCAGAGGAGTTACTTGAGATGCATATAGAGAGGGAATTGGAGTTTACTATAGACCTAAAACTAGGAACTGAACTGATATCTAGAACACCTTATCAGATGTTGACCCCAGAGTTGCAAGAGTTGAGAATGAAACTGAAGGAATTGTTGGACTTGGGACTGATACATCCAAGTGTGTCACCATGGGGTGCTCTTGTTATTTTCATATGAAATAAGGATGGGTCATGGAGGCTCTGCATTGACTACCGTCAATTGAACAAGGCCACGATCAAGAATCAATATCCGTTGCCAAGGATTGATAATTTGTTCGATCAGATGAAGGGTGCGACGGTGTTCTCAAAGATTGATTTGTGATCAGGGTATCACCAGCCATGGATCAAGGAGGATGATGTCCGTAAGACCGCCTTTAGATGAGGTTTGGAAATTATGATTTTATTGTTTTAACATTTGGACTGACGAACGCCCCAGGAGTATTCACAAGTTTGATAAACATGGTGTTTCGGGAGTACTTGGACAAGTTCGTCCAAGTATTCATTGACGATATTTTGATTTACTATTGGACGACAGAGAAGCATGACGAGAACTTATGCTTGGTAATACAGTGTTTGCGAGAGCACAAATTGTATGGAACGTTGTCCAAATTCTCATTTTATCAATCAAATATTAACTACTTAGGATATGCAATCTCCAGCAAAGGTATCACCATCGATCCAGCCAAGGTCGAGGCTACTACAGAATGGCCTCCATCGATGAATGTCATAGAAGTTCGTAGCTTCATGGGTCTAGCAGGATATTATCGATGGTTCATTGAGGGATTTTCGAAGAAAACAAATCCGATCACAAAATTGGAGAAGAAAAATAAGAAATTTGTTTGGACCGAGAAATGCGTGGAAGCATTTCAGAGGCTCAAGGAGATGTTGATAGCAACACTGATACTAAAGGTCCCTGACATGGACGCAGATTTCTTGGTATGCATTGAAGCATACAAGGAAGGCTTAGGTGGATTCTTGATGCAATACGGTCGAGTGATCGTTTACATCTAGAGGAAACTGAGAAAGCATGAGGAGAACTACGCAACACACGATTTGGAGTTGTTAGCCATAATTTATGCCTTGAAGGTTTGGAGACACTACCTTGTTTGATGAAAATTTGAGCTAAAGACTGACCACTATGGACTACAACACATCTTTACGCAAAGAGATCTAAATGCATGACAATGGAATTGGTCGGAATTGCTTAGCGAGTACGACTTCGAGATTACTTACATAAAAGGAACAATGAACCAAGTGGCAGATGCATTGATTCGGAGACCACACATATTTTTGGTGTTGCCTCTTCAGACGAATCTACGTGAAACGATTCTAACTTTATAGCGTGACAAGGACTGGTACAAAGAGGTCGAGGGTTTTATCGGAAAAAACACAATGATGGTACAAATATTTGAAGGATTTTTGTTTGATGATGACATTTTATTGAGGTTTAAAAATTGGATTTACATACCATCGAAATACGAGTTGAGGAGCTTGATCCTAAGTGAGGCTCATAGAGAAGTTTACATGGCTCACCCGGAAGTCACGAAGATGAGAGAAGACCTTAAACCCTTATTATTCTGGAAAGGAATGAAGGAAAATATAGTCAACTATGTGGCCATATGTCTATAATGTCAGTAGGTAAAGGTTGAACATAGACATCCAGTAGGATTGCTATAGCCACGTGCTATTCTGGAATCGAAATGGGAGGTTATTTCGATGGAATTTATTATTGGATTTCCACTGATGGCAACAAGACATGACTCGATTTTCATAGTAGTAGACACTCTGATGAAGAGTTCTCATTTTATTCTTGTGCATACGATGTATCAGGGACATGACATAGCTAGAGTTTTCATCAGTAAGATTGTGAGGGTGCATGGTGTGCCTAAGAGGATTATATCTGATTGCGGATCGGTGTTTACTGGTTGATTTTGGATGCATTTCCAAGAGGCCTTGGGAACCCAACTTAACTTCAATACTATACCACCCGGAGACTGATAGCCAGACTGAACAAACGAACCAAACCTTGGAGGACATGTTGCGCATGTACGTGATGGAACAACAAAAGAGTTGGGAAGAATTCTTTCCATTGGTGGAATTCACTTATAACAATAGTTACCAAAGCACCATTAAGATGGCACCTTTCGAGTTTCTTTACAGGAAACCATGTCAGACGCCTTTGAGTTGGGATTGTCTTGAGGATAGGGTCTTGGTGGGACCAGAAGCGATCCAAGAAATGGAAGAGAAAATGAAAACAATAAGACAAAGGATTAAAGAAGAACATTATCGACAGAAGAGTTACACCGATGCAAACCATGTCGATTGTAGTTACGAGGTTGGAGATCGAGTCTTTTTGTGGGTAACACTGCATAAGAGTTTGATCAAGTTTATAAAGGGAGCTAAACTCTCTCCTAGGTTCGTGGGACCTTTCACGATTGTGGAGAGAAAGGGGCTTGTTGCCTATCGACTAGCCTTGCCTGAATCCTTGAGGCATATGCATGATGTTTTTCACGTATTTGTTTTGAGACATTATAATAGTGATCCTGCATATGCTATTGACATGAGTTATTTGTAGGTATCGGATGAGGGGGTGCTCACGACTGAACCGATATGCATCTTATATCATTGCATTCGATAGCTACTTGGAAACCTGGGAGGACGCATATGATATGCACCAGTAGTTTCCATTTTTGTTAGATAGCTAGACTTATGATGCTATGATACACTCTATTTCAGCACTTGTATAGTCTGAAACTTCGGGACAAAGTTTAGACCAAGAGGGGGTGTATGTAACATCCCCTTCTAGTGTGCATTGAACAAACTTATTCTTTGAGGACACTTGCTAACAAGTGATTTGGATTATTATACTATTAAACTTTTGATTTTGATTTTGAGGCATTATGGGTTGATGACATGTTTTTTTACTACATTGACATAGACAGGTGCTATTAACTCAGTTTTACTAAGTGTGCAGGATTTCAGACATCAAGGATGTAGAGGCATCGAGGGGACCCCTTGGACTTTGCATTCAGTCGGGGAGTGAACTAATGGGGTTTGATTGTTTTATATGTGATATTAGTGCATCTGATTAGATGATATGATATGGATATATTTCTTACATGATTCGTTGATGATGCAAGCTGACGATAGCTTTTCAACCAGACTCACATGTGTTGTAGAGGGGCCACACACGACTAATAGAGAGGTTGAGGGAGAGGTGTGGACAATAGCCCTGCCACAACCTACTAACACTTCTGCCATGGCTCGAACTGTAGGTTAATGTTTACCTAGTTCAAGAGGACCGATGATGTCGTGAGGGTAGACTGTGATAGTTGCTCATGATGATTCTAAGGGGCATGCAATAAGGTAGGGGCCTTATTCCTTAGAGGCCCTTAGTCTCCCACAAGTTCACCTGACAGAGTATTGACTCTAGGGGTTTTTTATGTCTACCAAGTCAGTCAAGAGGTGAGTGACACCCTTGGAGCACGTGATGTGTCCTAAAGGGCACGTCGCGCAAGAGAAACATAAAGAGGCGAGTGGAACCCTTGGAGCACGTGGTGCATCTTGAAGGGCACACCACGCAAGAGAAACAAAAAGAAGCAAGTGGCACCCTTGGAGAACCCGGTGCGTCCTGAAAGGCACACCACAGTGTTATTTAATAAATGAATAAACATATATGGCTTAGGGACAATAAAAGTGTTAAGGAAGATTTGAAACCTTTCCCTTCCAAAAAAAAAAGAAAAAAAATGTCGCCCAACATGAAAATTAAAGTCTAGGTCTAAATTACTAGTGCGAGAATTTTACTTCCTTAAATATATATAGAAAAAAAAAATAATGATGATAATCTCCATTAATATTGTAACAAGAAGGGAGTAAGCAATTTAATTGATTCATAAAAAAATGTTGGGATAAAAATTAAAAAGGGAAATAATTGTTTTATTATATTAAGATAATTTAAAATTTATTAATTAAAAAGGGAAAAGGGAAAAGTTAATTTCTACACCTACCAATTTGAGTTCTAGATGAAAAGGGGAAAGAGGGAAATCTAGAATAATTAGGAAACTAGGAAAAGAGGGAAACATAAAAAGAAAAGGGAAACGCAAGGGAAAAAAAAAAGAGTCAAACTGAGTAAGGCATCTACCATTTAAGAACTTTATAATTTTAAACTAAACTAGCAAATTAATAATGGGGAAAGTCATTAAAACCTATAAGAGAATTTGGGGACACCTATGAGCGATTCTAGGAGTGACTCTAGGTGGGTGAGGGAAATGAGGTTAATTAATTAATTAAAAAAAATATTTTATGGAGGAATGAGGGGGATGGGTGACACTTGTACGGGGAGGATTTTTAAGAATTAGTTTTTAAACATTATTTTAAATGGGATTTTGAGAAGGTAAATGCATTCGAAAATCTATATAATGGATGGAGGAGAAGGGTGATGGATCTCTTCTCTTTGCGTAACGTTTTGCTGTAGAAAGATCTACTTGAATGACTTAGCTTGTGGGAGTTGGGATACCGATATCGGTGAGGAGTGGTAGCTCAACCTTGTGAGGTGAGATGGGAGCTAGTTGATTCTCTGGTTAGCGTGTGTGGCCCCTTTGCGGCTTGGGGGGCTAAGGGAGAAGAAGAGAACCCCTAGTATTGGCTGGGAGGTACTGGTGAATTCTCGTCGGTCGGCAAAATGGTGTTGCACAAAGTGAGCAGGACATCAACTCATAGCGGGTGATCAGGCAACGGTATTCATTCTTCATTTTGTATGGTAGATTGTAGTAGTAATATGCTTTGGATCTGCATGTGTAATGGGTAAGTAAATTGATTGTCTAGCATTCTAGTTGTTGATTGAATTTTCCTTAGCCTAGCTCGATGTTTGATTGGCTCCCATTTCCTTTGATTCTCAACATGTCTTGACTGCCTTGGGTGTATTGATTTCTGAAGTTTGTGATTGTTTTTCCCTTCATACCTAGCTCATCAATCCTCACTTGAGAAGTCATCTAGGAGCTTGATCTACAGTCATAGCTTCGACATTAATAGACTTATGGATCTCAACGCCCTGCTTTTCTGTGTGTGGATGATGAGCGAAGGACGTTCCTGTCATCCGTCTACCTCTGTTCTTGTCCTTGGTTGATTGTTGATTTCTCCATCTGGAAAATACCTCTCCGTATGGATTATCTTGCATCCTGGTTGGTTTTTCTCTGCGCCTTGATTGATAGAATCCCTGCGATCATTTCCATGACTTTTCCAATTGGATCCATGCGTTTTTCTTACTGTTGTCTATGTTGTATTGGCATTATGGAAATGGAAAATGAATTGATTCCCTGTCTTATTTTTATATTTTGTGTTCTGGCATTGGAAAAACGAAATGACTTCATGCGTACATTTTTTTATATTGGGTATTCTGGCAATGGAAAAACAAAATGATTTCATGTCTGCATTTTTTTTATATATTTAGTATTTTGGCAATGGAAAAACAAAATGACTTCATGCCTGCATTTTTATATTGGGTATTCTCGCAATGGAAAAACAAAATGACTTCATGCCTGCATTTTTACTTTTGGCATTCCCGCAATGGAAAAACAATTAAATTTCTAAGTTTGCGTCTTGCACTTAAGAATTTTTGTTTTTGATTACCTCTTGCCTGACAATTCACCCCTCACTAGACTGCATTTTGTTTTACTGCAGGGGTGATTTTTTCCCTTGTTGAAGACTGAGTTAAGCATTAAAAACTTACTGCTATTGGATTCCTGGGAATTCCCACGTTTTGTCTTTTAAAAGACGACTGATGTGCGGTTGAATTACCCACGATATTTTTCATTTAATTCAAGATTGAGATCATTGTGGAATGCCAATGTTTTTGTCTTTTAAAGGTTGACTGATATGTTGTTGATTGCCCATGATTTTTTCATTTATTTCGTGATTGATTTTGTCATTGAAGGCCCATGCTTTTAACCTTTAAAAATTTACTGATACGTTGTTAATTTCCCACTATTTTGGGTCATTTAAATTCGTGTCTGAGTTTGTTGATTAAAAATCCATGTTTTGTCTATCAAAAAGATTGACTGAGCCTATTGTTAATGCCCACGTTTTTATATTAAAACGATGGACTAAGTCGTTGTTAAATGCCCACGAATTTTCCTTAAATTATAGCTCGTGTTTGTTGAGGTATGGCATAGTGTTTCTCCATTAACGGTGACTGTGTCCTGTTGTTGGTGTGACCACGTTTTTGCCCCTTTACATTGTTGACTATGGTTGCTGGAATGGATACAAATTATCCTTAAATGTTTCTTGCGTGTTACTATATTATTGCCATATTAATTGCCAGGATAATTTTCTACAATGAGTTATTGGACAACTACTTCCTTCTTATTGATTAATTTCCACAACGAGTTACACGGCTAACAATCATGAAAATTGCCTGGTTATTACACTATTAATTGTTTGTTAATAGTTAGGTCAATTGCCTTGTGAATTGCTATACTAATTGTCAGGTTAATTAACATGTTGATCACCTCATTATGCTATATTACTTGTTAGCTTAACAATCATGTAAATCACCATGTTATTGTTAAATTAATTGTTATGTTGACTGTTATGTCAACTGCCTTGTTAATTGTGATATTAATTGTTAGGTAACAACTATGCTAATTGCCTTGTTAAATTGCTACAACGATGTTAATATTTAGAAGTTTCCTTCTCATTATTAATAAGACAGGTAGTATTGTTGGTTTCGTCAATATAGATAGACCACATGTCGAGATTTAATTGCTCATAAGTGTGATAATGCTAGCATTCTACATTAAAATCATTAATGTTGTTAATTAAGTTGATGGCTAGTTGGATGGAGATTTGGACTAATATCGAATTGCCCTTCTAGACTGTGATTAATGATTAAATGAGTTTAGTAAGTATTGACCCAAGTAGAGGTTAAGATCCCTAAATTAAATTATGGTTAATGATTAAAATGTGATGCATAATTGCCAAATTGATTCGCAGTTGATGTTATTTAGATTGAATTTGATGATTAAATTGTGAATCAGAATTGCCGAATTGATTCATAGTTGATGTTATTTAGATTGAATTTGATGGTTAATTTCTGATGCAGAACTGCCAAACCAATTCGTAATTGATGTTATGGATTGAATTTAATGGCTAAGGTATAATGTAGAATGGCCGATTGGATTGTATTTAATGTTAATTTGATGTTAAGTTAAAGACATATTTATAATTTAGACTTTCTAAAATTATATGGATAATCGATGCCAACCAATTTGTACTTGATGTGCCCCATTAGAATGGAACCCATGTTAAAATATAATGTAATCATGGACCGGTTAGACTGAGTGATAGGTGGGGTTGGGGACGATGTCGTGTGGGCTGGCGTCACCCCTTGTATTTGTCCTCTTGTGCCTCATTGACCTTTTGTGTGGGGGTAGGTATAGTGTTCCAGTCAGTTTTCGGTTCCTAGCACGTCGGAGTTTTCTAGAGTCCTTGGTCCAGATAGCTTATGTTTGCGCCAAGTTTATTGACGCATCTATCACCTGGGAATGGCATGATTCCTAATGTGGGGATGATGGTGTGCCCTGTGGGATAGCGGCGAACGAGACCATGGCTGGAGTCGGTGTGTTCTGTGTGAATTCGTCGGGAGTTGCAAGTTTCTTTTGGCACATTGGTCAAACACCTTCAGGAATTAGGTTCACGCACCTCAAGGTTCTCGTCTTGTTCGGATGGGGAGGTTGTCCCTTAACTTTTAGGCGGGGTCGTGTTGTGTCAGATGGGTAGTCATGCCTCCTTGTTATTCTATGCAGGTTTTGCATGGTTTCCCTTGTGCCTGTGCATGGTTTCATAGTTGTCTGTTGTTTGGGTTGTGTGCTTCTTTTCAATGTTTGTGGTGTGGTGAAACTATTGTCTCCATTTCCTTCTTGTCCCTTAAATATTAAGAAACAAAAAAAAAAAATTGGCTTCGCCTGTGGCCATAACGCAAGGTACGTGACATGCAGTGATTTCAATTAAAAAATAAATTCCATGTTTTTTGTCTCCTCACCATCAAGTATTTATTCTCACCAACATGGAGTTCTTGAAGAGAGAAGGATCCTTCATGACATTCTAATGCTTCCTTTCATAGTTGATATACGTTTTAGTATAGCTCGTGGTATATGTGAGTGATCGACGTAACTTGCTTATGTTACTAATGACTTAGCACTGGCTGAGTAGCTTCCACGTGTCACTTAGATTTGAGACTTTCATTTACCTAAAATGTCAATTCGACCTGGACACTTGAGACCATTTGATTGCGCAATGTGTCTTTGTTGATGTGGTATTATTGGCATGGCACATTTCTTCCTCCTGGTCATAGGTTGATATGAATCCTTGATCCAATGACTATGATCACCTCTTAGATCAATGATCCAAATTTATTTTCGGCCTTCGATACTTTGGGTTATTCATTCCCAATTCTCAATTCTCCTGAAGTGATATTCCCCAAATAAACCTCGAGCAGGTTGACTTTATCTAATGATCCATCTTTGACGCGAAAGGCTTAACATTATCCAATGGTTGTTGGGATTTTGACTATTATGGATATTGTGAATCCTTGATTCAACGACTGTGATCAGTTCTAGATCAATGGTCTAGATTCATTTTTTCCTTCAGGACTTTGGGTTACTGGTTCCCAATTCTCAATTCTCTGAATTGAGATTTCCCGAATAAACCTTGAGCAACTTGACTTTATTTAACGATATATCTTTGGTGCGAGAAGATTAACACGATCCAACGATTGTTGGGATTTCGTCCATTTAGGGATCTCCTGAATCATTGATCCAATGACTGTGATTAGCTCTAGATCAATGGTCTAGATTCATTTCAGACTTCGACACTTTCGGTTATGCTCTCCCACTTCTCAACTATCCCGAAATGAGATTCCCCAATTAAACCTCGAGTAATTGTATTTCATCTAAAGGTCAAGAATGCTTCCGTAGTAGATCAATGATCAAGGATGATTTTGGACCCGAAACTTGAACAATCATTAACCCAACCCTTGCATCCCACAATGGTTCCCCGTCATTGACCTACCCTTACTGAGATCCGACAAATATATACTTCTCTACTGTAACCTTTTATCACCTTAACCATTTAAAAAGCAAGTTATACAATGCACTGCAATATACTAAGATCTACCATCTAAAAAATTAAACTAAAATTGTTTGATAATGTTAAGACCCTCATACGCTACAGTAATTCAAGGGTTTGTAATTTCAATGATAGAATGACAATCATAATTTAAAAAAGATATAAAATAAATATTATAAATTTTGAAGTAATACACCGCACTAGAACAATGTGTTCTCCACAATTCTAAAGGTGTGTTTTCAGTAAATTAGATCATTAAGGTACTCAATACCTACACTGAAGGAAGCATATGCGCTATATTTTTCCATAAAAATAACACATGATTGTTAGAAAAACTCATATTTCACATAGTTATACACAAATTCTATAAACAAAAATTATATATTCGGAAAGCTAATACAAGTTCTTACATTTCATCTTTTCTCACCATATTCAAATTGATTGTAAAAGTACATTGAATAACCCCTCTAATTTAATAGATCCTTGTTTTTCAACTTTTTCATTGCCACTAATGTGTGATCATAGATGATCATGTGTTTTTAGCTAGTCTTTTAGATATACATGGGTCATCATATGCATCATATAAAAAGGTAGTTCAATGAATCTTAGTTTACTTTCAGAGTAAAACCAAAGGTATAATGGGTTGTAAACACATATAGTGGGATTCAAACCCCTCAAACCCATAATATACCCTTCACCAATGGAATAATAGGAATGGAGGCATTATGCTTGGAAGTGAGGATTATGGGTGCAAGAGCACCTCTAAAGTGAACCTCTTATTCATAGAGGAAGACACACAACCCATTACGATTAGTGAGGTGATAGTAGAAGAGGTTGCCTATTGGTATAAAGATAGCACTGAAACATGTGATGCTTATGCTTATGGGTCCACTGAATTTAGGACTAGATGATCTACTTTTGGGTCTATTAATGAAAGAGGTGCCATGGGATTTTTCTCCAAAATTCTCAACATGGTGGTGGAGATTGGGAGTCATGCTCTATCTTGATCAATGTGTCTTGAATCATTGAAGGGATAAGTGACAATATGATAATCATATTTTTGCAACTCTATTAGATAGAGGAGATAAACACAATAAATAAAAGCTAATAAATTAAACCTTACTTCTAATAATTATAAATTTCAATGATGCCGCTTAGTAAGAGGTCACTTCCTCTAGAGGGAAAGGCCCATTTCCTCGACTTCATTCTCATAAGAATCTAAGTAGCCATAGGAAAGGAAATAAACTTTGTTTTGGGGGACCACCCTATAAGCCCGAGTCTTCCTCACCTTAATGACCGACAGGGCACAAGTACCTTGAGGGAAAAGAAAGGATGTGAACCTTAGGAAAGAGAGTGCAATAGAAAAATTAAAATCCGATGCAAACAATCGTATATTCTTATATGAATATAAATCTATAGTTATTATTGGGCCACTCACTGAATCTCACCAAATATGGTGACCATAAACTTTGTGTACATAAACATCTAAGTAACTGTATGAAGGGAAAGAAACTATTTTTTCAAGGACCAACCTCAAAACCCGAGTCTTCCTCACCTCAATGACTGATAGAGTACAACTATCGTGAGGGAAAGGAAAGGATGTAAACGCTAGGAAAGAGAGTGTCTAGGACTAGAAGATAAAGTTAGAGGGTTACATAAAATGGCTATTGTTGAAATTTATAAGTGTAAATGTGTATTTATTTAAGAAATAAAAAGGGATGGCACTTGGATGTTTTTATTCATTTATGAAGTAATGGTTAAGAACATATGTTTCCTCATAAGTGGTCACAAGTTAAAATCCAGATGGGGTTAGAGTATGTATGATTGTATAATGGAATCTAACTTGAGTCCTTAACATAAACGTTGTTAATTAAATGATGTAGGTGTAAGTATCCTAATTTTTAAAAATATATGTTTGTAAAATGATTGTACTCTGTGCATGGTATCCTAACACAATTATTGAAATGTAATTGTGTTAAAAACTAGGACGGTAAATGATGTGGGTGTAAGTATCCTAATTTTTAAAAATATATATTTGTAAAATGATTGTACTTTGTGCATGGTAATCCTAACACAATTATTGAAATGTAATTGTGTTAAAAGGGTGCTAGGAAGGTGTTATTCACATGATTGAGATGGACAAATTCATAAATGATATTTCAAGTTTGGGTCACACAATAAACACACGCTACTTTGAATGATGATGACATACGTAATGCAATAGCTGTCAACTATATATATATTGTTTATATTTAATTGTAAGTAGTGCAAAGACGTTTTAATGAACAAGCCTTAGGCTTATGCCAATGTAGAGAGGTTATTTCATAGGAATAGTATATAGGGATACGAACAAAATCTAATATATAGGGATCTGCGGCTATAATATAAGAACAAAATCATAACCTATAAGACACCCAACCGGAATATGCCATTACGGTAGGGATATTTGCCTTGTTAAGTTGCATTACATTAAATGAAGAAGGCTAAACGAAGAGAAGAAAGAAAATAAATTATAAGAGGCCGTTTTAACTGGAAAGTTGCTTATTTAGTTTTGATTCAGTTGATTGGAAACGCCATCTTCTTCAACTCTCATCCTATAAATCGAGGAGGAGAATAGCATGGCCATCAAGAATCGTAGAAAGCGGAGAGAACAGGAGGACTGATCGGGAGACAATGAAGATGACATTATTTCTCCACTTTCAACTGTTCCTTTGCTTTAATTTGTTATTCTGTGTGGTTGCAGCTGATCAAGAGTTGGTGTCCGAATTCGTTGGACCCCAAAACGACGCAAGAGCCAAAGTTGGGGCTCCTCCTCTTTTGTGGGATGACAGAGTTKCCAGCTACGCAGAGGCATATGCCAATCAGAGAAAAGGTGACTGCACCTTGAAGCACTCGAATGGGCCATATGGCGAAAATCTCTTCTGGGGTGGTGGAAGTCGCTGGCAGCCAAAGGATGCAGCCGCCTTWTGGATCAGCGARKACAGTTCCTTCAACTWTAATAGTCGTATGTGCCACCATAATGACACCTGCGGACACTAYTCTCAGATAGTGTGGAGGAATTCTCKKAGAGTCGGCTGYGCAAGGGTCRTCTGCSAGACCGGTGACACTTTCATGACGTGCAACTACTATCCCCCTGGCAATTATGAAGGTCAGAAGGCATATTGAAGATCCAACTCAACGGAGGTTTCTCTGCTCTTAATCAATTCTAAGTAGAAATAGTGTCTCTTAGGATTGTGACGTGTCAAGATATATCGCTCTTCCTTCAGGTTTAGCATCAGTAGCAGCTTAGCTATTGTTCACTGTTCCCGAACTTAAATCGATTTTGTGTTTGGGAAATCTCACGAACAAGCAGCAAAGCAAAGTAGATCAGTTGTCTTTGCTGATTGTGGCTCGTTTACCGAAGGATGCCTTTAAATAAAAATAAATAAACAGTGCAGATTTATTTTAATTGAGAATTTAGTGAGTATTTTCTTCATTTTAATTTAGTATTTACTAAGCAGTTTATCTTATATGAAGTTGATCTAAAGTGTATGATTAGCAACATATACACAATATGCACTGGCTACTTGAAGCGAGGAACGTTTTATCTTTTATGAAGTTTTCATTACTGGCTTTTTGAAGCGAGGAGCGTTTTATCTTGTATGAAGTTTTCATCATGTCAAATTTCTGTGAAAGTTGGTTGGTTTTCTCTGTATCATGTTCAGTTCAAACGTTGAGATAATGTTTTTTTTTTTTTTATGTTTTTAACTTGTATTAGAAATAGCCTTTGTAAGATAAGCCATTGACTCGCTCCAACGCTCTATTTAGATCAATCCAATGTTTCTCTACAAAGATATTATTATTAATTTCTTTAAAACTATTTTGTAATGTTTCTCTGCAAGGATATTATTATTAATTTCGTCAAAACTATTTTGTTTAGTGCAGATATTTCATGAAAATTGTTCTTATACACATTATTTAGATCTAAATCCTTATAGGTGTGAAACCTTTCTATGCAAGAGAAGCCTTTGGACTTTCTAAAATTGACCTCCTCGCTCATTAGTTGTGAGAATTAATATAATATCGTATCCGTTTAGGATAGACCAGGACAGTCACATAATTTATGACTCATAGGATTGATAGTTGAAGGCAGATTTTGAAAGTTAAAAAAAAAAAAACAATTAACAAAATATATCCCAAAGTAAATATAAAAACAACATCATATAGCTAATCTTGTTGATTCTTTGCTGCAAACTAAGGAGTTTTTTAAACTATTTGTGCATCAGACCGTAGATGTATATAATTATATTAAGTTTGTCAATTGTTTTTTGTACATTTTTGTAGCTAATGTGTAGAGGAAGGTAATTAGAGGAAGGGAATCGACAAATATGACAGTTGAGGTAATTTTTTAACATGATTAAGTAAATGTGGAAAAGTAAACAGGTCAAGGCATGCTTTTAAAAATGATAGAAAGTTTTGAACATTAAATCTAATTCATTGATTTGGTAGGACTAAAAGATGTCAGCATCTTCAATTGCTAGCCATCACATTAAGATTTTAGATTAAAAGATCATTAGTTGTTCCCATTTCCAATAGGTATATCCCTCTAGCCCTAGAAACACGATATTTTATCCTTTTAAAATGGATCCCATATAAAACAACATGTTCTTATTGTTGGTTAATAAAAGAATTAGTTATAACTTACTCTGAGTATATTTTTAAAATGAAATAAATAAAATATTATTTTAAAAAATCAATATGTTTCCTATGTGAAGAGTAGTTGTTGATGAAGTGTATCGTTAAAGCATTTTGTTATGTTTAATCCCCACCTTTATTATATATATAAATATATGCCTTATCTTATAAAAGAAATAAAAAATTCATTTTTTTCATTAATAATGATAACAATGTTATACCAAGGTTATCCCATCAAATTGAATCGAAGGAACTACTTAATAGTATCCAAGGGATTTATCCCTCCCTTATAACCGACATAGTTGGGAGGGTGAATGATATAGTATCCAAGGGATATATCCCTAACCAACATAGTTGGGAGGGTGAATGATGAAGCGATGTTGGGGGAGACAAGGGGTGGAGTCAATAGTTTGATTATAGTAAGCTTGCAAAATTGTGATGGTCTTTGAAATTTAAGATTAGTATACTCCAACCATCCATTAAATGCTTATAATTATTTTTTTATTAAAATATTGGTGTGGTCAGTTTTTGGCAATAACATGTTGTTTTAAAGGACCAATTAAAATATAGGAAAAAAAACTTAAATGGCTCCCAAACAAGGTTAAACTTTGGAAAAGAACACCAAATTTTTAGTCAACAGAAAAACAAAAACGCAATCAACTAAAAACTATGACTATAGTAGTAGTCTTGAGGGAGGTGTAGAGAGTTATCACTTTCTCATTAATTTTGAAATCACTTACAACTTTATTCCATGTAAGATAACTAAACAACTAAGTGTTTCTCACAATGTCAAACTTAGTGTTTCTCAGTATTAACTCTACACCCCAAGTTATTGGGATTAATAAGTATAAGGAATAATAGTATTTGCATCTTCTCCTAGTCGATTTGAAAAAGTGAATAAAAAAATCAATATCAATTGATTTTGAATTTATTTTCTTTCCCTTGAGGAAGGTGTAGAGAGTTATCACTTTCTCATTAATTTTGAAATCACTTACAACTTTATTCCATGTAATATAACTACACAACTTAGTGTTTCTCACAATGTCAAATTTAGTGTTTCTCATTATTAACTCTACACCTCATGTATGTTATTGGGTTAACTGACATGGATGTGGCATTGATGAAATTAATAATACAAGAAAACTCCTTATTTACTAAGAAAGCCCATTTGAAATCCCCTTTCTCATATATATATATATATATATATATATATATATATATATATATATATATATATATATATATATATATAATANAAAACTTATATTTGAAACGAAGAAATACATAGATATACAATTTCTCATTCTTTTTCAAAACTAACCATTATCAACCTCAAGTTTCATCAGAAACAAGGGCTTTTTTTTTGTAAGATCTCAAAAATTCATGTCCATCGTTTTGCATCCTCAAAAATGAAAATTGTATTAAGAGTCTTTACTGCAAGCATAATATCCATAAATGTTGTAATGTCAATTAAAAAATAAATTCCACATTTTTCGTCTCCTCCCCATCAAGGAGTTCTTAAAGAGAGAAGGATACTTTGTGACATTCTAATGCCTCCTTTGATACTTGATCTATGTCCTAGTAGAGCTCGTGATATATGTGAGTGAATGAAATCCATTTGAATTACTGAACTAGGGGAATAATCCTAATGAGTAATGATTGTAGATGCATTATTTTCACTAAATATTCTAGGTTAGCCCTATTCATAACTACCTCAGATTCACCTAGGAAGAAAATTCGTTTGAGTCTGTGGGGATTAGAAAATTATAGAAGAGCATGCATGTCCTATACTTTTCATTTATATCAAATCCCATACTTAGAGTGTAATGAATATTGAAGGAATCAGGTTAGGAAATATGAAGGACGACTCCCACCCCACATCTCAGAGGCCATTTTTTCTATCAGACAAACAATCACCTTCATCGGGATTTGTTTGTCTTGAAAAATACTCATGTTACAAGCCCACCTTATTTAATAAGAATAGTGATGAGGGAGACAGTAATACCTTGCAACAAAGGCATCCTTCAACCAATCCAAAACACAAAAATCCAAGATTTCATCATTCCACTTAGATCTAGGGTTGAAATCCTTTTATATATATATATATATATATATATATATATATATATATATATATATAAGAGTGTTATAAAATATTTGTACATCTTATAATTTAAGAATTGAATGAATTAACATATATATATATATATATATATAATTCAAAAAGTGTTACAAAACATTTGTACATCTTATAATTTAAGAATTGAATGTGTTTACATCGATATTTATAATAACTTAGTATGTAAGATAAAAACTCTATTTATTAGAAAAAAAAATGATTCTTAATATTTTAAGTTTTAATCAAAACATAAAACAACAAAACATATTACACTCCATTCTACTATTTCAAATATTTAGTGTACCAAATATAACTCACCTAGATTTCAAATGATTTAATCTATGATTAACCATTTGGGCCCATTTCTAAATGAGGTTGACCTCCGTATTATACATATGATTGCATGCATTTTAGTCATTACTATATGTTATGAGTATAATATGGCATGCACACTTATATTTTGCATTGAAAGTTCTATAAAACCTTTCCTTACAATGAAAAATGTTAGGATTAAATAGTTTCTCTTAGGGAAAAGTCAATATAAATGTTTTCTCAATATAATTTATATTAATGAAGAAAATATGTCATAAATCAAAAAAAAAAAGAGATGCAAATACTTATATATCTTAATATTTTATGTTCTAATCAAAACATAAAACAATAAAACATATTACAATCCATACTACTATTTCAAATAGTTAGTGTATCAAATACAACTTACCTAGATTTCAAATTCTCTAATCTTTAATTGAACTATTTGGGCCCATTTCTAAATGAGGTTGATCTCAATATTATAAATATGATTGCATGCATTTTAGTCATGTAGGAACTTAAATTTATGTAATCCTAACAATTTCATACAATTAAACATAAATTTCTTTCAAGGCCTAAGTAGTTCAATAATCATCGTATAAGCATAGAATTTTCAACAGAAAATTTAATTTATCCAGGACATGAATTAAATTTACAAACAACATGCTAATAATTTACATAGTCATCACATAACTCAGAAAATTCATAAATAAAATACCTCTTCCTGATGCTAACCCCGATCTATGTTTGTCCAAGTTGAAGTTGAAACTGTGTTAAACTCTGCCCAAAAACAACTAACCACCCATCCAGCTAGGAGCAACCTATCTGGCTCCCTAAATCTAGGATACCGTAAGGAATCCTGGCCCCCGTTCCCAAAACCCCTAGCAACCCGGTGCCCCCTGCAATGGTTCACCAAAACTCCAAAACCCAACAACAAAAACCAGAAAATATCCAAACCAGAAATATAGTCTTCTCCCTTCCAATAATTCTTCCTTCTCTAAATTATCATGCCCTCTCCCGTAGGACTCTTCCCCCGTCATATCTTCCCCTTCACCGACTCTCCTCCCCTCCATTAATTACCTTATCCCCTCCTTGATTACCTTATCCCCTCCCTTATTATCTTATCCTTAACCTATCATACATAAAGTTTCATAAGGATTAAATTAAAGTTATTAAGTGCCTTAATTTATTACCCAAATCATTGAATGTGTTATGTAATCAATTAATTAATTAATCAATCAAAAGTTATAAACAATTAATTAATAAATAAATAATTAATTAATATTATTAATACTAATCATTGTTTAACTAAAACCATATTAGGACAATTAATTATCTAATTAATTTTACTTAATAATCCCTATGCCTCTATTTAACCAGGGTTGTTACATACACCCACCCTTCAGGAAACTTCATCCCGAAGTTAAGGTATCTCATGATACAAAGGAAAAGAAACATGGTTCACACATTCATAACAATTAACCGACATTATTAGTAAGTAAGCCAAGAAAACTCATACATACTAATGTACATGTACAAGAAATGCATGCGTAGCTAGTACATACAAGTCTCATGCATGTACTAATAATAAATAACTATCACCCTTATAGTAATTTATGTATGCATCCAATCCAATTAACAAGACTAGTCTTTTATAAAAGACAATAAACCAATCAAATGTTTGTGAAATCCTTTAATTACAATTATCTAGTTCAACAATTTTATTTAGACAACTGTTGTTTAGTTACGTAATTATGAATATTCATATATACACATTTTATTTTTAGAAGGGAAAAACATTAAATTCTACCATAAGACAAATCTCCACACTTTCTCAACTATTTCTACTCATACTTCCTCCCTAACGTACTTCCATCTTCATTCCTATCCTTCCTCTGCTGGACTATCTTGGAACATCAACTATATTGACCTAACTCCAAATAGAACCCGTAAGCGAAAGTGTCACTATCTCGACCAAGCTTCCCCAGCAGGCAACTGACAGTCATCATCACATGTCTAGGGGAGCATGAGCTAACATCGTCCTCCCATGACTTCAGGTTTCGGAGGATACACGGTGGGATATTCCTCCACCCCTCCTAATCATAACTAGGGTCCACACCCTACAATGGAACATACAGTGGCACCGTGTTGCTAAGAGTTTTTTCATCGTTTATTCGGTTTTGGGCAGTCTCATCACCTGAAATCCTACACTAGTCCACATATCATAGAAATGCATCCAAACCAATATAATTTCACATACAAATATTCATACCATAATGTTTCTCGGCTAGTGGTCATGACATCCACTTTTATCATCATTACCCCTTGGCTATTTCATAGCCCATAACCTGCAGATTAGTCTGTAACAAAAACTCATACATTTCTATGCATTATCATCATGTAATTGCATACAATCATCATTTCAATTCGGCATCCGTGTACCAACAAATTAACATCAAAGTTTTCAAGTTAGAAATAGATCTCATAATATCTCATAATTCAATTTCGACACCCATTCATAAAATTATTATTTACCAAATAGATTTCATCATATCCAACATCATTCTAATAGAATTTAAACCTTCATAAGATTAAAATTCACACAATATGTCACATCATATACAACATCATCAATAACATTTAATCATTCATAAAATTTACATTCACATAGTAGATCGCATTATATCCATCATCATCAATAACATTTAAACATTCATAAAATTTACATTCTTAAAAGTTTAAGTGTATCATTTAATAGTTTCACTGTGAGTAGAAAATAAAAGTGTAGGCCTCAGGTAATCCTGGTTGTCTAAGTCAAAATATGGTGTTACATACACCCCACCTCCGAGAAACATATTCTCGAGGTGGTCAAAAAAAGTGAGGGATAGTCTCATCGTAGTGTCTCGGCGTCTTCCCAAGTAGCAGATCCTGGACTATACTTGTCCGATTGGACCTTAATTTGGTCTACCAGACGGTTCCTGAGTTGTCAGACTCTACGGTCCAATATGCGTAACGGTTCTACTGTGAGGGTTCCCACGTCCGATACCTGCAATTCCTTCCAATTTAGTTTATGTGATTCATCAGCAACATAATGACATAAAATAGATACATGAAAAACATTATGAGTTTTATGCAAGTGGGGTGGCAGTATGAGACGATAGGCAACAGGTCCAATTTTCTTTTGGATTCTGAATGGTCCTATAAATCGAGGTTACAACTTTGTCCCCTTCCCGAACCATATGGTACTCTTATTAGGCCTGATATGAATGAAAACATGGTCGCCCACTTCATAACTTCGTTCAGTCCGGTGTGCATCCATGTAACTTTTCTGTCTATCCTGTGCTTCCTTCAGTCTCTGCCTAATTTTAATCACTTGTTCCTCCATCTCTTGAATCAATTCTAGCCCAAATGTTACTCGGTCTTCTCATCTATCCCAGCTGAATGACGTTCTGCATGGCCTTCCATACAGAGCTTCGTAGGGTGGCATTCTGATGGAGCTATGAAAACTATTATTGTAGGAAAACTCTACCAAAGGTAGGTACTTCTCCCACTGGGTTTGATTATCCATGACATACATCCTAAGCATGTCTTCCATGACTTGATTTACTCTCTCAGTTTTCCCATCTGTTTCAGGATGATAAGTTGTGATTAAGTTCAACTAAGTCCCCAATGCTGACTACAAACTTGTCCAAAACCTAGAAGTGAATCTAGAGTCCCTATCTGAAATGATCTTCTTCGGTATCCTATTCAAACGGATAACCTCACTTACAAACACCCGTGCCACATCAGTGACATCATAAGTGTCTCTAACTGGAATAAAATGAGCACTCTTGGTTAACTTATCAACTATCACAAGAATGGCATTGTGTCTATCATATGTGAGAGGTAACCCCACAACAAAATCCATAGAGATGACTTCCCACTTGGACATAGGAACATCATGTGGTTGTAGGAGGCATGTCGAGTGATGGTGTTCAACTTTCACTTGTTGACACTTTAGGCATTTGGTGACGAAATGGACTACATCGTGCTTCATGCCTACCCAGAAGAAGAGCTTCCTCATGTCTGTGTACATATTCTTCACACCCAGATGCACACAATAAAGTTCTCTATGGTATTCCTTCAATATGATGCTTTGAATATCCCCATTTTCAGGGATGTACATCCGTCCTCAATATCTCAATAGTCCATGTGCTTCCAGACTACATCCTTCATACTTTGAATCTAACTGCCTCCCACTCTGGAGGTTTGAAGTAACCTTTAAATACCAATTGTCTCCTTGGAGTTACTTCAACACATGTTCCCTTAGTTTGAATTTTAAGGGTATGAAAGAGAAGACATGTGGTCTCCTGCTCAAGGCATATGCGACCATGTTTTCCTTCCCCTTGATGTACGAAATACCAAAATCGTACTCACTCATAAACTCACTCCATCACCTTTTCCTAGCATTCAGATCCCTTTGAGTGAAGATATGTTTTAAACTTTGATGGTCCATTTTGAGCTCAAAGTTTCACCCCACAAGATAGTGCCTCCAAAGTTTCAGAGCTAGCGTTACAACTGCCAACTCTAAATCATGAGTCGCGTATAGCTCTTCGTGTTTCTTCAACTTTCTTGATGCATAAGCTATCACTCCTCCATCTGGCATTAGCATGGCCCCCAAACCTCGATTCGAGGTGTCTGTGAAGACTATGAATTCCTTTTCCATATCTAGCACTTGTAGAATTGACAGACTAGTTAGTAACCTCTTAAGCTCAATGAATTTACTATCACATTCTTACGTCCATTCATACCTGACCCCCTTGCGCTGCAAAGTGGTGATGGGTTTCGCTATTTTAGAGAATCCTTCCACAAATCTCCGATAATAACCTACTATCCCCATGAAGCTTCTCACCTCATGGGCATTTTTCATCACTGGCCACTCCATAATGGCCTTTACCTTTTCTGGGTCCACAGAGATTCGTTTTCCGAAAATGATATGACCTAAATAGTGAATTTCTTTCTAGAAGAAGGAACACTTTGACAAGTTCCCATACAATTTGTTCTCCCTAAGGCAGGAAAACACCACTCGCAAGTGTTCCTCGTGTTCTCTTCCGTTCTTGGAATAGATGATGATGTCATCTAGAAAGACTTGTACAAAATGGTCTAAGTACTTCCAGAATATGTCGTTCATGAGGTTCATGAATATTGTTGGTGCATTGGTTAATCCGAAAGGTACTACAACAAACTCGTAATATCCAAACTGAGTTCGAAAGGCAGTTTTTGGGATGTCGCCTTCCTTAATCCTTAATTGATGATACCCTGATCACAAATCGATCTTTGAGAATACCATTTCTCCTTTCATCTGATCGAAGAGGTCATCTATTCGCGACATTGGTAACCTATTTTTCACTATAGCATGATTCAAGTCCTTGTAATCTATACATAGTCGTAAGGATCCATCCTTCTTCTTTAAAAAAATTACTAGTGCACCCCAAGGTGAGACACTAGGCCTTATTAGCCCTAAGTCTAGTAACTCTTTCAATTGCATTTTCAATTCACAAACTTCTGGTTGTAACGAACCTCCACTTCGTCACGACGACCAACCTCTCAACAAGTGAAAAATATATATATTTTTTTCCTTTGATTTTGTGTGTGTGCACGTGTACAAGGGTAATAAATACATCTGACTTTGTGTCACCACCCGACGATGAACATGACACATATAATGACAACACAACATGATGACCTAAGACGCACATCAAGTATCTGCATGCAAAGAACAACAATCATTCATCAATAAAAAGACTGACCACCCATCCATCCTACCCTGCAATGGTTAGGACCTCCAAGACACATATGCAACGCTCAAGCCCAGGTTCCCATCGATTTTGACCATTTAAGGTCTCAGGGCTGGCGACTATTCTGAGGAACATGGAGCTGTCTACTTCCCGCCTAACTCAAGCAGACCAAGAATTAAATGATTACAACCAAGTGCACCAAAAATTAAATGAACAACTATGTTCTCTATGAAGGCGCAAGTAAGAAGGACTCTGATATCGACCAACCATTATTAAGACTCAAATACATAATTACAAACCAACTTCTCCATATGAATTCCATTAAGCGGCGAGTTACCAACCTAACTTTAAATGATGTACATTTAGTTAATTGAAAAATCCCATTGACTGAATCATATTGATTGATTGCACTTAGATTTAAGGACCCTACATTACAAGTTATCAATCATAACGAAGTCATCTTAACAACATCAAACATAACCATATCATTGCTTTATATGTTACATTCGCATCGTATTTAAATTACATGGACTTTACGCTCTACTGATAGAAACAACAAGGGAACTACCAAACTTGACCATAAATGACCGTATCATTACTTTTATAAGAAGATAGCATTATAGATCAACTAAGGATAACTTCACACTTCCGGGTTTCATTAAAATTATATAGTCTTTACATTTGACTACGCAACCTACCAATTAAAACACAGTAAATACTACATGTTATACATGACCTAACACCAACATATCAATTTAAATTATAAGCTATATCATTACCCTTACATATTCAACTAATCATTGACATTACCTCAGTATTTTAAAATAACAAATATTTCGGAAGCTGACAATGTGGTTACATTCTACAGCCATAAAAAAGCAATGGGAAGGACAACGCATTACCTCACAACTATTCTCTAACCCTAACTTTCATTTATTTTAGAAAGGCAATAACATTACCCCTATATATTAGAACAACCTATTACCATGAAGTTACCTTTTTACCAATTTCTATAACCATGTAAATTAAAGTAGCAATGCTTCTACCCACTAATATGCCAGATTATATCATCAATAATGACAAATTTCAGAAACATATCTAATAACTAACAATAAAGGGGAATTATTAATTTCTGAGACAACTACTTTTGTTTTCTTCAAGGCGCAAATTCCTAGAAGGTAAAAAGGTTAATATGTCTAAGTAAAAGTGAAAGGGGATTAAAGGGTTCTACTAGAAGAAGGTTAAGTGAGGTTGGTTCTTTAAACAGAATAAAAAATAATCACTGACTAATAGATTAAACCTATGGCTACCTAACATAAAGGTGATGCCATCAATATGAAAGGAGCTTTCTACCGAGTCCTTCACAACAATCATCTAATTATCACCAAAGGCTGTGTAAAATAGCTGCTGGTAGTTTTCAAGGGGGACTTTTACACCAAAGAAAAAGAGGGGGCAAACTTCTTATCGCAAAATTTGTAAAAGACTTGACGATCAAATAAACATTCGCTATCATCCTAACTCTGTGTGCATTCCCTGCCAACAGTAATAACATAAAAGTGAAAAACGCACCCGAGAAATTATCTGGCAGGGATAGGCGAAATTAACAAATGGGTAATGTGACTGTTACTGATCAAACCACTTGAATATCTCTCTACGCAAAATTAGCATTGTAATCATTATAGACATGATCTCACAGCCACTATGCGACCGATATCTAGTCTTAATGTGACTGTGATTCACTGTCAACAGTAAGGATTCCACCGCAAATGCACAGTGCAAGAATGGTTGGGGATAAGGTTTCTAATTCAGTCTCATTAAACTTTGAATTTTGTGTGAGAAGAGGATCAAGACGGAATCTCTCTATACACCCAAACGTTGTGTAGATAAGAGATTCCACGCAGGTTTAGATCCATGAAAGATAATGCTGGCTGAGAATACGGTAAAGGAAAAAAATTGCAAGAGAAAATACGCTTCAGAAAATATAGTACCGGGATTAAGGGAGGTCGTGGCTACTTGACATGTTGAAGTCGCTATCGGAAAGCAGTCCCAAAAGCTAACAACAAAGCCGATCTGCTAAGAAGAACAGTGTTGTATTGATTCCTTCCCACAATGACAACTACGATTTAGGAAACGTTGTCTGACTATGGGTTTCATATTATAAATGAGGCAATGCAGCTAACGCATGCAATAATAACTGGAGCACTATCAATTAGAGGTAAGGGTAAGGTCGAAGATCCTCAGCTTTTACACAGAAACACAATAAAAATATTTTTCACTAAAATTAAGTTACCTTCATCTACCACAACAAGGGATTACAACCCAGAACGAAACGTCGTGGGCATTTAACAGGTGAATTCGTCAGTTAAAAGATATCCACAGTTTTCCTTACATCAATAAATGGTTGCCCAACCAGCTAGGAAAACCCAATTCGCCATTACACCCAAATCAGGAAGGAACCATTTCTTTTGTAAGTAACAGAGGAAAAAGGGTCATGTTTATTACTGCACCATTTAGCCACTACCACACATTTTCTAGGTAAATAACAGGGTGAAATTCAAAGCAGTAACTATATAAATAACAACGCAACTATGTACATTCTACCAGGAATCAAAACTATATCAGTGATTTTCATTGACTGGAAAATTATACAGCAATAATTTAAAGGCGAAAATACCAATCCGAGCATCCTACTCTACCAAACAACGGGCGTACCTTTTTCCTTATCGCCTGCTTCTATGACGTCCGCGCGCTGCGTGCCACTCCCGCTCGTCGACCGTCGATACCTCACCGATACCTCCCAGCCAATGCTATGGGTACTCTTCTCCCCCCTTATCCCCCTAAGCCGCAAAGGGGCCACACACAATCCAGATGGTTCGTCTAGCTTCCCAGCTCGCCTCGCAAGGCCGAGCTACCACTCCTATCCGAGATGGAAAATCCCAACTCTCCACAAGTAATCAGTCAAGTCACAAATCCGGCAGTGTAATGTTATGGTAACAGGCGATCCCCTTCTTCTTCATCTTCCCTTTCTTTTATAGAGTTTTTAGAACCTCCAACTTTCCCTAAATCACATTTAAATTAAGTTTTAATAAAAATATTCTAAATATTCTCCTTCGCACAAGTGTCGTCCATCCCCCTCTTTCCTCCAATAATTATTTTCATTAAATTTCCTAATTGTCTCATTTCCCTCACCCACCTAGATTTGCTCTTAAATTTACTCCTCGGTGTTCCTAGATCCCCTTACATGTTTTAAATACTTTCCCTAAAAATGATGTTGCTAATTTAGCTCAAATTAGAAGGTTCTGCATTGCCGATTCCTTACTATGTTGACCTTGATTTTTACCCTAAGTCCCCTTCTTTCCTTTATTATGTTTCCTCCATTCCTTTGTTTCCTAATTTTTTTATTTTCCCCTTCCTTCCCCTTTTTATTAGAGCCAAAATGGCAGTTGCACTTTTTAATCTTTTACCCTTTTTATTAATTTAATATCCTTTTTTTTTATACTTCCACATGTTAAGAATTAAACTCTTCTT
>ML787853.1:340214-356752 GCA_009831015.1 Picea engelmannii | reverse complement strand
TCTTTTCGTCTAAATTTTTATTTTTATTTTTATAGGGTCTTTTGTTAAGGTCAAACAAAATTTTACCCTAGAGAATTTTTAGACTTAGGAGTTAGATTTTGAACAAGGCGACAATTATTTAGGGAAGTCGTTTTAAGAATTTCTTAATGTGTTAAATGTCTTAGGGCCATCCAGGTTTGTTCCTTCATCAACATCAATGCGACGTGCCCTTCAGGACGCAGCACGTGCTCCAAGGGTGCCACTCACCTTGTTCGTTTCCTTTGCGCAACGTTCCCTTCAAGATGCACCATGTGCTCCAAGGGTACCACTCGCTTCTTGTGTTTCTTTTGCACGACGTGCCCTTCAGGATGCACCACGTGCTCCAAGGGTGCCACTCGCTAACTTGATTGATTGGTAGACATCAATAACCCCTAGAGTCAACACTCCGCTAGGTGAACTTGTGGGAGACTAATAGCTCTAACGAATAAGGCCCTCGCCTTATTGCATGCCCTTTAGAATCATCTTGAGCGACTGTTGCATTCTGCCCTCACGGCATCGTGGATCCTCTCGAACTAGGTAATCGTTAACCTACAGTTCGAGCCACGGGGGGAGTGCTAGTAGGCTGTGGCAGGGCTGTTGTCCACACCTCCCACTCAACCTCTTTGGAAATCGTGTGTGTGGCCCCTTTACTCCATATGGGAGTCTGGTCGACAAACTATTGTTATCCTGCATCATCAATAATTGTGTTAGAACATGTCTACATCATATCATCAAATCAATGAAATATCACAGTAAATAAATCAACCCAAATAGCACACTCCCTGACTCAATCCAGAGTCCAAGGGGTTCCATCGATGCCTCTGCATCCTCAAGGTCCAAAACCCTGCACAATCAGTAAACTGAGTCATAGCACCTGTCTATGTCAAGCAGTAAAGAATCATGTCATCTATCATAACGCATCATAATCAAGGACAATTTTTTTAATATCAGAAAAGTCCAGATCACTTGCGAGCAAGTGTCCTCAAAGAATAAGTTTTCTCAGTGTGCCAGAGCGGGATGTTACATACACCCCCTCTTGGTCTAAACTTTGTCCCGAATTTTCTCAATATAAATGTCGAAATAGAAGTATCACAGTATCATAAGTCTATCTATCAAACAAAAATGGAAACTGTTGGCGCATATCATATGCATCCTCCCAGGTCGCCGAGTGTGGACTATAACTATCCCACTGGACCTTGATCTGATCTACCGTTCGACGTCGTAAATGTCGAACACGATGATATAATATGCAGACCAGCTCAACTGTGAGTGCTCCCTCATCCGATACCTCTATGAAACTCATGTCAATCACATGTCTAGGATCACTAGTATAATGTCTCAAAATAGATACATGAAAAACATCGTGCATATGCCTCAAAGAATCAGGCAAGGCTAGTTGATAGGCCACGGGCCCCTTTCTCTCCAAAATCTTGAAAGGTTCCAGGAACCTAGGAGAGATTTTAGCTCCCTTTCCAAACTTGATCGAACTCTTATGCGGTTTAACCCACAAGAAGACTCGATCGCCGACCTCATAACTAGGGTTGAATCGGTGTGCATCGACATAACTCTTCTGTCGATCATGCGCTTCTTTAATCCTTTGTCTTATGGTTTTAATTTGCTCTTCCATTTCTTGGATCGCTTCTGGTCCCACCAAGACCCTATCCTCAAGCCGATCCCAAATCAAGGGCGTCCGACATGGTCGCCCGTAAAGGAACTCAAAAGGCGCCATCTTAATGGTGCTCTGGTAACTTTTGTTGTAAGCGAACTGTACTAGAGGCAAGAATTCCTCTCAATTCTTTTGTTGGTCCATCACGTACATGCGTAACATGTCTTCCAAGGTTTGGTTCGTTCGTTCAGTCTGTCTGTTAGTCTCTGGGTGATACGCAGTAGTAAAGTTAAGTTGGGTTCCCAAGGCACGCCATGCAGCCTCACAATCTCACTGATGAAAACCATCGCTATGTCAGGTGGTTGATACATCGTACGTATAGAAATAAATTGAGCACTCTTCGTCAGAGTGTCTACTACTACAAAAATTGAGTCATGTCTCCTTGCCGTCAGTGGCAATCCAACAATAAAATCCATCGAAATGACCTCCCATTTCGATTCTGGAATGGCATGTGGTTGAAGTAATCCTGTTGGGTGTCTGTGTTCAGCCTTTACCTGTTGACACTCTAGAAATCTAGCCACATATTTGACTATGTCAGCGTTCATTCCCCTCTAGAAGAATAAGCGTTTAAGATCTGCCCTCATCTTCATGACTCTTGGGTGCACCATGTAAACTGCTCTATGAGCCTCGCTCAGGATCAACATCCTCAACTCGTCGTTGGGCGGTACATAAATCCGACCTTTAAACCTCAATAACCCATCACTATCAAAAGAAAATCCCTCGTATCATGGTACCATCATTTTTTTTTGTCCGATAAAACCCTCGACCTCTTTGTACCATTCTTCGTCATGTTGTAAAGTGAGAATTTTCTCACGTAAGTTCGCCTGAAGAGGCAACACCGAAAATATGCATGACCTTCGACTCAAGACATCCACCACTTGGTTCATTGTTCCTTTTATGTAAGTAATATCAAAGTCGTACTCGCTAAGCAATTTCGACCAACGTCGTTGTCGCGCGTTCAGGTCGCTTTGCATAAAAATGTGTTGTAGTCCACAATGATCAGTCTTTAGCTCAAATTTTCATCCAACAAGGTAGTGTCTCCAAACCTTCAAGGCATATACGATAGCTAATAACTCCAAATCGTGTGTCGGGTAGTTCTCTTCATGCCTTCTCAGTTTCCTCAAAATGTAAGCAATCACTTGTCCGTCTTGCATCAAGACTCCACCTAAACCTTCCTTGGATGCGTCTGTGCATACCAAGAAGTCTGCATCCATGTCAGGGACCTTTAGTATCGGCGTTGTTGTCAACAACTCTTTAAGCCTCTGAAATGCTTCTACGCATTTCTTGGTCCAAACAAACTTCTTATTTTTCATCTGCAATTCCGTGATCGGATTTGCTATCTTTGAAAATCCCTCAACAAACCGTCAATAGTATCCTGCTAAACCCATAAAGCTATGCACTTCTATGACATTCGTCGTTGTTGGCCATTCCATAATAGCCTCAACCTTGGTTGGATCCACGGCGATACCTTTGCCAGAGATGACATGCCCTAAGTAGTGAATCCTCGATTGATAAAAAGAGAATTTGGACAACTTCCCATACAATTTGTGCTCTCGCAGGCACTGTAGTACCAAGTGCATATGCTTGTCATGATCCTCCATCATCCGAGAGTAGATTAAAATATCGTCAATGAATACTTGGACAAACTTGTCCAAGTACTCGCGGAAAACCTCGTTCATCAAACTCATAAATACCCCAAGGGCGTTTGTCAGTCCAAATGGTAAAACTGTAAACTCGCAGTGTCCAAACCTCATCTTAAAGGCGGTTTTAGGGACATCATCCTCCTTGATCCGTAACTGGTGATACCCTGATCGCAAATCGATCTTGGAGAACACCGTCACACCCTTCATTTAATCGAACAGATCATCAATTCTTGGTAAGGGATACTGATTCTTGATCGTAGCCTTGTTCAGTTGACAGTAGTCAATGCAAAGCCTCCACGATCCGTCCTTCTTCTGAATGAAAATAACAGGTGCACCCCACGGTGACACACTAGGACGTATCAGTCCCAGGTCCAACAACTCCTTCAATTGCATTTTCAACTCTTGCAACTACGGGGTCGACATCCGATAAGGCATTCTTGCTATCGATTCGGTCCCTGGTTTCAGGTCTATGGTAAACTCCAATTCCCTTTCCAGCGGCATCCCAGGTAACTCTTCTAGAAATACATCCGCAAACTCCTTAACCACCGAAAGGTGCTCTAGACCTTCTGCTACTCCCTTTTCATTTAGTGCAAGGATCACATAAAGCTTGCACCCCTTGCACATACTCTTCCGTAACTGGAAGGAAGAGACGAACCTTAGGGAGACTCCCTGGTTCCGTCCTACAATCGCACGTCTCTGTCCTTCGTCATCGACCAAGCTCAACCTTTTTGTCTTATAGTTGAGTATCGCCTCATGCAATTGCAACCAATCCATACCAATCCTGACATCATAATATCCTAAGATCGTGATGAGCAAGTTGACCCTCGTGACAAACTCTCCCAGGTTAAGGGCACAGCCTGTAACTTTTCCTCCAACCTTCTGTTTGGATCCCGAAGCCATTTCTATGAAGCTAAATTCATCCTGTTCGACTGCCTTTACTTTAATCCTTTTCAGCACTGCACCAGAAACGAAACTCTCAGTAGCACCTGGGTCTATCAAAATACTAAGGGTCTATTCAGCAACAGTACCTTTCATCTCGAGCACAGTCGACTGGTGCTCTGCCTGGCGGTTATTCATCGCTGCATGAATCCGATGGGCCTTGCCCATATCTCCTGTTGTAGTCGGTCCGGCTGGTCCTCTCCATAGGACAGTCACACTGGTAGTGTGGCTCCCCACACGTCCAACACCCCTTCTTCGGCCCAATAGTCCTGCTACTCGAAGTAGAAGATGACGGCCTATTGGCCTGAAAACCTGGTCTGTTCTGCTGAACATGCCTAAATTGTTGTTGATGTGGGCGATGCTGTTGTTGATGATGTGGTTCCCGATAAGGTGTCCAATGATGAGGTGGAGGTCGCTGGGGTGTAGTGAAAGTGGATCCCCATTGGAAGCCACCATATCCCGGCATATGTCTCGCGGGGGTCTGGTGCTGCTGTGTCCCAGATGAAACCTACCCGATTGGTCTCGCTGGAGTCCTAGTCTGACCCCCACTGATAAGCTCCTCCTCTGCTATGAGGGCCTTCTTGACGGCATCATGCAAGATTTGAGGCATCAAAATCCTAACCTTTGCACACAGACTATCGTTAAGGCCAAACACGAACATGGTGACCTTAATTTTTTTGGTGTTAAGGTGTTGAGCATACCGGAGTAGCTCCATAAAACGTGCCTCATACTCGAGCACCATACAACCTCCCTGTCGTAAGGCGTTGAACTCATTGAGCTGACGCTCAATGAATTCCTCTGAAAGATACCTCTCTCGGAACTGTTCCTCGAACAGTTCCCATGACACGTCTTCAACAACCATGTTCAGCTACAGCAGGAGCATCTTCCACCATAGAAGAGCGCTTCCCTTCAGTTGAAAGACCGCCATGTGGACTTTCATGTTGGATGCATAATCGTGAAGTGCGAAGCACATCGCCATATTCTCCAACCATGCCTCAGCGACGGCGCCATCCAGGGCACCAAAGAACTTGGGAAATTTAACCCTCTTGAGTTCACGGTGAATGCTACCAGTAATGGCTGGTGCACGTCGCGGAACCTCAGCGGGTGTCGGTGCCCTGGCCTAATCTCTGTCCAAGCGACTGATCAGTGCCTCGGACATGCGCTGAAAAGATATCATCATCCCGACCATGTCGCCCACTGCTATCTGCTCCTGTCTGAGAACCTGCTCGCCTCCCTGGGGGTTAGACCACTCAGGCGTGGATGCTACTAGAGGCGTCGTGCCTCCTCCCCTAGCACCCCGTCGTCTACCTCTGTGGCATCCTCTAACCATGATTACCTGCACACACACAATAAACTCGATCAACAACAGTATAATCAAATCATGTCAACGGAAGTCATGGCGATCCCAAGTTGCGGGTCGAACCTCGCTCTGATACCATATGTAATGAACCTCTAGTTCGTCATGACGACCAACCTCTCAACAAGTGCAATTTTTTTTTCCTATGATTTTGTGTGTGCGCGCGTGTACAAGGGTAATAAATACATCTGACACTGTGTCACCACCCGACGATGAACATGACACATATAATGACAACCCAACATGACGACCTAAGACGCACATCAAGTATTTGCATGAAAAGAACAACAATCATTCATCAATAAAAAGACTGACCACCCATCCATCCTACCCTGCAATGGTTAGGACCTCCAAGACACATAAGCAACGCTCAAGCCCAGGTTCCCATCGATTTTGACCATTTAAGGTCTCAGGGCTGGCGACTGTTCTGAGGAGCATGGAGGTGTCTACTTCCCACCCAACTCAAGCAGACCAAGAATTAAATGGTTACAACTAAGTGCATCAAAAATTATATGAACAACTACGTCCTCTATGAAGGCACAAGTAAGAAGTACTCTAATATCGACCAACCATTATTAAGACTCAAAGACATAATTACAGACCAACTGCTCCATATGAATTTCATTAAGCGGCGAGTTACCAACCTAGCTTTAAATAATGTACATTTAGTTAATTGCAAAATCCCATTGACTGAATCATATTGATTGATTGCACTTGGATTTAAGAACCCTACATTACAAGTTATCAATCATAACGAAATAATATTAACAACATCAAACATAACCATATCATTGCTTTCTATGTTACATTCGCATCGTATTTAAATTACAGGGACTTTACGCTTTACTAATAGAAACAACAATGGAACTACCAAACTTGACCATAAATGACCGTATCATTACTTTTATAATAATCTAGCATTATAAATCAACTAAGGATAACTTCACACTTCCGGGTTTCATTAATAATATATAGTCTTTACATTTAACTACACAACCTACCAATTAAAACATAGTAAATACTACATGTTATACGTGACCTAACACCAACATATCAATTTAAATTATGAGCTATATCATTACCCTTACATATTCAACTAATCATTGACATTACCTCAGTATTTTAAAATAACAAATCTTCTGTAAGGTGACAATGTGTTTACATTCTACAGCCATAACAAAGCAATGGGAAGGACAACGCATTACCTCACAACTATTCTCTAACCCTAACTTTCATTTATTTTAGAAAGGCAATAACATTAACCCTATATATTAGAACAACCTATTACCATGAAGTTACCTTTTTACCAATTTATATAACCATGTAAATTACCGTAGCAATGCTTCTACCCACTAATATGCCAAATTATATAATCAATAACGACAAATTTCATAAACATATCTAATAACTAACAATAAAGGGGAATTATTAATTTCTGAGACAACTACTTTCGTTTTCTTCAAGGTGCAAATTCCTAGAAGGTAAAAAGGTTAATATGTCTAAGTAAAAGTGAAAGGGGATTAAAGGTTTCTACTAGAAGAAGGTTAAGTGACGTTGGTTCTTTAAACAGAATAAAAAATAATCACTAACTAAGAGATTAAGCCTATGGCTACCTAACATAAAGGTGATGCCATCGATATGGAAGGAGCTTGCTACCGAGTCCTTCACAAAAGTCATCCAATTATCACCAAAGGCTGTGTAAAATAGTTGCTGGTAGTTTTCAAGGGGGACTTTTACACCAAAGAAAAAAATGGGGCAAACTTCTTATCGCAACATTTGTAAAAGAGTTGACGATCAAATAAACATTCGCTATCACCCTAACTCTGTGTGCATTCCCTGCCAACAGTAATAACATAAAAGTGAAAAACGCACCCGAGAAACTCATTGGCAGGGATAGGCGAAATTAACAAACTGGTAACATGATTGTTACTGATCAAGACACTGGAATATCTCTCTACGCAAAATTAGCATTGTAATAATTATAGACACGATCTCACAGTCACTACGCGGCCGATATCCAGTCTTAATGTGACTGCGATTCACTATCAATAGTAAGGATTCCACCGCAAACGCACAACGCAAGAATGGTTGGGGATAAGGTTTCTAATTCAGTCTCATTACACTTCAAATTTTGTGTGAGAAGAGGATCGAGACACAATCTCTATATACACCCAAACACTATGTAAATAAGAGATTCCATGCGGGTTTAGATCCATGAAAGATAACGTTGGATGAGAATACGGTAAAGGAAAAAAATTGAAAGATAAAATACGCTTCAGAAAATACAGTACCGGGATTAAGGGAGGTCGTGGCTACTTGATAGGTTGAAGTCGCTATCAGAAAGCAGTCCCAAAAGCTAACAACAAAGTTGATCTGCTAAGAAAAATAGTGTTGTATTGATTCTTTCCCACAGTGACAACTATGATTTAGGAAACACTGTCTGACTATGGGTTTCATGTTATAAATGAGGCAATGTAGCTAACGCATGCAATAATAACTGGAGCACTATCAATCAAAGGTAAGGGTAAGGTCGGAGATCCTTGGCTTTTACACAGAAACACAGTAAAAATATTTTTCACTAAAATCAAGTTACCTTTATCTACCATAGCAAGGGATTACAACCCAGAACGAAACGCCGTGGGCATTTAACAGGTGAATTCATCATTTAAAAGATATCCACAGTTTTCCTTACATCAATAAATGGCTGCCCAACCATCTAGGAAAACCCAGTTCGCCATTACACCCAAATCAGGAAGGAACCATTGCTTTTGTAAGTAACAGAGGAAAAAGGGTCATGTTTATTACCGCACCATTTAGCCACTACCACACATTTTCTATGTAAATAACAGGGTGAAATTCAACGCAGTAACTATATAAATAACAATGCAACCATGTACATTCTACCAGGCATCAAAACTATCTCAGTGATTGTCATTGACTGAAAAATTATACAGCAATAATTTAAAGGGGAAAATACCAATCCGAGCATCCTACTCTACCAAACAACGAGCGTACCTTTTTCCTTATCGCCTGCCTCTATGACATCCTCGCGATCCATGCCTTTCTTGCTCGTCAACCGTCAAGACCTCACCGGTACCTCCTAGACAACGCTAGGGGTACTCTGCTTCCCCCTTATCCCCTCGAGCCGCAAAGGAGCCACACACAATCCAGATGGTCCGTCTAGCTTCCCAGCTCGCCTCGCAAGGCCGAGCTACCACTCCTATCCGAGCTGGAAAATCCCAACTCTCCACAAGTAATCAGTCAAGTCACAAATCCGACAGCGTAATGTTACGCTAACAGCCGATCCTCTTCTTCCTCATCTTCCCTTTCTTTTATAGAGTTTTTAGAACATCCAACTTTCCCTAAATCACATTTAAATTAAGTTTTAATAAAAATATTCTAAATATTCTCCTTCGCACAAGTTTCGTCCATCCCCCTCTTTCCTCCAATAATTTTTTTTTTTTAATTTCTTAATTGTCTCATTTCCCTCACCCACCTGGAGTTGCTCCTAAATTTACTCCTCGGTGTTCCTAGATCCCCTTACATGTTTTAAATACTTTCCATAAAAAAGATGTTGCTAATTTAGCTCAAATTATAAGGTTCTTTATTGTCGATTCCTTACTATGTTGACCTTGGTTTTTATCCTAAGTCCCCTTCTTTCCTTTATTATGTTTCCTCCATTCCTTTGTTTCCTAATTTTTTTATTTTTCTCTTCTTTCCCCTTTTAATTAGAGCCAAAATGGCAGTTACGCTTTTTAATCTTTTACCCTTTTTATTAATTTAATATCCTTTTTTTTTTTATACTTCCACATGTTAAGAATTAAACTCTTCTTTACTATATATATATATATATATATATATTTTAAATCCACTGATTTTTATTAAATTCTTACTTTCTTCATTTTACCCCAATTATTTTATGAAGACTAAAATTATTACTTAAGTGTTTTTTGTTTTTTTTTTGGTTTAAATTTTTTTTTTATTTTTTGATAGGGTCTTTTGTTAAGGTCAAACACGATTTTACCCTAGAGAAGTTTTAGACTTAGGACTTAGATTCTAAACAGGGCGACAATTATTTATGGAAGTCGTTATAAGAATTTCTTAATGTGTTAAATGTATTAGGGCCATCCAGGTTTGTTCCTTCATCAACATCAATGCGACGTTCCCTTCAGGATGCACCACGTGCTCCAAGGGTGTCACTTGCCTCGTTCATTTCCTTTGCGCTACGTGCCCTTCAGGATGCACCACGTGCTCCAAGGGTGCCACTCACTTCTTGTGTTTCTTTTGCACGACGTGCCCTTTAGGATGCACCACATGCTCCAATGGTGCCACTTGCCAACTTGACTGATTGGTAGACATAAATAACCCCTGGAGTCAACACTCCGCCAGGTGAACTTGTGGGAAACTAAGGGCTCTAAGGAATAAGGCCCCCGCCTTATTGCGCACCCCTTAGAATCATCGTGAGTGATTGTTGCATTCTGCCCTAACGACATCATGGATCCTCACGAACTAGGTAATCGTTAACCTATAGTTCGAGCCATGGTTGGAGTGCTAGTAGGTTGTGGCATGGCTATTGTCCACACCTCTCCCTCAACCTCTCTGGAAATCGTGTGTGTGTCCCCTTTACTCCATATGTGAGTCTGGTCGGCAAGATATCGTCAGCCTGCATCATCAATAATCGTGTCAGAACATGTCTACATCATATCATCAAATCAATAAAATATCACAGTAAATAAATCAACCCAAATAACACACTCCCTAACTCAATCCGTAGTCCAAGGGGTTCCATCGATGCCTCTGCATCCTCAAGGTCCAAAACCCTGCACACTCAATAAACTGAGTCATAGAACCTGTCCATGTCAAGCAGTAAAGCATCATGTCATCTATCATAACACATCATAATCAAGGACAAATGTTTTAATATCATAAAAGTCCAGATCACTTGCGAGCAAGTGTCCTCAAAGAATAAGTTTTCTTAGTGCGCCAGAGCAGGATGTTACATACACCCCCTCTTGGTCTAAACTTCGTCCTGAAGTTTCTCAGTATAAATGCCGAAATAGAAGTATCACAGTATCATAAGTCTATCTATCAAACACAAATGGAAATTGTTGCCGCATATCATATGTGTCCTCCCAGGTCGCCGAGTGTGGACTATAACTGTCCCACTAGACCTTAACTTGATCTACCGTTCAATGTTGTAACTTTCAAACGCGATGATATAAGATGCGGACCAGCTCATCCATGAGCACTCCCTCATCTGATACATTCAAGGAACTCATGTCAATCACATGTGTAGGATCACTAATATAATGTCTCAAAACAGATACATGAAAAACATCGTGCATACGCCTCAAACAATCAAGCAAGGCTAGTCGATAGGCCACGGGCCCCTTTCTCTCCAAAATCTTGAAAGGTCCCATGAACCTAGGATAGATTTTAGCTCCCTTTCCAAACTTGATCGAACTCTTATGCGGTTTAACCCACAAAAAGACTCGATCGTCGACCTCATAAGTACAGTCGACTCGGTGTGCATCGACATAACTCTTATGTCGATCCTGGGCTTCTTTAATCCTTTGTCTTATGGTTCGCATTTTCTCTTCCATTTCTTGGATCACTTCTAGTCCCACCAGGACCCTATCCTCAAGCCGATGCCAACTCAAGGGCATCTGACACGGTCGCTCGTAAAGGAACTCGAAAGGCGCCATCTTAAGGGTTCTCTGGTAACTGTTGTTGTAAGCGAACTCTACTAGAGGCAAGAATTCCTCCCAACACTTTTGTTGGTCCATCACGTACATATGCAACATGTATTCCAAGGTTTGGTTCGTTCGTTCAGTCTGTCCGTTAGTCTTTGGGTGATACGCAGTACTAAAGTTAAGGTGGAGTCCCAAGGGCTCTTGGAAACTCGTCCAAAATCGTCCAGTAAACACCGATCCTCGATCGGATATAATCCTCTTAGACACGCCATGTAGCCTCACAATCTTACTGATGAAAACCCTCATTATGTCAGGTGCCTGATACGTCATATGTACAGGAATAAAGTGAGCACTCTTCCTCAGAGTGTCTACTACTACAAAAATCAAGTCATGTCTCCTTTCCGTCAGTGGCAATCCAACAATAAAATCCATCGAAATGACCTCCCATTTCGATTCTAGAATGGCATGTGGTTGAATTAATCCTGCCGAGTGTTTGTGTTCAGCCTTTATCTACTGACACTCTAGACATCTGGCCACATAGTTGACTATGTCAGCCTTCATTCCTCTCTAGAAGAATAAGGGTTTAAGATCTGCCCTCATCTTCGTGACTCCCGGGTGTGCCATGTAAATTGATCTATGAGCCTCGCTCAGGATCAACATCCTCAACTCGTCATTGGGTGGTACATAAATACGACCTTTAAACCTCAATAACCCATCGCTATCAAAATAAAATCCCTCATATCGTGGTACCATCATTGTGTTTTGTCTGATAAAACCCTCGACCTCTTTGTACCATTCGTCGTCACGCTGTAAAGTGAGAATTTTCTCACGTAAGTTTGCCTGAAGAGGTAACACCGAAAAGATGCGCGGCCTTCGACTCAAGGCATCCACCACTTGGTTCACTGTTCCCTTTATGTAAGTAATCTCAAAGTCGTAGTCGCTAAGAAATTCCAACCAACGTCGTTGTCGCGCGTTCAGGTCGCTTTGTGTAAAAGTGTGTTGTAGTCCACAATGATCAGTCTTTACTTCAAATTTTCGTCCAACAAGGTAGTGTCTCCAAACCTTCAAGGCATATACGATGGCTAATAACTCCAAATCGTGTGTCGCGTAGTTCTCTTCATGCCTTCTCAGTTTCCTCGAAATGTAAGCAATCACTCATTCGTCTTGCATCAAGACTCTGCCTAAACCTCCCTTGGATGCGTCTGTGCATACCAAGAAGTCCACATCCATGCTAGGGACCTTTAGTATCGGCGTTGTTGTCAACAACTCTTTAAGCCTCCGAAATGCTTCCGCGCATTTCTCGGTCCAGAAAAACTTCTTATTTTTCATCTGCAATTTCGTGATCGGATTTGCTATCTTCGAAAATTTCTTGACAAACTGTCGATAGTATCCTGCTAAACCCATAAAGATACGCACTTCTGTGACATTCGTCGACGCTGGACATTCCATAATAGCCTCAACCTTGGCTGGATCCATTGCGATACCTTCGCCAGAGATGACATGCCCTAAGTAGTGAATCCTCGATTGATAAAAAGAGCATTTGGACAACTTCCCATACAATTTGTGCTCTCGCAGGCACGGTAGTACCAAGCGCAAGTGCTCATCAAGATCCTCCATCGTCCGAGAGTAGATTAAAATATCGTCAATGAATACTTGGAAAAACTTGTCCAAGTACTCGTGGAAAACCCCATTCATCAAACTCATAAATACCCCAGGGAAGTTTGTCAGTCCAAACAGTAAAACTCTAAACTCGTAGTGTCCAAACCTCGTCTTAAAGGTGGTTTTAGGGACGTCATCCTCCTTGATTTGTAACTAGTGATACCCTGATCGTAAATAGATCTTGGAGAACACCGTCGCACCCTTCATTTGATCGAACAGATCATCAATTCTTGGTAAGGGATATTGATTCTTAATTGTAGCCTTGTTCAGTTGACGGTAGTCAATGCAAGGCCTCCATGATCCGTCCTTCTTCCGAATGAAAATAAAAGGTGCACCCCATGGTGACACACTCGGACGTATCAGTCCCAGGTCCAAAAACTCCTTTAGTTTCATTTTAAACTCTTCCAACTCTGGGGTCGACATTCGATAAGGCGTTCTTTCTATTGGTTCGGTCCCCAGTTTTAGGTCTATGGTAAACTCCAATTCCCTTTCTAGCGGCATCCTGGGTAGCTCCTCTGGAAATACATCCACAAACTCCTTCACCACCGGAAGGTGTTCTAGACCTTCCTCTACTCCCTTTTCGTTTAGCGCAAGGATAGCATAAATATTTCACCCCTTGCGCATACTCTTCTGTAACTATAAGGAAGAGACGAACCTCAGGGAGACTCCTTGGTTCCATCCTACAATCGCACGTCTCTGTCCTTCATCCTCGACCAAGATCAACCTTTTTGTCTTACAATTCAGTATCGCCTCATGCAATTCCAACCAATCCATACCAATCACGACATCATAAGATCCTAAGATCGTGACATACAATTTGACCCTCATGACAAACTCTCCCAGGTTAGGGGCACAGCCCGTAACTTTTCCTCCAACATTCTGTTTGGCTCCCGAAGCCATTTCTATGAAGCTAAACGCGTCCTGTTTCTATGAAGCACTTCAAAGGTGTTATCCTTTCTGAGCTTTCACTTGTAAACTCAAGCTCCCCAAAAAGATCCATGCTCGCACTCCTTGTGGAAAACCCTCAAATAACCACTAGTTATTTGAGTCTCCGACCCTGTGCACTCTTTGTAACAGTGGTCCTCTCAATCTTCCCCTTAGTTGATAAGTTATAAGGCTCCAACCAGCCTACGCACACCTTTCATGACTCTGTGCTTCACCTGCACTTCATCTGGTATGAGAACAATGGTATCTCTCCTGAGCTTTATGAGAGGAAACTCAGACCCTCGTCAATGCACACCTTGCGGACATTCACTGCACTCCTTGCAAGAATTCTTAGGAAGGGAAACAATTGAAACTCATTCTTCTCCTCTCTCAGAGTTGATACATTCACCATGAAATCATACACACGATGCAGTATTGAAACAAATGCATAATAGAGAAATAAATCAACTGTAAACATACCATTCAACAAATGTAAACAGTAAGCATCATAACACCATGAAATTTGAGTCAAAGCTTCACATATTAACTCAAGTAATATTATATATGGTTTCTTCTCTACAACTCTCTACTACAACTCTACAACTTATGAATTCTGAATGATCATCAAAAGTTACAATGATACAAGGGTGAGGGTGTCTATATCCATTTTCCCTCCTATACTTCTAAACTGTCTAATCTATTAAATTAAATCTACCTACTTGCATTCATTACCCATAAATACCTTTACATACTACAGATGAGAGAAGCACTCAAGATCTGTTTACAACATCTAGACATAAGTGTAAATATGCTTCCCTTAGCTATTACATTAATGTCCATTCATTAATCTCAAAACACTTCAAAATGTGCATTGGTGCTTTTCCAGTTGTCTCCCTCTTTTACGTTGCTTTCTTGGATGGCTGGTTATGATGCTCCTGCATCAATAAAAAAAGTAAAGTTATGCATAAACTCAACCCATTTTTCATGTTTCTAGTTCAGTTTCTCTTGTCTAGTTATAAACTGTAAGGCCTGATTGTCGCTATACAAAATGAACTCTTTTAGAACCAGGTAGTGTCTCGATTTCTTCAGTGCCTGTATGAGTGCATAAAACTCTTTATCATAGGTGGAGTAATCTCTTTTGGCCTCATTCAGTTTCTCACTAAAGTATGCAACTGGTCTATTGTCTTGACTTAAGACTGCTCCAACTGCAAATCCACTTGTGTCACATCTTACTTTAAATGTTTTACTAAAATCTGGCAGAACCAGAACTAGTTGTTTAGTTATCTTCTCCTTCAACAACTTAAAAATTTTCTCTTCCTCCTCTATCCAATGAAAATATTTATGTCTTTTATTGACTGTTTCCATCATTGGTGCACAGATTCCACTAAAAGTTTTGATGTACCTCTTGTAAAAATTGGCTAGTCCATGGAATCTTTTGACTTCAAAGATATTCCTTGGTGACGACCCTTCATTGATTTCTTTTACCTTCTCCTGATCCATATTCAACTCATTCGAAGAGATCAGAAAACCTAAATAAATAAGCTCCATCTTCATGAAAGACAACTTCTTCAGATTTATCAACAACTCGTCTTGTTGCAACCTCCTCATTACTAATGTTAAGTGCCTCAAATTCTCTTCCTCGGTCTTACTGAAGATCAGTATACCATCAAGATACACAATTGCAAACTTCCCAATGAAATCTTTCAAGACTTCATTCATCAATCTCATAAAAGTACTTGGTGCATTCGTCAAGACAAATGGCATAGAAAGCCATTCATACAGTCCTTTAATCGTCTTGAATGTTGTCTTCCATTCTTCACCTTCCCTTATTCTAATCTGATGATATTCTCTTTTCAAATCAATTTTTGAAAAAAACTTTGCCCCACTCAACAAATCAATCAAGTCATCCATCTTGGATAAAGGAAATCTATACATGATGGTTATTTTGTTTATAGCTCTCGATTTTGTACACATTCTCCATTTACCATCCTTTTTCAGACTTAATACTATAGGTACAACACATGGAATCAAGATTTTTCTAATCAACCCTTTATCCATTAAATCCTGGACTTGCTTCTTAACCTCTTCATTCTCCTGCAACATCAATCTATATGCTTCTTTGTTTGGAAAACTCGCTCCTGGTATAAGGTAAATGTGATGGATTATACTTATGATGGTAGGAAACGAACAAGGCAATTCGTCCACCACTATATCAGCGAAATTCCCCAGCAGTTCTTGAATTTCCTCAAGTAGATCATCTATCCAGGTATTGGTCAAGATGACTCTAGGTTTTCTAACCATAGAAAACTGCATTTCTTGATCTTTCTTGACTTCATCAAGAAGTTCCTTCCCACTGATGAGAAGTATAGTATTTCTTCTTTCTTCTTTCTCCTTCTTATCTTCAATTGGCAACAACATATGCATCCTACCATTCTTCTCCAAGGTGTAAGCGTTCTTTTTCCCATCATGGACAGAATTTATGTCATATTGCAAAGGCCTTGTTAAGGTCCTAACCCGCACATAGGTAGATTAATGTATTCGGATGTAATAAAGGTCAATATTAATAAGACCTTTCAATAAAATAGAATAAGGCGGATGTAAGAAGACCTAATAGAAGCTTCCGCTTCTAGAAGGATCTT
>ML787853.1:293470-334672 GCA_009831015.1 Picea engelmannii | reverse complement strand
TTATTTCTGTTCAAGTGCTATTTCTATTTCTATTTCGTATATCATTTCTGCGTATTGTGAAGATTATGCTGGATATTTCACTGTTATTCTGTTATTTCTAGCATTTCGTTTCTGTTCTGCATATTTTATATATCTGGTATCTTACAGGCCTCCCCATCAAAAGATGATAGAAATCCATGGGAATTACATCACATAAAATCTCATCTTATAGCCCCCTATCTTAAATTCAACTAAACATTGTTTAGTGACTGTTAACTGATGTTATTTTTGAAACCAAGAAACTTTATATGGGGTTGTATGTGCAACTGTCTCCAATTCCATCTTCTCCACCATTTATGTGCATACTAAATTATCTATTCTTCCACTGTCAACAATAACCTTGCATACCCTATCTTTGGTTTTGTAATCAATCCTAGACAAATTGTTTCTTTGGACTGGATTTTCCACTTCCTTCTCTGGTTTCAAGAGAATTTTCCTCATCATCAAGGATCTTCCACCTTCTTCATATTCTGCCTCAACATTTCACCTTTGTGATTCTAAAATGTTAGCTTCACCTCCTCCATCCCTTTTTCTATCTGGACATTCCCAATATTTGTGTCTAATCTTTCCACAAACAAAAAACTTTATTTTACCTCATCTGGCTCTTCCTCTTCCTCTTGCTCGAGGAAAACTGTTGTTATCATCATATTGTCTCCCTTGTGAGCTTCCTCCCCTTTCTGGATGGTTATGGGGTTTATTCTCTTCATCTTTGGGATTCTATACTCTATCCTGGGCAATTGCTTTGCCTCTGCTCTAACTTCTACCTCTGCCCCATTGACCTTTCTTCTGGGCCAATTTTTCTCCTGCCTTTAGATCAACTTGATAGGCATCTTCCACATTTTTTATTATCACCATTCTAATATGGTCTTGAATATCATATCTCAGGAAATTCATATATCTGACAACATTTTCGTCATCACTCTCATGGTGACCATCTCCGATGTTTAACTTGTAAAATTCATCAGTGTATTCCTTCACTCTCATCCCTTTCTATCTCAAATTCTTCATTCTTCGAAACAGATTGATTTGATAATATCTGGGTAGAAATTTGGCTTTCATCTTCACTACCATTCTATCCCAACTTTTAATTCTTTGTTTTCCTTTGAAATGCCTGTGAACCTGCAGTTCATCCCACCATAGTGTTGCATGTCCTTTCAGTCTAGTGACAGCGTGCTTTAATTTCTTATCTTCTTCGATATCTTCATAATCGAAGTATTTATCTAGAGCTCTAAAATAATCTATCATCTCCTCAACTTCCAAGTTTCCTTAATACATCGGGATGTGTAACTTTTATCTCGCACCCATTCTTGCAATAGCTTTAAATAGACATTCCTCTACAGCGTCTTTGGCTATAGCTTCTTATTCTCCTTCTCCATTCTCACGTTGTGCTTCACTGATATCTCCAGTATCAGGTGTTCGTCTCTGTGTTGTGTCCGTAGCATCTAATCAAGCATGAAGTTCTCTCATTTCTCTTTCCATGGCTAGATCGGGTAAAGTTATTTCTGGATGTCTTCTTGGCGGCATTGTTTCAAATTCCATCACACAAAATTCAAATCACAACTGTCATTTGTCTTGTCTTGCTTACAGAAAATAATAGTTGTAAGCTCTGATACCACCTGATGCAAAGCCCCTTCTTGGCAGGGTCTGCTAACCTCCCAGTATATGAATCTTCAACTCCCCTGAGCCGAAGAGGCTCTTTGGTCCACGCTGGAACCTTCAACACAAAGAAACTATGCCTGTGCGAGCAAGCACTAGGCACGATTTCCTCCCACACGCCTTACCAAAAGGCGTTTCGCACTTCACGATTTTTGGACCTCTCTTTCGAGTCGCCCAACTCCTCTGATCCACGAAACTCTAAATTAGGCCTTAACAATACCTAACTCCTCCCTTCAATTCTTCACTGATGTGAGCTCCTCCTTTGACCTGGGGCCCAACTCTTATGCATCTCGGGACTTCACGTATCAAGAACTTGCGAAACAGTCCTCCCCACTTCTCCCCAAATGCGAAATCATGATGAGCATTATTCCAGATCGGCAGTCCTTAGTTCTCGTGATCCGATGCTCCAAATTCTTCCTTCACGAATCAGAATTTTTTGTTTCACGAGTCTCGAAGTGGACTTCTCCCTTCCTTCTAACTCTATACTTCCCCATTTCTCCTTCACACAGAAGGGATCGATGGTCATATATATTTTTTAGATCGAGAGATAATATCTCTCCTAAGTTTGCGAGTGTTGAAATATTCTCTCCCTTATCCTCCCCGTGGATTTATTGGATCCAATGGCTCACAAAAATTTGGTGTTTTTCCCTTCAGTAATTTCAACTATCCATCCAGCTCTAAATGTTTCCTGGCCAAATAAATTGGCATAAACCCTTTTCAACTTGGTTCCACGAGATGAATTCAACCCTAGTCTTTCCTCTGAACTTCTCCAAGTCTCTATCCCTCCTAAGCTTGATCCTCGCTACAAACTTAAGGATTCTAGGGAATCTTGCACACACTCTTTGCGGCTTCCACAATAACCTTTGGTTATTTGAACACTCCAACTTCACACACTCTTTGCGACAAAATTCCTTCAACCACTCACTTGGATTGGAAAAGTATAATATTTTCCTTAGCCTGCACACACCTTGCATGGCTCTGTGTCATACCTGCACTTCTTTTGGTATAAGTTAACACTATCTCTCCTGAGATTTTCTGAGGTAAAACTTAGAAATATGTCGATGCACTCCTTGTGAACCTCCATTGCACTCCATGCAAGAATTCTCGGGAAGAGGAACGATTGAAACTCATACTCCCCTCATAGACTTCATACATTCAACATGAAATCACATACATATGGCATTGAAACAAATGCATAACAGAGACTGGAAATAAACTGTAAACATACCATTCAATAGATGCATAGAGGAACCAAAATACACCAAACAATTGGATAAAATAATTCTTATATTAATTCAAGTGCTTTTGTACATGGTTTACAACAACAACATCTATATGCTCATACAACTTCTAGAATCTATGTTCTTCTCTGCTCTCCTATGCTCTTTTTCTCTACTACTCCTACAATGAGAATATGAATATTTACAATACATCTACGAGGAACTATTTTTTATTTTTTCCCTCCTACAACCTTAATTTATCTTATCAAAATTAAAGACTACCATCTAATTTACATTGATTACAATAAATGTTTGCAACCGGAAGATGAGAGCAATGCTCAAGATCTGTATTACAATCCCCAAAACATTAAAATCAATTACAGCCTTCCATCTATTTCATTAATGTGTTTTCTTTCGAAATTTAAAAAATGTTTTCAAAATGTGCACTGGTGTATATCCAGTTGTCCTCCACTCACGCTTGCTAACGATGCTCCTCCATCAATACTACAATGCACTTCCAACTTTATTTTTATGTGCAGTTTCTTAATTTTCATAAAATTGATTCTCTAACAGATTAAATTTTTAACATATACTATATAATTGGACAAATAACTACGTAGTGAAAAGGTTGCATGCAATTCATCCCAATTGATCGTTGGCATGGAGACATGCACCCATATAGGGGGACGGTATTTTCTATGCATTTTAAAAATTTTCCAAGTGGAAGAAAGAGATAGCATGTCCTAAACGCTTAACATGCTATGAAACAATTGTCGATGGGAATTTGATAAGGTCCTCAATGATGCTGAGTGAACGGAGGTCGGCCGATTATGGAATCCTATTAAACACATTGCAACCAGTTTTGGATTTAAGTGTCAAACTCTCTCATAGGAGCCAACTCTATGAGTTAATCTAATAGGCTGGATTTGGAAACCATGATGCATACCCCACTCCTGTTTGTAGCACTATTAGCAACAAAATGATGTATGGGAGGTATCTTCGCTATGGCAACATATTCACAATTTTTCATGGATGTGGGGTAGGGGAAGAGACTCCAAATCCATTTATTTTTTTGAATTCATCACCTCCTACACAGAAGTATTCTTTAATCCCATAATAACTTCCCTCAATGCCAACCAAAACCAACAACGTGAGCTCTAGTGTATTCAATAAAGCTCTATATTTTTCCTTTGTTGATGGTTATGGATATGGATATAGGAAATATTCTTCTCCCACTCGATATATATATATGGTTTTGGTTCATGGGCTACTAAGTCCACTTAATTTGTAACACGATCTGCTTCATTCCTCCACTCTAGACAATCGTACTCATGTAAAACACCCAACCCCCTAAGCACCTTTTAATTGATGCGATATTAAAATTTCTCTTCTCCTTGGACCTCTTGAGGTATAATCTCAATGGAACCATTGATCCATATCATGAAGAGATTTCCAATGACTTTTATTTTTCTCAAAGCTAAGCTCGGGATCGAAATTTATAGTTTCAAAAAGTTCTCAGGCCTTTATTGGTCCAAGGTCACCTCACTGCCATGTGGAATCCACGTGGCCTATTAATAATCATTCCATTTGATGTGGAATCTGCCACTGGGCACATTAATATTCACGTTCCCAATCCCTTGACCTACCTTACTTTTCATTAGGATTTTACTCCCACGGAGACTCAAACACCCCAACACTAAAATTCCTGACGACGATCGCATATCGAGACTGCACTAGATCCAATCATCCTTCGTTGGAGCATCCCATGGCTCTAACTGTGTCAATCACTCCAACTTGTGAAGGGGTTAAAAACCCTCCCATTTTAAATTCTTAATCTAACGGTCCTCAAAATGCTCATATAACTTCTCCTCCCTTCCTCACCTCTAAAGATGACAGCGGGACCCAAGATAAATCGATTTAGATTATGCCTTTATCCCACTCCGATTGACAATCTAGATGACTCCTCCTTTCATCATCGATGACATTTCTTAAGAATTCCTAACAATTCCCCTTTCTACCTTGATGACATTATGCCTAGATCAACAGTCTAAATTCATTGGCCCAAGATCCAACATCTTTCATCATGTCTATGATGCCCATATCTCCATCGAAATTTTTTATGGACACACGAAATTGCTAATATTTCAAAATCCGAAAAGTGGTCCAAATCTCTTACCTCTTTGATATGAAGATTGAAAATTGAAGAAAAGGTCAAAGGACCTTTCAACCCATCAGGTCCTTCTCATGCTTGATCGACCAATCTCTTAGTGAGATTTGTCATTGATTGGCCATGCTAGCAACCTTGTTGGAACCATTATGTCATTCTCCTTTTTATCCTTACTCATACGGCTCCTGCACCTTTCAAAAGTTGACATCGCTCCCCAAATGGTCACTGATCTATGATCTAGATTGGCTCATAGAGTTGTCTCTTTGTATTGTTTCTACTTTTGGCTTTAGGGGAATTATGACCATCAGACTCATATGTTGTTCCCCACCTAGCATCCAAGGCCACCGTGTACTTACCACATGGGCATATGTTTCCATGTATACCTTCCACCTTCCATGACATGTGGCACACACATTCCCAAGAAAAATATTCCTCAAAAGGGCTAGAACTCTATGACACATGGAATAATCTTTACATGACATGTGGCACCACCCACATCGTGACACACAGGTTGATATGGTCTACACATCGCCATAGGGTATCTATTTTGATCTTCTAGGTGTTGACACGTGCCCCAAGTATGTTGATTGGGGTAACATCATTCCTCTTGTCACCTCTTGCCAAGGAACCTGTTAGACCTTTGTGAGAGATCAATGACCATGATCACATATTACTCTAGCGTTGATCATTGGTCCAAATCTACCCTCAGAGTCTCTCCTTCATATTGCATATACTTTGGGTCCACAACTTACTCCAAATGACATCCTCCGATGAACAACTAGGATCATACCTTATTTGGGTTTCGATCAACGGTTCTCATTGAATCTCGTAGTCTCTCTATCTCCACCTTCGAAAAACAACAAAGATTATTTTTTGGTTATCTATTGACCTACAACCTAAAATCAACCTCAGAGTTTCTCCTTTATATTTTTTATACGACCACTAGAGAGTTCCATTCGAAAGTCCATTTCGACCAACTCCTTCCAACATATTTCACCCTTATATAAGGGAAGTTAGATCCAATAGTGGTATATATGCTACCTCCATGCTCTGATGGATCAACGAATCTAGTCAATTTGGAGTCTCATCCCGGCCTAACTATGGACTACTTCGACTAACAATAGATATATATCCAGCTACAAATCTAATGGTTGATGATTAAGGGGACCTTGCAAAGTTCTGAGTCCAACATGGGCCCACCCTAGACCCTTTGATAAATTAGGGATGAACATGTATTTCCTTAAATATGGTTGAGATCATCTCACATTTCAACCCTTTGATAGATCAATGGTCCTTGTTGATTCATATTTCATGTTCTACAAGCTTCATAGGCTACTCCGATGAAGGGTCAAAATCTATTTGTAGTGCTGAATCAACGACTATGATTAATCCTATCTCAAAACATTGGATTTTCCATGGTTATCAGTATGAACTCAGACTTGGTTGTCTCATGGATTCTTATAAGTGTTTTCTCAAGATTACCAAGAATTCGGGAGATCTGACTTTTCTCTTAAGAACACCAATATTGTCCCTTTCACCATTTAATTCAAGTTTCTTGTCTCTTGCAACCCTTCACTACAAAATACTAGGTTTCAAGAGGAGTTAAAGTTCTTTGTTCACGCAGAGGTCTCCCTGCAACATTGGGGTATTCCTATACCTATATCAAGGTGCCTTTATCCACTACTTCTAGCTAGGGTTTAAACCATCTGACCATTCAAGGATTTAGAGTCCTGGATTGCTCCACATCTAAGAGATAACTTCATTTTTACTACCCTCTCTAACCTTCATGGTCTACTATTATAGTTAAGTTGTCATTCCTTGTAGGAGGGGGTTACAACACTTCCTTCCTTTCACAAGAGATCCATTACGACTATCATATTGTTTTCTACATACAATAAAAAAACTTTCAATACTTCAACCATATTATAGATCCACCAATATTCAGGTGCATAAACTTGCAAATGGAACAAGATTCTATCCAAGTAATATAATCATACATTCAAGCATACAATATAGGAATCAATCATTAATTTACTTAATTACACAGAGAACAAATATACTTATATATTACAAATTATAGCCAACCAACTAACTATGGATGTTCACCTTTACATCCAATTGTAGGATTTTCTTTCTCATTCACTTTGGATCCAAGCCACCCTCATGCCAAGCCATGATACCACTAGGGAAATATCTACACTCGCTCGTGCATTCTCTCGCAATATATTTCCTCCTCTGATGCCTGAACTTTCCCAGTGTTCTTCTTCTATGTATATCTATATTTCACTCCCCTTACCTCCCTCTTCTAAGTCTATCCTTCTGGTTATGCTCCTCCTACGTCTCTTACACAAAAGATGGAAAGTTGTCAACCTGTCCCATTAATTCTGTCAAAAGGAACTCGATTCAACCTCGAGGGTTTTGGAATGGTACACTGGGTAAATTTGGTTGAGAGCTTGATGTTGTCTTAGCGAAGTCCTCCATGCTTCCATTCATTTGGGTGGTTGGTTTCTCAACCACAAATCCTTTCCTCATTAACTGATTTTTACTTGGGATCTGGTTAAGGATTATTATTCCAAATGAAATATTTTAGCAAGAAGCATTGGGTCATATTGGCATGATTAATCCCTCTCTATGTTCCATCACTCTTTCCTCTAGTGGTATCATGGCCAATACTCAAGGATTCACCCCCATAGTCAATTCTTGGAATCTTCGATTGACCATTAATACATTTACATTGTTTTCCTTCCATAGCATGGCAATCATTAATTACAATTAATTATGCATAATGAAAGGTTTAGACAGGGGGTGTTACAATCCCCTCCCCCTTCAATGGAACGTCGTCCTTGGTGTTATTTTATTAGTAGCACCTATCATGCCTTGTATTTAAACTTCTTCAATGTTACCTTTCCTTTCTTCATAGTATGTTCCTAAATCGAACTCTAGCACATCAAAACGTGCCTACAACAGTCTCAAACAACAAGTATATTAATCCAATTTCATGAAAGTCATTTTGTTGTTGTTCATACTTTAAGAGGAAAATTTTGCTTATCAACACAACACTTACGTGTGTATTTCATGGATCTGCGTCCATATAGATTTCATACACCCTCACCCTATTGTTTTCCTTATCATACCCATTGTGTGCATGATATCAGTCAACATGCGACAAAATTTTTTGAGACCCCACCAAGTCTTACACATGATCTATCAAAGTCTCCCCTTCCTTGAGGTCACTTGGCTTTCAGGGTCAGGGTCAGGCATCCCCTTCTCTATTATACAATACCTCAGGCGATCTTTCTTTCTTGCCCATGATTTCTCACACAATAAGAGTTTCAAATACTTTACTGAGTCTTATAGCTAAAGTGTCCCGTGAGCTTGTTCTTTCAGGGAATCCATCTAGATTGCTCTAGCTGAAAGCGTCCCTTCAGCTCGTGTTAACACACCACAACATTCTTCATGGTGATCATGACTTATAACAAATTTATTTTTTCACAACGGTAGCCCTATTCCATGATTTATTATTTGACAACCACTATATATCCTCCCTCGAAAAATATTTTTATATCACCTTTATTCGCATGCATACAAAAATTTGTGACATATTTTCATTAATTTTCATTCAAAAAATCTTCCCAAATTTGTTACCCACATATTTTCAAATTCACAATTTCATTTCATTTTCATATATGTTCCATATTGGAACTAGAGTTCACAAGCAAAATATTTCCTTCTAGTAACAATTTCTCTCTTCACAAATAGCAGGAATTGGTATTCCTCACGGGATTGCAGTATTTCCATTTCCAACATCGTCCTTCCTTCAATTCAATCTTTACATAGCCAAACAAACTGTTAGTTTCTCATGCATATATATTCTCATTGCAAATTTACAATGGCATCACAAACAATTCTTAGTTTGTGCAATCTAACATATGCATCACATTAATTTATTCAATGATATATATAAAAAAGAATCTATCTTTCCTTACTCACTCATTATTTTATCATGCCAAGCTCTTCTATCTGCAATCATTTCATCATATGAACTTAATTAGTGTGCCAATGTTCATGGTCACAGTCACTCACAATGCAACGTTGCATTGTTTTTTGATTATTACTTTTCGTGTTAGAAACCCTTTCCATGGTGTGTTGGAACTCAACCAACCTATCACCACATGGATTACCTATCCACATTCATTATTACAATAGAACTTGTGCTTCCTACCTTGATCTGATCTTAACCTCAAATCAATTCACATGAAATTGGAGGTTTCAGATGAATAACCTGAAGTGTTCTTCTTTACTAATGACCATGGTACCAACATTTATGGCCACCCAATTTCTCTCTTTATGATTGTACACTAATGGGCAATCCATTTCCCTCCTTCTCATACAACATGTTATATCTCAATGCATTAATTTGATGTGGTTCTTATGAACAATTTTATTCCCAAACACTATTGGTTGGTCAATGTACCCATGACACTGTTGGCTCATGAATTTTCTTGCAATGATCTTAATCATCCTTGGTTGTCAGGGTTAATACATCTGATCATTAAATTTCTTCTTCCTGAATCTTACCCTGCTTGAGTATTAATGGCATATAAGATACATTCTAAATAATTTTATACCATTAAAGTAATAAAATATTTCAGAAGGGATTCCTAAAAAATCCCTTTCAAACGTTATGCCACATAGGATTGAACACTTTTATACTTATTCTGGATGCCAACGCCTTCTCTGATATTACCTCTCTATTGGTGCTTCATGGGGAATCTAGGTCCCTTCACCATTATTTTCTATCAACAACCTACTTGTATTTATCCTCAACCTGCGATTGTGCATCAATGGAAGTTGTCTTCCCCGAGAACTCCAATCTTTTTCTACACATGACATATATCACCACATTTGTAATTACCTTAGTTTTCATGTTAAATAAGAATGCATCCACCATAGAATTTAAATTAGAAAACATTCTTAGATATGTCCTAGCATATTTGTATGCACTCTATCACATTTCTCCTTAATGTGTTATGAGTTTCAACACAATCAAATTCTCAAATATAACTATATCCCTAAAAATATCAGTTTCCTCATGCCAAAAAGTTTACCTACATCAGTAGATCAATTTCTCATTCCATAGAAAACACAATAATCAACAAGAGAAGAGTTCAATGACTCTTCTCTTTTTCTAACTTCTTCTACATATTCCAAGACTATCAATCCAGCTAAATGATTCCAAGTCCTATGTACCTTTACTTAACAGGGCTTAACCAAGCCTATTCATTTAAACATTCTTATTGGTTTATTTTCCTTTTACCAGTTGTACATGTTTTCATAACTATTATTTTCTGACTTTCAATGCTATTAAGAAACTCAAAGTTTTAAAATGAGAAAATTACTCCTCCTTTTATCCATTTTGTCTTCTACAATCTATCCCTTTTGGGATTTTCCTGCTCTATTCCTTGAGCATTTTCATCCAAGTTTCATCATGACTTTCTTCGGTAAATCAACATGCTACAACAACAAAATTGTGGTTAACAATTTAATCATGAACGAGTGCATCCTGCACATTTACTAATCAGATTGGTTAAATTCATTTGCATGTTCCCTATGCATGCATTGTATTTTATAATGTAATCCAGGATTCTTATATAAACAGGCCTTTCATCCCACTACACAACTCTCAGCGGTCATTAAGATTAAAGATTTGTTCTTATGACAAAGTTCTTACATAGTTCTTCCACATGTAACTATTTCATCATGAAACTTCCTTATTGCATATCCAAACATTCTGACATGATATCAATCTTGAGTCAGCCTCAAATTCATTATTTTCAGAGTTCTATCCAATATTCCATAAGGAATATAAGAATGCATTCGTATGATGCATTCAAAATACATATTCAAACCTGTATGTTTAGGTTATCATATTTCTTTCAGATTGTTCTTTCATACATTTAACCACATACATCAACATGTTGTGTGTGTGTCCTCCCCTGGAACACTTCATAGTTCCATTTGCATATCTGGTTACATCACTTTACACATGATTGTTCACAATCATTTACATAGAATTTTCAAAGGCATATTCATATTTCCTTTTATTGTGACAACAGAGCATCCCTACTTATTATTCTTTCAACAATTTACACTAGATTTTTCTAAGGATATAGAACACATCCTCCTCAAGTTATTATTTCATCGACATAATCAGACCCTCCAACATGGGGTAACCATGCATCCATGATATTACTCAGATATAGGAAGTACACATCTTGCCTCACAACCTACTTGATCAAGAAATATATTATATTTTTAAGAATGTATGTATCTCTGTGTGTGTGTGTGTGTGTATGTGCATTAATTCCACCTTTTTCCTCATTCATTCACATTCATTTGGTCTTAATATTAGTATTTGTAACAGGAAACTGTATAACACATCCAATCCATGCACTCAAGAATATAAAATCATAGATAAATATTCAACATGGAAGTTCACTTCTTGCTCCTCTTTCCATGGCATTCACACATAAAGAAATTTAAAACTTTTAAATCCTTCCTTCCAGAGACATTACAACCATTCTTATGAAAAGTCTGATAGGAATAGTTAACACTATGTTTCCCTCTCTGTTGATATATTATAGTCATTCACATGGAAAGTCTCACAAAACTATTCATAATTATGTTTCCCTTTCTACATGACAACAACCAACAAGAAAAAATTCTTGCCTCAACTAATATAAAATTATTTTGTAACCCAAAAATACAATTTTGAAAATTTATACAATGCCTAAGGAAACAAGATGACCAATCTAGATTATCCTCATGCCTCAAACCATTATTAGTCACCAGACCTATGCAAAGGAAATATTTTCCTAATTTCCCTCTTATTGTTAGCTAAGCATACCAATCCATATCCATATGGATACCATCCACCTCTAGATGTCAGTATGACCCATTGGGCATCTAAAAATGCTTCAACACTTCCTTAATCAGAACTTGTATTGGTCTCTCATTAGTCCTTAGAGTCATATCTTCATAAGACTGTATGGAAACATTGTTATCAACATTTGTGTTCATGCTGTCAACTTTCCTACTGACACTAGGTCATTATTGACCAAATTGGTCCATCAAAAGACCATACCTTGCAACCCACTATAGGTTCTACTATGACTGTTTTCATGTTACCTACATTCTTACAACACATTCACATCTTATGTTTTCATGCATAAGTAAATAATCATGTCGATAGGAATGCATACATTTGTTCATACAACCAAAAGCTCATAAACTAACCCATATAATCAAGTCATTTAATCTATTTTATGAGGAATATCAACAATCCAAAAGAATCCCTTTTATTTTACTTAAACAAGTTGTCTCAGTTATAGGTTTCATCTAGTATAGGTTAAGCAAACTGACCTTACAAATTTTCCATCAGTCCTCTAATCTTGAGGAATTTCATATACATGGTTTAGTCTTTTACTTAAGCATTAATTAATACTACTAGGTATTCTATCAATCCATACTAATTTCCTTTAACCATAAGGAAATGTTTTGTAAGGGTCTTATCCGTTACATACAAAGTGACCATGTTAAGAATTCTATTGTAAAAATTTAAAACAATAGAAAAGTTTCAATATGTAGTCCTTCTCCTCAATGATTTAATGAATATAATGAATAAAATTTTAACGCAAAGAAATTATTTTAAACAATCTCATCTATTCCTTATTATACCAATCATTTGACTGATCTCTGGCCAATCCAAGCCTATTGTTGTAGCCTATTGTGATACCACTTTGTAACATACCCAACCCCCTATGTACCTTTTAATGGATGGGGTATTAAAATTTCACTTACCTTTAGACATCTCAAGGTCTAATATCGATGGAACCAACGTCTCCATCGCAACAATATATTTCCAACGACTGTAATTATTATCAAAACTAACCTCGGGCTCAAAACTTATGGTTTCCCAAGGTTCTTGGGAATTTATTGGCCCAAGACCACCTCACTTGCACGTGGCCTCTTAATAATCGTGTGATTTGATGTGTCATACTCCACTAGGTACATTAATATTCACATTCCCAATTCCTTGACCTACTTGTGTCGTCGTCGATATTTTACTCCCATAGAGCCTTAAACACCCCAACACTAAAAGTTTCGAAGACGATCCCATGTTGGTGAATCCAACTTGTGCAAGGGTTAACACCCCTCCCATTTTATGTTCTCAATCTAACAGACCTCAAACCACTCACCCAACAACTATGATTAAGTCAGTGACACCAACTTGTGCTATGGTTAATTCCTCATCCCTTTCTCACCTCTAAAGTTAACGGCGGGACCCACAACAAATCTACAGTTCAGACTATGTCTTCATCCCACTCCAACCTAAGGTCCATATCAATCATCCTTTCGCCATTGTTTGTGTTTATTAACAAAGCCTAACATGTACCCTTTGAAACTCAATGACATTATTCCTGGATCAATGATCTAAGTTCACTAACCCACAAATCCAATGACTGACATCGTGTTATTGATTCCCATAACATCATCAAAATGTTTGGGTGACATACAAACTTTATAACCTTTCAAACTCTAACGAATGACCCATATCTCTCAGCCTATAGATATGATGGTTCACAATCGAAGAAAAGGTCCAAAGGACCTCTGCACCCATCGATGCCCACTCATGATTGATCGACCAATCACTTAGTGAATTTTGTCACTATTGGGCCACACTGGCACAATTACATCATTATCCTCTTTACCCTTTCCCATAAATTTCCTGTTCCTTTCGATGATTGAGATCATTCCTCAACTTGTCACCAATATACGGTCCAGATTGGATCTTGAAGTTCTCTCTTAGAGTGTTTCTACTTTGGCCTTCAGGAAAACTATAACCACCATACTTATATGTTGTTCTCCACCTAGCATATGAGGCCATCATGTACCTACCACCTAGGCATATGATGCCACATGAACCTTCCACCTCACACAACACCTGACACACATGTTCCTAAGAAAACATTTTCTCAAAAGGGACAAAAATCTATGACATGTTTCACAATATTTACTTGAGATGTGGCACCATCCAAATCGGTTAAGTTGAGTCTACACATCATCACAAGGTATTTGTTTCAATATTCTAGCTGTTGACACATTCCCCAAGGATGTTGGTTGGGGTGATGTTATTCTTCTTGTCACCACTTGCTAAGGAACCTATTAGACCTCTAAGGAAGATTAACAACCATCATCACATCTCACTCTGACACCGATCAATGGTCCAGATCTACCCTTAGAGTCCCTCCTTTGGGGTGCATCTCCTATGTGTCTACAACTTACTCCGAACGACATCCCTCGATGAATGGCTAGGATCATACCTTGTTTGGGTTTCGATCAATGGTTCTCGTTGACTCTCAGAGTCTCTCCATTTCACCCTATGACAAATGACGAAGATTTATTTTTATCTATCCACTGATCTACAACCCAAAATCAACCTCATAGTTTATCCTTTAGTGTTTTTTTGCGACCACTCGATATTTCCCTTTGAAATTCCACTCTAACAAAATCCTTTCAACAGTGGTAGATATTTTTTTTCCATTCTCCTATGGATCAATGAATCTGGTCAGTTCAGCATCTCATCCTGGCCTAACCATGGAATACTCCACCTAATGATAGAGATTTATCCACCTACAAATCTAATGGTCTACAATTAAGGGGACCTTCCAAAGGACTGATTCCAATAGGGACCCATCCTTGACCCTTTGAAAAATTAGGGACCAACACATATTGTCCTTAAATATGTGTTGGCCACCATGCCAACATCCTCGTCACTCTTACTACCAATTCTAACTAATGGCCAAGATCATCTCATTACGTATCCCTTCGATAAATCAATGGTCCTTGTTGATTCAAATTTCTTCTTCTACATGAGTCATATCCAAACTCGATAAAGGGTCAAGATATCTGTGTGCTTCCAAATCAATGACTGTGATTCATCCTATCTCAAAACACCGTATTATCCATGGTTATCAGTACAAACTTGAATTTAGTTTTCTTAGGGATTCTTCTAAGTGTTTTCTCAAACTTACCAAGCCTTTAGGAGACATCTCTTTTTTCTAAAGAACACTAATATTGTCCCTTTCACCATTTAAGTCTAGGTTTTCATCTCTTACAACCATTCACTTCAAAATAGGAGGTTTCACGGGGATTTAAGTTTTTATCTTCATGCATAGGTCTCCCTCAGACACTGGGGTATTCCGATAGCTATCTAAAGGTTCCTTTATACACTCCTTCTAGCTTGGGTTTAAACCCTACAATGATTCAAGGACTTAGATTCCTATCTTTCTCCACATCTTGGAGATAACTCCATCTTTACTACCCTCTCCAGCCTCCTTAGGCCACTATTATAGTTAAGTTGTCATTCATTCTAAGAGGGGGTTGCAAAATTTCCTTCCTTTCATAGGAGACCCATTATGACCGTCGTATTATTGTCTACAGAGGGTACAAAAGAATTCAATACTTTGACCTTATTATAGGTCCACCACTATTCAAGTGCACATACTTGAAAATGGAATATGATTATATCGAAGTAACACACTCATACATTCAAGTATATGATATAGGAAATGATCATTCATTTACTTGATTACAAAGATCATATATATACTTATCTATTACAAATTATATCGAGCCAACTAACTATGGGTGTTCACCTTTCCACCCAACCATAGGCTCTTCATGCTCACTCACCTTGGCTGCAGGCCACCCCAGTGCCAAGGCATGATACCACAAGAGAAATCTCTTCACTCTCTCATGCATTCTCTCACAATATATTTCTTCCTCTAATACATGAACTCTCCTCTAGTTCTTCATCGGTGCATATCCAAATTCCACTCCCCTTGCCTCCATCTTATGAGGCCATCCTTTTCCATATGCTCCTCTTGCATCTCCTGGACAAAATATGGAAGTAACTTGGGTCAACCTTAGGGGTTGTGGAATGGTATGCTCGATACCTTTGGCTCACAAATTATTGTTGTCTCAACCATTCCCTCCATGCTTCCATTCACTCGGGTAGTTGATTTCTGAATCACCGGTCCTTTTATCATTAACTACTTTTTCCATGCGATCAAGTTAAGGATTATTATTGCAAATTTAATATTCCAGCAAGAAGGATTGGGTCATATTAGCATGATAAACCATTCTCTATTTCCCCTCACTCTTTCCTCTAGTTGTATCATGGCCAGTACTCAAGGGTTCGGCCCTACAGTCAATTGTTGCAATTTTCGATTGATCATTAATATTTTTACATTATTTTCATGCCATATCATGGAAATCATTAATCACAATTAGTGACACATAATCATAGGTTTAGAGAGGGGGTGTTACAACTCAAATACTTTTCTCGCAACAGAATGTCAATGGAAGAATTATGTTGAATTGGGATCCACAAAAATTAGGTTGGAGAATACCATATACAACCTAAGTTCATATATTTGGGGCTTAACAAACTATATATTTACTTCCCAAATGAAATCTCAAGTAATATTATGGGTTCCATTCCTCCCTAATTAGAAATCTACACTAATTGTGTATGGCTAGTCTAGCCACCCATGAGTATATGGAGGCTTCCCCTTTCCACCAGAAGTGTTATCCATAAGAAAACAAAATATAGCTCGAGTAGAGATTATTTCATAAGAGATTGAAGAAAATATTTAGATGACTTTCAAGAAATATTTCCAATTTGTTGTTGTTTTTTTTTGTGTACTTTTTCATACCCAAACTAACCTCTGAGCAGTTTCTCCCAATTGACACTAGTGTCACATTTAAATAGCATTTTTCCAATAAATTTGACCCAAAAAATAGCTTATTGACTTGAAACATTCATTGATCTCAGTAAACAATTCCATACACATCAGCCACAACAATTTCAAGGAAAATAGGAAAAAGGTAGCCATGGAAATCTTGGACCAACCATAATAGTTCCAAGGACAATAGGAAAAGAGTAGCCATGTAAATCTCGGATGACAAGGATCAACAAATTACAAGGTATGTATGCATCTCAAAGATGTTGTGTATATTCAGTATATGCATTTCATTGTGTTATTAAATTGACATCTCTTGTTCATTGCTCATATCATAATTTTTGAACTAGGGATCCATTCTCACTAGATGTGTATTTTCATAAATCATATAGAAATTAGTAATTATTGCTTATATTGTTGGTTTCAGATATACATTAAGTATTTAAAAAATGATAGATATTCAATTGAAAAAAAGTATTTCTTGATGCATGAATGATATATGACACGCTCAATGCAAGAAGCATTATGATGTAATTTTTACATGAATGGTATCACATGTTATTGCATGTCAGAAGGTATTTCATGTAGTTGTAATATATGTTGTCTATTATGAGTCTCTTCCTACATAAACCAGTGGGATAATATTTACATTAGACTATTTTCAAATAAAGGTACAAATAGAAGCTAATTATACCTTTATTTAGTTTCAGCAAATGGAATATTTAAAGCACTTGAAATCCCATGCATTAGTTTTTCATTTTGAGATAGTTTACCTAGGTTTGTTGAGCTCCCATAATTAATATGAACAATAAAGTATTGTGTTCCTCCAACAAAGGCCATTCCATGAAGAATATAGTGTAGGGATACCCATCAAGAATCTAGTGCACAATGAGGGATCAATAAAGAGAGACCAATCATAAGCCGACAAAACCAAGTTAAGGGCATTGGGTTAATTCATATGTAAGGTGAGTGGGTTAATTCTTATGCAAGGTGATGTGTAGCGAATACCACCACAATACATAACATAATTGTGTCAACCTCAGTAACATAGTTGTGTCAACCTTGAGAGAAATAGAAAAGCAATAACTATAAAAATAAATCACATCTTGGACACTGTCAGAGAAAGCAATGGGAGAGGTGGCAATTGCAAGACTGTGGGAGTCAATGATTTCTAGTGTGGCCTGAGGTTTTGGTATTTCATAGATTCAATTTCCATCTTGTTCTTTTGGTATTTCAGAGCTTCAATTTCCATCCTTGTGAGATCATGCAAAAGAGATTAGACTACAATGTTGCAAAAGATCTTATATTTCTATGTTTCCTTGTTAGAAATTTCAAACTACCTTGTCATAACCTTCAAAATTTCCAGTATGATTATGCTTCTTGGTCCACTAAATCTAGGACTAGATGATATACTTTTGGTTCTATCAATGAAAGAGGTGCCATGGGATTTTTCTCCAAAATAATCAACATGGTGGTGGAGGTTGGGAGTCATGCTCTATCTTAATTAATGTGTATTGAATGATTGAAGAACTAAGTGGTGATATGCTAATCATGTTTGCGCAACTCTATTATATAGAAGAGATAAACACAATAAATGAAAACTAATAAACTAAGCCTTACTTCTAATCATTACAACTTTCAATGATGCCACTTAGTAAGCCACCTCCTCTAGAGGGAAAGGCCCATTTCCTTGACTTTGCAATCATAAGAATCTATGTAGCCATAGGAAGGGAACAAAAATCTATTTAGGGGACCACCCTCTAAGGCTGATTCTTCTTCTCCTCAATAACCGAAATGGTACACGTACCATGAGGGAAAAGAAAGGATATGAACCTTAGGAAAGGGAGTGCAATAAAAAAACTTGAAATCCATTGCAAACAATCATATATATTCTTATATGGATATAAGTATGTAGTTATTACTAAATATAATGACCATAAATTTTAGGATCATAAACATTTAAGTAACCATAGGAAGGAAAATAAACTCTCTTTTGGAGACCACCCTTTAAACCCAAGTCTTCCTCACCTAAATGACTGATAGAGTGCAAGTAGAGTGAGGAGAAGGAAAGGATGTGAACTCTAGGAAAAAGAGTGCAATAGCAAACTTGACATCAAATGCAAACAATCATATATTCTTATATGAATATAACTCTAGAATTATTACTAAGCGATTTAAAAGGTTAATATTTTAAAAAATATAAAAATATCAAATCAATAATAATTTTATTAAAACTTAAAAATATATATTACTTTATATAAATGCGGTGGAAGTCATTCTAAATTACATAAAATGGCTATCATTGAAGTTTACACGTGTAAACATTTATTGATTTATGAAAGAAAAGGAATAAGACTTTTAGGAAGTAATAGATGTGTTTAAAAAATTTGTTTTTATCCAGAAAGGGTAAAATTCATTCATGATATTATTAAGGGAGCGTGAATCTAATATATAGGGATCTGCGGCTATAATATAAGAAAAAAATCATAACCTATAAGACACCCAACCGGAATCTGCCATTAAGGTAGGGATATTTGCCTTCTTAAGTTGCATTACATTAAATGAAGAAGGCTAAACGAAGAGAACCAAAGAACAAACCTGCAAACGCTGGCAAGGAAAAATGATAAGAGGCCGTTTTAATTGGAAAGTGTCTTATTTAGTTTTGATTCAGTTGATATGGAACACTATCTTCTTCGAACTCTCATCCTATAAATCGAGGAGGAGAATAGCAAGGCTATCAACGATTGTAGAAAGCAGAGTGAACAGGAGGATTAATCAGGAGACAATGAAGATGACAATGTTTCTCCACTTTCAACTGGCCCTTTGCTTTAACTTGTTATTTTGTGTGGTTTCCAGAGCAGTTCTTCTGGCTGCAGATGATCAAGCGTTGGTGTCCGAATTCGTTGAACCCCAAAACGACGCAAGAGCCAAAGTTGGGGTTCCTCCCCTTTTGTGGGATGACACAGTTGCCAGCTACGCACAGGCATATGCGAATCAGAGAACAGATGACTGCGCTTTGCAGCACTCGAATGGGACATATGGCGAAAATCTCTTCTGGGGTGGTGGAAGTAGCTGGCAGCCAAAGGATGCAGCCGCCTTATGGATCAGCGAGTACACTGCCTTCAACTATAACAGTCGTACYTGCGACGAAAATGCCAAATGCGGGCACTATTCTCAARTAGTGTGGAAGAATTCTCGCAGAGTCGGCTGCGCAAGGGCCATCTGCGACAACGGTGACACTTTCATTACGTGCAACTACGATCCCCCTGGCAATTATGTCGGTGAGAAGGCATATTGAAGATCCAACTGAATSSAGCTTTCTCTACTCTTAATTAATTATAAGTAGAAAYAGTGCKTCTTAGGATTGTGACGTGTCAAGATAGATCCCTCTTCCTTCAGKTTTAGCATCCTGAGCAGCTTATATTGTTCACTGTTCCCCAACCTAAATCGAATTTGTGTTTGGGAAATCTCACTAGCAAGCAGCAAAGCAGATCAGTTGTCTTGGCTGATTGTGGCTCGTTTACTGAAGGATGCCTATAAATAAAATAAAATAAACAGTGCAGATTCATTTTAATTGAGAATTTGGCGAGTATTTTCTTCAGTTTAACTGAGTAATTAGTTAGTATTTTATCTTGTATGAAGTTGATATGAAGAGAATGATTAGCGATATATACACATCATGTAATGGCTATTTGAAGCGAGGAGCGTTTTCATTACATCGCATTAGAGATAGCCTTTCTACTCACTCCAGCACTCTATTTAAATTAATCCAATATTTCTTTGCAAAGATACTATTATTAATTTCTTTAAAAACTATTTTGTTTTGTGAGACATTTCATGAAAATTGTACTTGTACATACAATTTACAATTTAGATATTTTAATTCTTATAGAAGTGGACGATATTTAAACTCTTATAGGCGTGAAGCCTTTGTATGAAGAGAAGTTGTTGGACTTTATAGAATTGACCTCTTTGCTCATTAATAATGAGAGCTAATACAATATCATATCCATATCCGTTCATAACATAAATTGTACGATATTTTATCTTTTTATAACATAAATTGTACGATATTTTCATTGAGTGTGGTACAGGTTTAGTTAATGTTAATCACTAAAAAGCAAATAAAAGACATGATTATCTTTCACATGTCCTTTGTCGGAAGGAGAACAGTTTCTTGTGACAAGCAAACAAATCTATGGAAGAGAATTAAGATGGAAGAATGTACTCTTAAAGAAACTTTGCTAGGATTGGATACACCTTCTTAAATCCCAGTGGTTTTAAAGGAAGATGGAAAATTTGAAACATTTTTAAACAAAGAGGGAGAGTGATATAGGCTCCAAGCAATGATAGCCCAAAGCATTAGTAAAATATCAACAAACATGTCAATCATAATAAAATATCAATAAACATATCAATCATAGAGACTATTAAAAAAAACATGCCAATCATAGAAACTATTAAAATAATCAACATGGATAAAGTGACAACAAATCCCTGTGTTTTTGGCAAATAACTTCCACAACAATAGTCTTGATTCCTATATTATTTTATTCTGAACTCATCTCTATGTATATACTAGAAGGGATGTTTTTCCTATCTTGATACCAAAAGAAAACCCTTCATAACATGCTCATGGAAGTTTCGTATTCATACAAATAACAATGTGGTCTAGAATAAACTTCTTATTCGACAACACAGGTATTCAAATAAAGGACGAGCACCTTCAATAATTGCTCATACAACCAGATCAAATATCAACACATCGATATTTTTACATGGTAAACCTCTACACGGAAACATCCACTACCTCTGCCAGCGTGGCCACTTGGAACAATTTATTAATGCAAAAGAAAAAGATTACAAAGAGATTTACAAGAGAGTTTCTCATGATCGACAAATGACCCTCCATGTTCTTTAAATATATATCATGGACCAATCAAGTGTTATTCCACCTATCAACGTAGCCATTAAGATCGAGGAGAGTATGAAACGTTAGATCACTCTATGTCATGAACATATCGTGAATCTCGAATTTCCTAACTTCAAATGTATACTAATGCATACTAAATAAATACAGTAAGAAAAACACTTTTACCTTATGACACATTAGACCAAGTTGATCTTAAGTAACTCCTAAGTGTTTAAATATTCTAACATCCCCCCTTAAGAACAACTTGGAATAGGATTGAAGGATTTACTTAGATGACACAATAGAAGAAGGAAAGCAACATTAGAGTCTATCTCCCCTATTAGCACTAAGAGTCACCATCAGAATGCAAGAGGATAAGCCGAATACCCATCAAAAGGTTTGCAAATGTGAGTTAATGATTAAAGGTCGAATGGACAAAACTCAACATAAGAATGTTTTAACACAAAACTCTAGGCTAGAATGCATAAGAAAATGAGGTTTTGATTACCTTCAGTCAGTGGTTTAAAGATAAAGGTGAATATAAGGAAGACCTAGCGAGGAAGGTTGACAAGTCTACTATAAGCATCAAACCTTCTAACATCTAGGTGAAGAAAAACTCAGTCACAAGAACTTCTTGAACTAAAGTTTAAAACACTAAAAAACATTCATGACAACATTATAATCAAACATTCATTATAACACAACCACAACATCTCATAAGGATCATCCAATAATGAGCATTTCAGAGTAAGAAGAAACAAGGTGAAGAAAAAGAGGTTGACTTCTATTTACGAAAATATCTCACGGCTCATACATAACAAGAGAACAACTATGTTTTGTCAAAATATTACAAAGTAGGGAGCTCTACTCAACCATTCGAACTTTAACATATCATTCATGTGATGTATTTATAACCAAAATAATAGACAACAATAAGAGGTGTGAGGTGTCCTTCCTATCCTAGGATTCTCCACAAAAAGCTACTAGTCTTACATCTGTACAAGTGGATCTAATAAACTACTAAAATCAAGGAGCCTATTGGAAAAAACTCTAACAAGATATGAATGACAAGATTTGTTGTTGTTTAGGCACATCTTCTCCAGTGCCATGTGTCCTCAAAGATATGTGTTGAACTCCAACTGCCATCTAATGATCCTTGGTTCCATCCAAATCATCAAAGCCAAGAAGGAGCAATAAATTCAAAACTTTTGACTGTAGAAGCTAGTTCGTAGCACCATTCCATTGCGCAACTAGTAGAAAATTCCATAGTGCCCACCTCATTAAAATTGTTCTACAATCGATTATGTATCACATTCGGTAGCATATTTTCTAGCGCCCTCCTATGAAATTGCTCTACAGATTATGTAGCGCCCATTTGTAAATTTTCTCTGCAGATTCTGTAGTGCCCATTCCGTGTCTGGCTAGATGATTGTGTAGCACCTTTGGTAGCGCATGTTAATAATGAAAGTCAGACTTCGACTGTGAAATTTTAAGCTCAGTACCCATCAGAATGTAAGAGATAATTTTGGTTTTGAATAGTTGGATCAACAAGATGGAAAAAGAAAGGGAGAGGGCAACAAACTGCAGATCAGTAGGCTAGACCAATGCGCAATGGAGTCACAAAAATTCTACTCATCGAAGGCACTAAAGTTGCTCAACATAAAACAATATTATATGTTTATAGGTGGAAGAATGAAGAAGGAAAACATAATATAGAATGTTCACGAAAGAGAGATCCTCTCAATTTAATGAATCAACAAATACTTGAATATAAACAATGAGTAATGGGAAAAATACAGTAGATCCTCTGCTTCTTAGGGATCCATAAATCATTGGTAGCCTTTGATCCTCAAATCTGCAATATATTCAAATAAGAAGATATATAAACAAAATAATTAAAATCTAAAATCATAACTCTCATGAGTCTCCAATAACAATAATGCTTACAATCATAAAATGCCCACAGGCTTACAAATGAACACACATGGAAAAACGGCCTGCTCCTACTCTCTCTAGCCTCTCTTGCCTCATGAATCCCCCTTTCCCAAGAGATCTCTCCTTTCTTAAATAGAAAATAGCATCCAATTAAACTTACTAGGTCGAATCTCATCTCCTCCATTGGATTCTAAGCCTTGGAGATAGGTGCCAACAATCAAAGAGAAAAATATCCAACAAACTGCTAATTTTCAGGAATTTGTTGGAAGTCATTAATAAATTGTTTCCACCTCATTGCATGAGGCCTTTGATGGAGATAAATATTAGGTGTAGGCGTCCCTTGAAATCTAAATGATCCTTTAAAATCCATTCAAATCCTCCTTGACAAGTGGAAACCTCCCAAAAAGCCGAATATCCAAACCGTGACCGCTACAAGAAATTTTGTAGCACAACTATAAAATAGTTATGCACATTCGGTAGCGCCACTTCTATGCCTAATATCTCTCAAAACATAAAAAAATTTGAAAAACTAAGAGAGATTTTTGTTATTTGGTATGTGGTGAACAAAAACCTCCTCTAGTTTTCAAAAATACGTTCTCATTTGTTCATAATCCAAGTTTTAAGTTAGTCATTCAAAACTGGCATAAGCATCCTTGCAAAATAACTCTACACAATTTGGTCTGTGTCAAAATTTCGGTAGCGCCCTCCTGTGTATCTGCGTGCAATTTGGTAGAACCATCATAATTTGCATCTAAATCACTTCAACATTGATAGATTTGGTAGCATTCCACATGACAATAGATTTGGTAACAACCTATGGAATTCATAGTGCCATCATTACAATGCTTAACATATTTGGTAGCATTTTAGGTAGTAAAATGGCAGACCATGCTATATAGACAATTCGATAGCGCCATGGTGCTATGGAATGTTTTTGCTCTTCTGTATAATGAGACTTATCAAGAACTTTGATTTGATAGGTTAGAAGCATGTATATGCATGTAGAGGTTATTTAGTTGCTTATGAAGAGGCAAGCCTCTTCTGGCTGCAAATTCTTGTGCTAACAGTGCAACTATAGAACAATGTGTGTAGATGATTCTGTAGCACCAGGCACTATGAACTCTCTGTTTTTTTCTTCTGTTCTGCAACGAATCCTCAAAAACACCAAAATCCTTAGTAGATGAACTATGAGCCTCTAGATGCCTCTAATAGATCAAAATATCATATTTCCTTGAACACTTCAAGATTGCAAAAAATATTCATCACCAAAAATGGATCTTTCATACTCTCCATTTAGGTTCTCAATCTGGCACTACTCCTTGTTGCATGAGAACTTCCCTCTATCACAACATATCCTTCTTTTCCAGGATCACTCCTCTCTACTGCAGGTGCATTTATTTCTATTGCAACTTGTGCTAGAACATTTATGTTCCTTTGGGCTAGATCATCTTTGAAGGGCTAGAATTCTTCTTTGAGCTTTCTATTTTGGGACTGAATGCTCTTGTTTTTCCTATACAGACTCTGAAGTTTCCCGTGGAGGGATAAGAAGCTTCTTTCTGTAAACCAAGCCAGCTTAAGGGTTTCACTATACATTTCCATGAACTCTTACATCTTCCTCCTCTCAGTCAATATTTTCTCCTTCAAATGGGAAACTTCCTTTCTAGCATCTGTGACTTGCTTAATCAGTCTCTTGAAAGTGGGATTATTAGGAGGAGAGCTGATATCTTTGATTTCAATAGGATTCTTAGTAGCTTCACCCTTACCTTTGTCTTTCTTCTGAATAGAGGCTTTAGTCATGACCTCAATAGTCTTCCCAACTGTTTCACTTTTACCTTTAGCTTTCTTTGGGACTAAAGCTTTGGATATGACTTATGTTTCAACAAATTCCTTGTGGGTTGATGATGTAGTAAAATGCCTCCCGAATCTGGTCTTAGTTGTTGCAGCATGTGAAGGGAAATGAAATTTTCTCCCCTTCTTGGTTGTGGTTTTGGTTGATGGAGCAACCTCTTCAAGTTTAGGTCCAGTATGAGGTGAAAATTATCTTTGTGGAGAGTGATGGACCTCCATCTCTTCTTATTCAACTTATTTAGGAGTTTCTTTGTCTAGGGAAGTGGGTTTACTCCTTCTCTTCTTACTTGTTTCTTCTTGGGAAACAATACTAGCAGGAAAAGGACTTTGCATCTTGGATTGATGGGTAGAGGCTATATCTAGCTGCAGATTAGCAGAGACAATGAATTGTTACGAAGAAATGTTTCTCTTCTTCAATTCTTTCATAACCAACATCCTAATCAACCCAGAGTGGAAAACACTATTGTCCATAGCCCTAGACTTGGTTTGGACCCTATCATCCATCTTTCCCATACTTCTGAGCATATAATAAGGGATATTCATTAAATCCTTTCCTGTGAAATGCAACAAGAGCCTAATGTGATATTGGTATATCATGTTAAATATGCCCTCACATGTAAAATACCTCTAGATAATGTTCAACATTTTATCAAAACCCTCAACCAGGTGGCTGCTAGGAACTCCCTTAGACAAATTGTCTTTCTGATAATTTGGTTTTAAGAAATCCTTATAAAAGGTTGCATTGAGGGTCATATATTTAAACCACCTCTCATCGGTGTTGGGTATCTCAGTGGCTACTGCAATAATGGCCTTAGATACCTCCAACTCAATGGTTCCTACCTTGTTCTTGGTGCCATCAAAGTTTAAAGAAAACTTCCTTGCTAGTTCAAGGTGTCCCCTCAACATGTTTTGAAAGAAAGCTAAGAAACCAACTCTTTGGAAGACCTCCCTAATTATAGGCTCATTATCAAAAAGGTGCATGTCATAAGGCTCAGTCTCACCACATTCCCACCCTTATGAGACTTCTTCTATTGGGGTGTATCCATGGATAGAAGTAGGAGGTAAAAAACTATAATGCTATGAGATGGTAAGGAAACCAAAGAGATACAAAAGTCTTTAAGTTTTGATAGTTGATCCTTAATTGTTCTTACATGGCTTTCCTCCAATTCACTTCTGAACAATAAGAGACTGGTTTGATGGATGAAAATGAGAGAAAGGATCGTCATAGAAATTATATGTAGGGAGACAGCGTTGTTCATGTTTTAGACTATTATCAAGCCACCATACAGGGTCATCAAAGCTTTTAAAAATAAAGGAATCCTAAACTCTTCACTGCAAACAGATTGTGAGATGAAAATATTGGATGATGAAGTGAAAAATGAAAGCTAATGTTGGAGCTGAGAGTGTAGTAGATAGCAATGGATTTACAGGGAACTTGCAACACTGGAACATGGGATCTATAGTGCAGTTTAGCAGTGGTTTCTGTAGCGTAGTGTGGACAACATGATCCAAGATGATAAATGGGTCATTCAAAACTTTGAAGAAAAATGACTGAGTTCTAGTGGAGGGAAATTTCAGTGTGCAGATGGCTATGAAGTCTTTGGTAGTAGAAGTAAAAGGATCTGGTAGGTGGGAGAAATTGTAGTTTGTAGCACCAGGCGCTACCAAAATATATGACAAAAAACACCTTAATGATCTTCAATTAGAGCTGGATGGATCATTAGGTACCTAGACGTTGTAGCTTGATAATGGATGATATGCAACAATCCTGGAGTCTTTTTCATCTTCTTTAGTCTCCAATTCACTTCGAACAAGTATTTTGTAACACAATCCACACCTCTGTCTGGACTAGTAATTTCAGCAATGTTGAGCTAGTAGTTGGATTTTAACTTTGGTAAACAGTTAGAATTTTCATAAATGACCAAATCACAATATTCCTTTTGAAGACAAGGGTGTTGAAAACAATAAAAAACATGACATCAACTCCATAATGGAGAAAAATGGTAAAGAGGAAGATTGTACCAAGATGCGCTATGCAAACACCTAGTGAGTTGGCAATGCACCTTACAAAGTTTGATTTAAATCATAAATGAGAAAATGGACATAGTGGAGAGGATCAAGTATGTGAGTGGGATTGTAGAGTCATGGGGTTGATAGTGCTAGTTGTAAGTCAAGTGATGAGTCAAGGATATAAAACACAAAATAAACCTAAGGTATAAACCATAAGTGTGGGTGAAAATGTAAGCCAAATCCCAAGCCTTTATTTGTTTCGAAGACATTGACAATGTCCTGATGTATTTCGGTCTCTAGAAGTTGGATTAGTAATTCTTCGTTGATGCCATCTTGGGAACTCCAGCTGGCCACCCTTGATGCGCCAACTCCTTGCCACAAAAATATCCCTGAGTAAAAGAATGCTTGGAAAATGGTAATTACAAATATATAAAAATATATGTATATATAGAACTCAACTTACACAAGTCTAGTGTAGTTCTGAATTTATATTGGGTGTTTCAATTCAATTTCTTTAAGTTCGTGGATTATAATTAACTGTTGCATCCAATTATTTGCAGATTGAATTCAACTCTGAGTGTCCTCCATTCGTATTAGGGCTCTGTGTGTCTAGAATAAAATTGTAGCGATATATGTGAATAATGTAGCTGGAATATTGAATAAATTGAAAATTCGGTTACTAAACCTTATCAAACAGTGGATATTGATTCATCGAAGATGTCTTCCCAACCCTGCAAGACACAAAAAATGGTCTGGAAATTGTTAAAATAACAGTTTTTTCATGAAAGATTCGGTGAGGAGAGGGTCGATCTTGAGGAAACATGAAACAATCACAGGTGTATCTCAAGTTCTTGGATTTAATAAAAAATATGGAATATGCATGCATATGAGATGAGAACGGGAAATTGCACCCAACAACCAAGCTGACAGGTCAGTGGTTTCTGAGATCTTCCTCTGCTGTTAGAAATTTTCCCCACATAGAATCCTATGTTTATTTCCTCCACTGGAGATATTAAGCCGATGTATATAAATATTTGAAATTCTGAAACAGTCTGTGATTTGTGTTTTCTGGTAGTGGTTTTCGACAATTTTGGTCTGCTTTTTTTCAAGATATTTTAAATATTCTCCATGCTCATTGTCTTACCTCAATTCACCAAGACTAGTTTCCTCTACTTGCATGTTTATTTTTGTCCATTTTTAGTGGGTTTTCCACCGTGGATACTATTTTTCGACTTTATTACGTGAATATGTTTGAAGTGTATGAAAACATTAACGCAGAGCATGTAGACAACCATAAATTTGTTGTCATTGTCCTTTCTATATGTATATATATATTTTTTTCCTCCGTGTACGGCTACAATATGCTCGCTCTTTTACTCCAAGAGGGTTCTAGTTCTAAACGGTCTGTATTTTCCAAGTGTGATTTTGGTTAAGTTTTCCTATTCCATAATTCAAGGTGGTCGCTTAAAGCAAATTTTCTGAAATAAAGAATTAAAAAAATAAAAATAAAAATTGTGTAAGATATTCATATTGTCTACTTAAGCCGTTAAATACAATTTGTCCAATTGGTAATACTTGGGTTAAAATTGATATGCATGGGTTACTATTCACTTAATTCTATTGGGTTTCCCACCATGTGGATCTATATAGATTCATATTAAAATTATATGTTATTTTCATTGAGTGGGGTACAGGTTTAGTTCATGTTAATCACTAAAAAGAAAATAAAAGACAAGATTATCTTTCACATGTAGTTTGCAGGAAGGAGAACAATTTTCTTATGACAAACAAACAAATCTATGCAAGAAAAATAACATGGAAGAAGGTAATCTTAAAGAAACTTTGCTAGGATTCGATATACCTTTTTAAATCCCAGTGGTTTTAAAGGAAAAAGGACAATTTGAAACATTTTTAAAAATAAAGAGAGAGTGATATAGGCTCCAAGAAATGATATCCCAAAGCATTAATAAAATATCAAGCATTAATAAAATATCAACAAACATGCCAATCATAGAGACTATTAAAAAAAACATGCCAATCACATAAACTATTAAAACAATCAACATGGATAAAGTGACAACAAACCCTAATGCACATGCATTTTTGGAAAATAATTTCCACAACAATAGTCTTGATTCCTATATTATTTAATTGTGAAACCATCTATATGTATATACTAGAAGGGATGCTTTTCCTATTTTGACACCAAAAGAAAACCCTTCATAACATTCTCATGGAAGTATCATATTCATACAATTAACAATGTGGTCTAGAGTAAACTTCTTATTCGACAACACATGTATTCCAATAAAGGACAAACACCTTCAATAACTTCTCATACAACCAGATCAAATATCAACACATCGATATTGTGACATGGTAAAATCCTACATAGAAACATCCACGGCTCCTAGGAGCATGGCCACTTGGAACAATTTATTAATGAAAAAGAGAAAGATTACAAAGACATTTACAAGACAGTTTTGCGTGATCGATTATTGACAAATGACCCTCCACGTCCTTTAAATATATATCATGGAGCAATCGGGTGCTATTCCACATATGAACGTAGCCATTAAGATCGATGAGAATATGAACTGTCAGATCACTCTATGTCAGGAATATATTGTGAATCTCTAATTTCCTAACTACAAATGCATACTAATGCATACTAAAGAAATACAGTAAGAAACACATTTTTACCTAACTACACATTAGACCAATTTGATCTTAACTAAATCCTAAGTGTCTAAATATCCTAACATCCCCCCTTAAGAACAACTTGGGATAGGATTGAACAATTTACTTAGGTGACACAATAGGAGAAGGAAGGCGGCATTATTGCCTATCCCCCCTGCTAGAACTAAGAGTCACTCTCAAATTTCAAGAGGATAAACCCAATACCCATCAAAAGGTTTGGAAATGTAAGTTAATGATTAAAGGTAAAATGGACGAAACTCAACATAAGAATGTTTTAACATAGAAATGTCGGTTAGCATGCATAATCAAATGAGGTTTTGATTAACTTCAGTAAGTGGTTTACATATAAAGGTGAATAGAAGGAAGAATTAGTGAGGAAGGTGGATAAGTCTGCTATAAACATCAGGCCTTCTAGCAACTAGGTGAAGAAAAAATCAGTCACAAGAACTTCTTGAACTAAAGTTTAAAAAACTCAAAAACATTCATAGTAGCATTATAATCAAACATCCATTATAACAAAACCACAACATCTCATAAGAATCATCCAATAATGATCATTGCAGAGTAAGAAAAAACAAGATGATGAAAAAGAGGCTAACTTCTATTAATGAAAATATCTCAGGTCTCATACATAACCAGAGAACAACTATGTTTAGTCAAAATATTACAAAATAGGGATCTCTTCTCAGCCATTCGAACCTCAACATATCATTCATCTAATGTACTTATAACAAAAATAGTAGACAACAACAAGAGGTGTGAGTTGTCCTTCCTATCCTAGCATTCTCCACAAAAAGATACTAGTTTAACATATGTACAAGTGGATCTATCAAACTGCTAAAATCCAGGAGACTATTTGCATCAACTCTAACGGGATATGAATGACAAGATTTGTTGTTTCTTGGGAGCATATTATCCAGTGCCATATGCCCTCCAAGCTGTGTGTTGAACTCCAGTTGCCACATGTTGATCCTTGGTTCCTTCCAAATCATCAAATCCAAGAAGTAGAAATAACTTCAAAACTTTTGACTATAAAAGCTAGTCTGTAGCACCATTACGTTGCGCAATTGGTAGCAAATTTATAGTTCCCACCTCTTTAAAATAGTTCTGAAGTCGATTCCATAGCACATTCGGTAGCATATTTTGTAGCGCCCTCCTATAAAATTTCTCTGCAGATTCCATAGCACGCATTTGTAAAACTGTTATGGATATTCCGTAGCACCCATTATGTGTCTGGCTACATGATTCTGTAGAGCCTTTGGTAGTGCAACTACAAAACAATGTATGTAGACGATTTTTTATCGCCAAGTGCTATGAAATCTCTGTTTTTTTCTATGTTCTTCAATGAATCCTCAAAAACAAAAATATCCTTAGTAGATGAGCTATGAGCATGTAGATGCCTCCAATAGCTGAAAATATCATATTTCGTTGAACACTTTAAGCTTGAAAAAAGTAATCATCACCAAAAATGGATCTGACATACTCTACATTTACTTTCTCAATCTGGCATTCCTCCTTGTTGCAGGATAACTTCCCTCTGCCAACACAACATCTCTTTCTTTTGCAAGGGCACTCCTCTCTACTGCAGGGGCATTTATTTCTATTGCAACTTGTGCTAGAACAATTAAGTTCATCTGGGCTAGATCATATTTGAAGGGATGCAATTCTTCTTTGAGATTTTTGTTTTGGGATTGAATGCTCCTGTTATTCCTATACAAAGTCTGATGTTTCATGTGGAGGAGTAAGAATATTCTTGTTGTAAACCAAGCCAACTGAAGGGTTTCACTATAAATTTCCATGAGCTCTTTGATCTTCCTCCTCTCATTCAGTGTTTGTTCCATCAAATGGGAAACTTCCTTTCTAACATCCATGACTTTCCTAATTAGTCTCTTGAAAGTGGGATTATCTGGGGGGAGTTGATATCTATGATTTTAATAGGCATCCCAGTAGCTTCACCATTACCTTTCTCTTTCTTTTGAGCAGAGGCTTTAGTCATGACCTCAATATGCTTCCCAACTGTTTAACTTTTATGTTTATCTTTCTTTGGGATTGAAGCACTAGGTATGACTTAAGTTTCAAAGGATTCCTTGTGGGCTGATGACCTAGTAAAAGGCCTCCTGACTCTAGTCTTAGCTATTGCAGTAGGTAAATGGAAATGCAATTGTATCCCCTTCTTGGTTTTTGTTTTGGTTGATGAAGGAACTTCTTCTAGTTCAGGTGCAGGATGAGGTGAAAAGTCTCTTTGCGGGGAGTTATGGACCTCCCTCTCTTCTTCTTTAACTTCTTTAGGAGTTTCTTTGTCTAGGGCAGTAGGTTTTCTCTTTCTCTTATTACTTGTTTCTTCTTGGGAAACACTACTAGTAGACAAAGGACTCTACATCTTGGATTAATGGGTAGAGGCTATATCTCACCACAGATTAGCAAAGACAGTGAATTGTTCCCAAGAAAGGTTTCTCTTCTTCAATTATTCAATAACCAACATCCTAATCAACCCAAAGTGGAAAACACTAGTGTCCACAGCCTTGGACTTGGCCTGGACCTTATCAATCATATTTCCCATACTTCTGAGTAGATAATAAGGGATATTCATTACATCCTTACCTGTGAAATGCAACAAGATCCTAATGTGATATTGGTATATCATGTTAAATATGCCCTCACATGTAAAATACCTCTGGATAATATTCAACATTTTAACAAAACCCTAAATCAGGTGGCTCCTAGGAACTCCCTTAGACAAATTGTCTTTTTGATGGTCTGGTTTGAGAAAATCCTTAGAAAAAGTTGTATTAAGGGTCATAGATTTAAACCACCTCTCACCAATTTTGGGTATCTCAGTGGTTGCTGCAATAGTAGCCTTAGATACCTCCAACTCAAGGGTTCCTACCTTGGTCTTAGTGCCATAAATGTTTAAATAAAACTGTCTTTCTACTTCAGAGTGTCCCCTCTGCATGTTTTTATAGAAATATAAGCAACCAACTATTTGGAATACCTCCATGATCATAGGCTCAACATAAAAAAGGTGCATGTCAAAAGTCTCAGTCCGAACCACATTCCCACCCTTATTAGACTTATTTTGTTGGGGTGTATCCATGGATAGAAGCAAGAGGTCAAAAACTCTAATTCTATGAGATGGTAAGGAAACCAAACAGATACAAAAGTATTTAAATTTTGATAGGTGATCCTTAATTGTTCTTACAAGGATTTCCTCCAATTCACTTCTAAACAGTAATAGTGTGGTTTGATGGCTGAAAATAAGAGAAAGGATCCTTAGAGAAATGATATGTAGGGACATTGCGTTGTTCAAGTTTTAGACTGTTATCAATCCACTATACAGGGTAATCAAAGCTTTTAAAAATAAAGGACTCATAAACTATTGACTGCAAACAGACTGTGAGATGAAAATATTGGATGACACAGTGAAAAACAAAAAGTTAATGTTGGAGTGCTGAGAATACTAGATAGTAATGGTTTGACAATGAATTTGCAGCACTGGAATAGGGGATCCGTAGCACAATTTAGCATTGGTTTCTATAGTGTAGTGTGGACAACATGAACCAAGATGATAAATGGGTCATTAAAAAATCTGAAGCAATTTGACTTAGTTCCATTGGAGGGAAGTATTAGTGTCCAGATGGATATGAAGTCTATGGCAGAAGAACTAAAAGGATTGGGTAGGTGGGAGAAACTGTAGTTTGCAGCGCGAGGAGCTACCAAAAGATAAGTCGAAAAACACCTTAATGATCTTCAATCAGAGTTGTATGGCTCATGAGGTACCTGCACATTATAGCTTGATAATGGATGATATGAAGAAAGCCTGGATTCATTTTCATCCTCTTTAGTCTCTAATTCACTTCGAACAATTCATTCTGTAGCACAATCTGCAACTTTGTCTAGACTAGTAGTGTCAACATCATCAAGCTAGGAGTATGATTTAAAAATTGGTAAACAGTTAGAATTTTCATAAATGACCAAATCACAATATTCCTTTTGAATACAAGGGTGTTGAAAACAGTAAAAGACATGACATCATCTCCATAATGTAAAATGATGGTAAAAAGGCAGATTGTACCAAGATGCACTACGAAAACACTTAGTGAGTTGGCAACGCACTTACAAAGTTTGATTTGACTCCTAAATGGTAAAAGGGACAGAGTGGAGAGGATCAAGTATTTGAATGGATAGAGTGACTTTTCAGGTTTGTAGAGTCATGGGGTTGATAGTGATAGTTGTCAAGTCAAGTCATGAGTCAAGGATATAAAACAAAAAATGAACCTAGGGTATAAAGCATAAGTGTGGGTCAAAATGTAAGCCAAATCCCAAGCCTTTATTTGTTTAGACTAACTTGAGAAAATCATAAAGATAAAATTAAAAAAAAAATTAAAAGACCAATGGGTATAAATTAAAACCTAAGGAGAAAATTGACGCATGACAACTTCATGTGATAACATTGGCTCCACAGGGGATGCCATGCTCTGTGTGAGCTGCCAAGAGAAAGAAACTTCAGTTTCTTATCCTAGGGCTATGGGGTCATTTATTCAAACTAAAATAAAAAGAAAAAGAGATATTTACAATGAATGGAAAGCCAATCATGGATTAAGAAAAATACTTCTTCATAAAGTTCCCATTCACAGGGCCACCAAAAACTTCAGAATCCTTCAAGTTCTTCATTTTATAAGTGCTATTTGAAAATACCTCAGAAATATTGAAAGGACCAATCCACAAGGCTTCGAATTTACCATGTTTTCCTTTGTCTTGCTTGGATGCATCCCACTTGAGCACTAGATATCCCAGCTGTAAATATTCTTTGTTTACCTTCTTGTGAAATCCTTGCTTGATCTTCTGTTGATGGTCCTTTTATTTGTCAAGTAGTTGCTCCCTAGTCTGTTGTACTTGTACCAACTGTTGTATCCTCATGGCCATATCATCAGGTTCTCCTTGGTAGTCCTGGAGGAATTTTTCCACAGGCAAGGCAAGCTAATTAGGAAAGATATCTTCCACCCCATATACAAGCTAAAAATGGGAAACAATAAGTGACCTTGTTGTTGTAACTCTATCAACCCATAAGGAAAATTTCAGCTTTGAATCCCATGCTTTCTTGTTGTCTTCTAAAAATTTATTGATGATCTTGATGAGGCTCTTATTAGAAGATTCTGTCAAACCATTCCCTTGGGGGTAATAAGGAGTAGAGCAGACTAATGTGATCCCATACTGTTCACTAAACTTGATCAATGGTTCATCTTTAAAAGAGGCAGCATTGTGAGTAACAATCTTGCTTGGACAAACAAATATTGACATGATATCCTCAAGAAAGATAATGATTACCTTATGGGAGGCACTCCTTGTAGGAATGGCTTCTATCCACTTGGTGAAGTAATTAGTGGAATTCAAAATCCACCTACGCTAACCAATTGAAGTTGGATGGATTTCCCCAATGAAGTCAAGACCCTACTGCTGAAATGGTCCAGAGACCACCAAAGGCTTCAAAGGAAAACATTTGATATTTTTCATTCTAGAAAACTTTTGGCATTTTACACAAGCTCTAATTTTTGCACAAACATCAGTAAAAAGGCTAGGCTAGAAATACCCATCTCTGAGGATCTTATAGGTTGTAGTTCTCCAAAAAAAATGACCCCCACATAAGTTTCCATGAAAGTCAATCATGGCCTTTTCGGCCTCTTGTGGATCTAAACATCTCAAAAGAACTCCTAGAGGATCTTTCCAATAAAATACATGATCAACGAGACAATATATGATTTCTTTAATAATCAAATCTTTCACCTTGTTCTTTTCCAAACCATCAGGAAGATGCAACCTTTGCAGAAAATATATGATGTCTTTATACCAAATGCATTCGGCCAATTTGGGGTTGATATGATAGTTTTTTTTCGGCAACATCAACTTGCTAATTTTCTGAATTTATGTTCATGAAATTAACCCCTAATGCCTTGCAATTTGATTCAGCCATCAACCTATCTAAACCTTGGCCTTTCACTATTTTAGCGGGATTCATTTCAAGTTCATCTTCCATAATTTTAGAAATCCATTTTCTCCTCTTCCCATCTATGTCAGGTTGGATAAGTATCTCTTTCACAAAGGCTAAGGGAACATAGACAATAATATTTGAATGCAAAATGTATACTCTGAAAGCCTTGAGGGATTTGACCAAGGCATAAGCATTCTTTTCCATGATATAATATCTTATTTATGCATCCCTCAATGCTCTGTTGAAAAAAGAAATAGGCTTCTCTAGCCTCTCTATATTTTTCTGAAGAAAGACAAAATCCATTGTGTCAAATGAGGAAATAGAAAATATAAAAAATTCCTTAGAATAGTTAAAGTTGATGAGCACAAGTGTTTCATTCAAAGCCTTTTTTATTTGGTGAAAAGCATCTCTAGCCTCAATGGTCCATTTCACCTCATTTCCTTTCCTAAGCATGGATGTATTGTGCTTAACTAATTCATCAAAGTTAGAGATGAAGCTTCTCAGAAAATTGATTTTCCCCAAGAAAGACTGAACTTATTTCTTGGACCTAGGGAGAGATAAATTCTGCATGGAATCTACTCTACCTGGATCAATTCTTACCCCTTATGTTGATACAGTGTGTCCCAATAACTTACCCTCCTTCATAACAAACACGGACTTCTTGGGATTGAGAGAGAGACCAAAATTTCTACACTTCAAGAAGACCATTTTCAAATGATGATAATTCTCTTTATCATATTTTGAGAACATTGTAATGTCATCTAGATATATGACTACAAGTTTTTCCTTCTCCCAATAAAGGAAATGCCCATTTATCACTGAAATTTTTCTCCTGGATTCATAAATCCAAAGGGAATTTTATCATACTTGAATGATCCCCAAGGAGTAGTGAGGGATGTCTTCTCTCTATCTTCATGAAAGATAGAGATCTGATTGTAGCCATAGAAGCCATCAATCATAGACATCCTATATGAACCAGTCACTTTCTACAAAATATGCTCCATATTTGGCAAGGGATGATTATCTTTCTTGGAGCTTCTATTCAAATTCCTAAAATGAACTCATAGTTTTAGTTCCCCATTCTTCTTCCTCACAGAGACCAGGTTAGTCACCCATTCAGAGTACCTCAAAGGAATGATGATATTGGCATCCAACAACTTCTTCACTTTTTTTTCCATAATAGGAAGCAACATATGATTTATTTGTCTAAGTTTTTTCCTAAAAGGCTTGGTCTCTTATTTCAAAGGGATCTTATTTTCAATAATGTTTGTGCAATATGTTTGCAAATATTCATATTTCTAGGAAAGAACATCAAAAAACTCCTTTAAAATATTAACATACTCAACCTATTATTCCTTTGACAAGTTGCTAGACAATTTGACATACTTGGGATCCTTCTATGTACCTAAATTGCATTCAGTCACCTATACATTTTCAATTGAACCTTTAACCTTCACAACACCATCATTTATGTCAAACAATCTCTCCAAGGGGACTAGTCCTTTTGGAATATGGTTACTGGGAAATTGAACAATATGATGGTCATCAATTTTATTCCAAAAAATATAAGCATGAGGGATTTTTTCATAATCATGATCTTAATCAAATCTGTAAGGCAAAAAAATCATCCACAGTTTCAAGAAATCTTTTTATCTCAAGATCATCCTCAAAGACCTTACAATGCTTTACATTGTCAGGTATAGAGGGTCTATACTTCACTTCCACATCATAGTTTAGTTTAGGGGGAAAATGAATTCTGAAATTACTTGCAAAAACAACCAAGGAATCAGCCATAGTGTTTTTTTCTCTTGGAACAAATGACATATTAAAAGCTAATAATAAACTATCAAAAATATCCTGGACTTCATTTCTATAAATCCTTAACCTAGGGTGTTTAACTTGATAAAAAAAATTTACATGATGTAAAATTAGTTCAACATATCCAAATACAACTAAATTTTCAATCTTCATGTCTTTAGCATCCCTCAAACCCAAAAAAATAGCCTCATATTTTGCCACATTGTTTGTAGTTTCAAATTCAAGCTTGTAGGGAAAATATATGACCTCTTGGTTAGGAGAAACAAGGAATACACCAACACCAACACTTTCCTTATAAGAGGCTACATCAAACAAAATCTTCCAAACAAAGGTATTAGGGGGAGCAATATCATAAGGGGAAATGGTCTGCTTTCTGTTTTCAATAGGTGATTGAGGAGTATCAGTGAGATGAAAATTATTGGATCCTAAATCAATGTCAACTGGAAAAATAGGCTGGTTGGTAGGATTGGATTCATCATTGATGAAGTAAGCTAATTGTTCTTCCCTATATATTCTTCTATGTTCTCCCCCAAATATAGGAATGGTATCATATGAAAGGTCCATTTTCAAAGTTCCCCCTAGTCTTTTGATCCAAGATCTTGACAAGAGCATTCCAAACTTAGGGGGGACATCAGCCACCACAATATCCATGACCACACTCTTCATTGGAAATTGGAACAAGGTAACAACCAGGTCTTTGACTACCCCAAGACACTTCACTTTCCTAGAATCAAATGAATACGGGTCATGATAAGTTTTTGTAATTTCCAACCCAAGCTCATCCATGACAGTTTTAGGCATGATATTATGAGATTCACCTAAGTCCATCAAGAAGTTGTGCAATACTTTATCATGAATGTTTAAAGATGTTTAAAAAGGAGGGGAAGAGTCATCCCTTTCTTCTACCAAACCTCCAAGTATGACAATTGTTTTTTCATCTTGAAGGTTGACTAAAACTGTGGAATTATATGAAGGCTAGGGATGCATCATTTTGGAAATATATCTTTTGATTTCCTCATTCTTAATCAGATAAAAAAAAGGTACATGGATTTTGATTTTTTGAATCTCACTTTCAAGGCTAAAGGAGGATGGAGATTTCAAAATATCTTTAATTTATGGGGTAGGACTCTTAACTAATGTTTGATGGATTTGTGCATCTTTTCCTTTGTTGCTTGATGCCACATTCTTAGCAGACATCTCTATTTCAGTGGGTTGATCAGAAGTATCAGGTTTTCCCTCTTTTGTTTTTGACCTTAGATTGTACTTATTTGTATTGTCATTGGGTTTTTCACCTTTACTCAATTCATTCAATTGGTTATCCATGAGAGACTCTTCATATGTAGATTGGGTTAAATGGGGAGATGGAGAGGTGTCACCAAGAAAATGGATTTATGGACTAGTTTATTCATCCTCTCCTTACTCATCAACAATAAGGCTATTTTATAGAGGGTCTTGGTCTTTTTTATCATCCCTATAGTTATTTATTTGATCTCTTCGGAGTACCTGAGCGGAATTATTTTCTCATTTGAAATTTCCTCTATTATCAACATTTTGTGTGTTCCTATAAGTTTGTTTCCCTTCATGTTTTAACTTCTCCATTTCAGAAGAAAGTGATTTTACCAATTTTGCTAGTTCATCAACTTGAGGGTGGGAAACAAAGGAATCATAGGTTGAAGCTTTAGCCATACCTTTTATGTTGTCTCTATCAATTTTTTCCCTAATCTTGTCAGCTACCAATATATTAGATTCTACTTCCAAGGTTCCATATTTTATATGATTTAAAGAGGTAGATATTCTTTCTCTAAATAGGAGGAAAAAATCAAGGTCAAAAGAATTGGCATAGGTAATCTTGGAAGAGGTTTTTGTAGGATTTATTTCAGTGGAGATATTGTTGTACATTTTATTAAATCTTTTTGAGAAGTCTGAAAAAGATTCCCCCTCTTTCATCTTATGTGACCCAAATTCTGTAATGTAATAAAGGTAATCCTTTTTATCTCCCTAATGACTCAAAAAGGAATCATCCAAATCTTCAATTCCAAAAATAGATCCAGGAGTCAAACCCCTAAACCAGTTCCTAGCCTCACCATCAAGGCTTTGCACAAATACTCTCATCCATACATCTTCAATTTCAAGTTTAAGATTGTTTGCATAACTATAAAAGGCTACAAGATGTTCTTCTACACTTATGTATTCATCCCTTGTAAACTTGGGCATGTACTTAAGGTATTCTCTAGCTGTGAGAGTGTAACGACCCTTGATTATTAAGTATGATTAATTTAATAATATAATCCTAAAAGATTAGCTAAACTATATTATGTCTTAAAATAACATTTCTAATTGATTATTATTAATGAGTTAGTCATGATGGTTAATGATTCATTTAAATATTAATTAATTAATTAAGTAAGTAAGTAGTAAATAAAAGGTGGAGAATAAAATATAACATTTAAATCAAGTTATGTATACAAGAAGGGATCACATAAGGACCCCGAGAAGATAAGAAAGTTAATAAGGTAATAAAGGAGCGTAAGGTATTTAATAACGGGATAAGGTATTTAATAATGGATAGGATATTAGGTGGGGGAGTCAATGAAAGGAAGGCGGTGAAGGAGGAATAAGGGGAGGAAAGGATTTTGGAGGGAGGATCATTCCACGGGGAATTTAGCCATGAGTTTGGAGAGCTCTGAGTATTGCAGAGAGTCGAGAGGGGCTGTGAGATTGGTGTGCTCAGATTGAGGCACAGGATTTGCTGGTTGTGACATATTGATCAGGCAGGAACCGAGTTGCTAGAATTTTTTGGCTCGGAGGGCCAGGATATCCGTAGATATCCTGGAGCTAGGTCGTTGTCCTAGTTGGCAGGGTGGACAAGAGGTTTTGGTCAATTATTTTTCTGTGTTTGCAGTAGGACTGGACTGTGTAGCAGGTAGCAGCTGAAGGTAGCTGAAAACGGAAATTAGCATTAGAGTTAAGGTACTCAATTCGAATTTATGCATTACTCATTGATAAATTTTAATTTTACTTGCATAAGTGTTGAGAAAATTTGGAATAATTCTTCTTTTATGAATCTGGTAGAAATTGTTGTACATTTGGTAGGATTTGGTAGA
>ML787853.1:277830-293370 GCA_009831015.1 Picea engelmannii | reverse complement strand
AACTGTTATTTTAACAATTTCCAGACCATTTTTTGTGTCTTGCAGGGTTGGGAAGACATCTTCGATGAATCAATATCCACTGTTTGATAAGGTTTAGTAACCGAATTTTCAATTTATTCAATATTCCAGCTACATTATTCACAAATATCGCTACAATTTTATTCTAGACACACCGAGCCCTAATACGAATGGAGGACACTCAGAGTTGAATTCAATCTGCAAATAATTGGATGCAACAATTAATTATAATCCACGAACTTAAAGAAATTGAATTGAAACACCCAATATAAATTCAGAACTACACTAGACTTGTCTTCCTCAGAATTGCCAACCTCGTGGGTGGAGCACCCCTTCTTCTCCGACCACGCTCCTATTCTTCTCCAGCTGAGACCTCCAGACATTTTTTGCACGATCCCGTTCAAGTTTAATCATCACTGGCTCATGGAAGCGGAATACAATGATATGGTCCTTTCGGTTTGGAGGGATCCCAGTTTCCTTACTGAAGAAAACGCTCAGCTGCGCCTAGTGTGGAAACTGAAAGTCTTAAAAGCCAACTCAAAATCGTGGTTCCACGCTAAAAGAAAAGCAGATCAGTCCCGTCTTGTTGCGCTGGAGAATGGAATCACACAGTATATAAAAAGGTCGACCATTTCCACCTTAACAGTTGAGAAGGCAGCCAATCAAAAGCTGCTCGAATCGCGTAGAAACTCCATTCTACGCTCGGAAGAAAACGCTTGGAGGCTCCGCAGTCGCGCTACTTGGCTTAAAAGCGGTGATTCCAATTCAAAGTTCTTCCATAAGGTAGCGAGCTTCAACAGATATAAAAAAAGCATTTGGTCTATAAAAAAAAATGCAGGAGAGGAAGTTATCCGTGGGCAGGAGGCGCTAAAGGAAGAAGCGGTCTCGTATTTCAAACAACTTTACAAAGCCTCTAGCAATCACAACCTCCTGGAAAAGAGTTCTACAGCCAGCCTTTTCCCTTCGATAGTTTCAGCAGAGGAAGCCGCCTTTCTCTACAATCCTGTTACTTTGTCTGAGCTAAAAGACATTCTGCTTAACTTCAAGAAAGAGAGGAGCCCTGGTCCTGACGGCTGGACGTCAGAATTCTTCATCCATTTTTTTGACCTCGTAGGAGAGGATCTCCTCCAGATGGTAGAAGACTCTCGCATCAAAGGTAAGATCCATGGAAGCCTTAATTCCACCTTTTTGGTCTTGATTCCAAAGGAGCACCACTCGCTATCCTTCAACGATTTTCGTCCGATATCCCTTGGCAACCTCATCTACAAGGTAATTTCCAAAGTGATCTCAAACAGAATTAAGCCCTTCCTTGAAAGGTGCATCTCAGCCGAACAGCTGGGATTCTTGAAAGGCAGAAGAATCCAAGATGCTATTGGAGCCGCCGACGAATGCATCTATAGCATCAAGCAGAAAAATTTAAAGGCTCTGGTTATGAAATTAGACCTCAAAAAAGCTTTTGACAGCATCGACTGGGAGTTCTTAAGATTAATTTTACACTCCGTTGGCTTTGGAGAAAAGTTCATTCTTTGGATTCTTTCCTGTGTTACCAGTGCCAATTTCGCGGTGATGATCAATGGAGAGCCTTCTAGATTCTTCAAGAGTGAAAGGGGGCTCCGTCAGGGATGCCCTCTTTCCCCATATCTTTTTATCCTGATCATGGAAGGTCTTAGCCTTCTTCTCTCCAAAAGATTCACGGATCACCATATCTCGGGCTTAAAGGTCGCAAACTGTATAAAAATCGTCCATCTCATGTTTGTAGATGACGTACTTCTCCTCTCGAATGATGACCAGGGGGGATGGTTAGTCATACAAGAAGTGCTCCAACTCTTTTGTCTTGCATCGGGATTGTCCATCAACTTTTCCAAATTCACCGTCCACTATTGGGGTCTATCGAATACATAAATCCTCCACCTAAAGGACTCCATCCCCCTTCCCTTTCTTAATCTGAGCGAGGGCTTCTCTTACCTTGGATTCCAGCTGAAATTGGGAACCTCCACTCCAAACGACTGGCGGTGGCTTGTGGCTCTGTTTGATAAAATAATCGGCTTCTGGTGCAATAAATGGTTGTCTTTGGGTGGCTGCTATATCCTGGTTAAGTCGGTACTGGAGAGCCTCACCGTCTACTGGATGTCCATGGAGCAGATCCCTAATAAGATTATAATGATCTTACAGAGGCTCTCTTTTAACTTTGTATGGAATGATCAAGCAGACAAGCACCGGTTTCATCTTTGTTGTTGGCAAGACCTGTCAAAACCTCGGAAGGCAGGGGGTTGGGGGCTAAAGATTCTCTCCACCTTCAACTTAGCCCTCCTGGCTAGCTCCTTCTAAAGAGCTGTCACCCACAATAGTATTTGGAGCCGCATTATCAAAGATAAATATATGGGCTCCTTGTCGCTCCACGACTGGCTCAAAAAGCCAACGTTCCTGCAAAAGTGGGCGTCTCCCTTTTGGAATGGACTGGGCGCGTCCTCCGAGGTAATTCTCCACTGGTTACGGTGGAAACCCGGCTCAGGGAATGAAATTTGCATAGGCCGAGATAAGATACTCGGGTTGGGAGACCTGTTGATCCTCTCTCCTACACTGAGCATGCGGCTAGCGTCCCTGCACTGCACTTTTCTTGCTCAAATCAAGGCACCGACTGGTGCCCTCCCTCTCCCTGACAATTGGTTGGATAGTGGAACCCTGTCCCTTGATGGATCGACTGCAATTGAATGGAACCGCTACACATTGGCCCTCAAAGGTGCTAGCATCTCCCTCTCTGATCAACCAGATACTTTGATGTGGGCCGGTGGGGATGCCACAGGCTCCATTACAGTAAAAAATATTTATGTCGCCTTCCTCCATCAGCTGAGACTTGAAGTGGACCGCTCGTGGATTCTCCAGATTTGGAAGTGGGAGGTCCCGCTCAAACTGAAGCTTTTTACCTGGCTCGCGGGAAGAGGGAAAATCCTATCCTGGGAGGTGCTTAGACGAAGGGGCTGGGAGGGCCCTGGCATTTGTCTTCTTTGCAACCAAGCTTCTGAGGATTTACATCACCTTTTGGTTCATTGTGCTTTTACGAAGGAGGTTTGGAATCTATTGATCGAGTCTTTTTCTCTTAATGTTTCCTGGAGAGGCTCCACCTTTTCGGACTGTTTTTATGACTGGGTCTCTCAAAAATCTTCTCCTCCGAGCTTGGTTGTCCATATCTGCTGGCAGATCTGGTCAGAGAGGAACAAAGTGATCTTTGAAGACCGCCCACCTTCCGTGCAAGCGGTTGTTCACAGAGTTTTGGCCACTTTCCATTGGCAGCCTTCTTCAGTAAAGTCCTTCCCACATAAAGTTTGCGATTTTATTTTGACAGCTAGATACACTCTTGCTTGTTTCGACGGAGCCGCAGCATCCAGTGGATTATGTTGCGGGGTAGGTGGCTTCTTCAAATCTCATACAAAGAGGACCACAAAGTGGTTTTTAAACTGTAGGGTGGGCACTAATACAAAAGATGAACTATTGGGATTATGGACATCCCTTGCATTAGCCTCTTTTTGGTCTATCATACACATTCTAGTTCTTGGTGACTCGAGAGTCATTATAGACTGGATCAACCAAAAATGCAAGCTACACTCGATCCATATCGAAGGCTGGAAGGAAAAAACGCAGGATCTCTCCAAACTCTTCACCGACATCAACTTCCGGCACATTTCCAGAACTCACAATAAGGAGGTGGATGCTCTTTCTAAGAGAGCCCTAAGCGGAGAGGTAGGGAGACTCTCGGTCTACCATTGTGAAAACGGGATTGAGAGCTCCATTTCCTCCATTGATATCTTTGAATGATGTGGACGGGCTCATAGCTATTGATATGTTGACTGTTTTGTGATTGCTTGTTTCTTTGTTGTTCCTTAATGGCTATTTCTCTGCCTGGATGGACTTGGTCCCTTTGTTGATCGGATGCAGCGTGACTATTTTTTTTTCTTTCATTTCCACAGCGAGAGTGTTGTTTGATACTTTGGTCAATAGCTCGTTGGAACCCGCATTGTAAATGACTTTATATTTTAAATATAATCTCGAGCAATTTTTTCTTGGAAAAAAAAGTAGAGTTCTATATATACATATATTTTTATATATTTGTAATTACAATTTTCCAAGCATTCTTTTACTCACAGATTTTTTTGTGGCAAGGAGTTGGCGCATCAAGGGTGGCCAGCTGGAGTTTCCAAGATGGCATCAATGAAGAATTACTAATCCAACTTCTAGAGACCGAAATACATCATACACCAAGGACATTGTCAATGTCTTTGTTGTTGGAGAAAATCTGTTCCATCACTGTCGTTATCACACGAAGTCAATGTTATCACATGAAGTTGTCATGCATCAATTTTATCCTTAGGTTTTAATTTTTATCCATTAGTCTTTTAAAATTTGTTTTAATTTTCTCTTTATGATTTTTTCAGGTTAGTCGAAACAAATAAAGGCTTGGGATTTGGCTTACATTTTGACCCACATTTATGGTTTATACCCTAGGTTTATTTTGTGTTTTATATCCTTGACTCATCACTTGACTTGAGAGCTAGCACTATCAACCCCATGACTCTACAATCCTGACAAGTCACTCTATCCACTCACATACTTGATCCTCTCCACTATGTCCATTTTCCCGTTTAGGATTTAAATCAAACTTTGTAAGGTGCATTGCCAACTCACTAGGTGTTTTCATAGCGCATCTTGGTACAATCTTACTCTTTACCATTTTTCACCATTATGGAGTTGATGTCATGTCTTTTATTGTTTTCAACACCCTTGTCTTCAAAAGGAATATTGTGATTTGGTCATTTATGAAAATTCTAACTGTTTATCAAAGTTAAAATCCTACTACTAGCTCGGTGTTGCTGAAATTACTAGTCCAGACAAAGGTGCGGATTGTGCTACAAAATACTTGTTCAAAGTGAATTGGAGACTAAAGAAGATGAAAAAGACTCTAGGATTGTTGCATATCATCCATTATCAAGCTACAACGTCCAGGTACCTAATGATCCATCCAGCTCTGATTGAAGATCATTAAGGTGTTTTTTGTCATATATTTTGGTAGCGCCTGGTGCTGCAAACTACAATTTCTCCCACCTACCAGATCCTTTTACTTCTGCTACCAAAGACTTCATAGCCATCTGCACACTGAAATTTCCCTCTACTAGAACTGAGTCATTTTTCTTTAGAGTTTTGAATGATCCATTTATCATCTTGGATCATGTTGTCCACACTACGCTACAGAAACCACTGCTAAACTGCACTACAGATCCCATGTTCTAGCACTGCAAATTCCTTGTAAAGCCATTTCTATCTACTACATTCTCAGCTCCAACATTAGATTTCATTTTTCACTTCATCATCCAATATTTTCATCTCACAGTCTATTTGCAGTGAAGAGTTTAGCTTTCCTTTATTTTTAAAATCTTTGATGACCCTGTATGGTGGCTTGATAATAGTCTAAAACTTGAACAACACAGTCTCCCTACATATAATTTCTATGGAAATCCTTTCTCTCATTTTCATCCATCAAACCATTCTCTTATTGTTCAGAAGTGAATTGGAGGAAAGCCATGTAAGAAGAATTAAGGATCACCTATCAAAACTTAAAGACTTTTGTATCTCTTTGGTTTCCTTACCATCTCATAGCATTACAGTTTTTTACCTCCTACTTCTATCCGTGGATACACCCCAACAGAAGAAGTCTCTCAAGGGTGGGAATGTGGTCAAGACTGAGCCTTATGACATGTACCTTTTTGATAATGAGCCTGTGATTAGGGAGGTCTTCCAAAGAGTTGGTTTCTTAGCTTTTTTTCGAAACATGCAGAGGGGACACCCTAAACTAGCAAGGAAATTTTCTTTAAACTTTGATGGCACCAAGACCAAGGTAGGAACCATTGAGTTGGAGGTATCTAAGGCCATTATTGCAGTAGCCACTGAGATACCCAACACCAGTGAGAGGTGGTTTAAATGTATGACCCTGAATGTAACCTTTTATAAAGATTTCTTTAAACCAAATTATCAAAAAGACAATTTGTCTAAGGGAGTTCCTAGCAGCCACTTGGTTGAGGGTTTTGATAAAATGTTGAACATTATCTAGAGACATTTTACATGCGAGGGCATATTTAACATGATATACCAATATCACATTAGGCTCTTATTGCATTTCATAGGAAAGGATTTAATGAATATCCCTTATTGTTTGCTCAGAAGTATGGGAAAGATGGATGATAGGGTCCAAGCCAAGTCCAAGGCTATGGACACTAGTGTTTTCCACTCCGGGTTGATTAGGATGCTAGTTATGAAAGAATTGAAGAAGATAAACATTTCTTGGGAACAATTCATTGTCTCTGCTAATCTGTAGTTAGATATAGCCTCTACCCATCAATCCAAGATGCAAAGTCCTTTTCCTGCTAGTATTGTTTCCCAAGAAGAAACAAGTAAGAAGAGAAGGAGAAAACCCACTTCCCTAGACAAAGAAACTCCTAAATAAGTTGAATAAGAAGAGAGGGAGGTCCATCACTCCCCACAAAGAGAATTTTCACCTCATAGTGGACCTGAACTGGAAGAGGTTGCTCCATCAACCAAAACCACAACCAAGAAGGGGAGAAAATTTCATTTCCCTTCACATGTTGCAACAACTAAGACCAGAGTCGGGAGGCATTTTACTTTATCATCAGCCCACAAGGAATTTGTTGAAACATAATTCATACCCAAAGCTTCAGTCCCAAAGAAAGCTAAAGGTAAAAATGAAACAGTTGGGAAGACTATTGAGGTCATGACTAAAGCCTCTATTCAAAAGAAAGACAAAGGTAAGGGTGAAGCTACTGAGAATCCTATTGAAATCATAGATATCATCTCTCCCCCTGATAATCCCACTTTCAAGAGACTGATTAAGCAATTCACGGATGCTAGAAAGGAAGTTTCCCATTTGAAGGAGAAAATATTGACTGAGAGGAGGAAGATGTAAGAGCTCATGGAAATGTATAGTGAAACCCTTAAGCTGGCTTGGTTTACAGAAAGAAGATTATTACCCCTCCATGGGAAACTTCAGACTCTATATAGGAAAAACAAGAGCATTCAGTCCCAAAATAGAAAGCTCAAAGAAGAATTCCAGCCCTTCAAAGATGATCTAGCCCAGAGGAACTTAAATGTTCTAGCACAAGTTGCAATAGAAATAAATGCACCTGCAGTAGAGAGGAGTGATCCTGCAAAAGAAGGAGATGTTGCTGTGATAGAGGGAAGTTCTCTTGCAACAAGGAGGAGTGTCAGATTGAGAAACTAAACGGAGAGTATGAAAGATCCATTTTTGGTGATGAATATTTTTTGCAATCTTAAAGTGTTCAAGGAAAGATGATATTTTGATCTATTAGAGGCATCTAGAGGCTCATAGTTCATCTACTATGGATTTTGGTGTTTTTGAGGATTCGTTGCAGAACACATGAAAAAAACAAAGAGTTCATAGCTCCTGGTGCTACAAAATCATCTACACGCATTGTTTTGTAGTTGCATTGTTAGCACAAGAATTTGCAACCAAAAGAGGCTTGCCTCTCCATAAGCAACTAAATAACCTCTACAGGCATATACATGCTTCTAACCTATCAAATCAAAGTTCTTGATAAGTCTCATCATACAGAAGAGAACAAACATTCCATAGCACCATGGCACTGTCGAATTGTCTATATAGCATGGTCTGCCATTTTACTACCTAAAATGCTACCAAATCTGTTAAGCAGTGTAATGATGGCACTATGAATTCCATAGGTGGTTACCATATCCATTTTCATGTGGGATGCTACCAAATCTGTCAATGTTGAAGTGATTTAGATGCGAGTAATGATGGTGCTACCAAATTACATGCAGATACACAGGAGGGCGCTACCGAAATTTTGACAGAGACCAAATTGTGCAGAGTTATTTTGCAAGGAGGCTTCTACCAGTTTTGAGTGACTAACTTAAAACTTGGATTATGAACAAATGAGAAGGTATTTTTGAAAAGCAGAGGAGGTTTTTGTTCACCACATACCAAATAACAAAAATCTCTCTTATTTTTTCAAAATTTTTTATGTTTTGAGAGATATTAGACATAGAAGTGGCGCTACCGAATGTTCATAACTGTTTTACAGTTGCACTACGAAATTTCTTGTAGCAGTCACGGTTTGGATATTTGGCTTTTTGGGAGGTTTCCACTTGTCAAGGAGGATTTGAATGGATTTTAAAGGATCATTTAGATGTCAAGGGACACCTTCACCTAAGATTTATCTCCATCAAAGGCCTCATGCAATGAGGTGGAAACAACTTATTAATGACTTTCAAAAAATTCCTGAACATTAGCAGTTTGTTGGATATTTGTCTCTTTGATTGTTGCGACCTATCTCCAAGGATTAGAATCCAATGGAGGAGATGAGATTCGACCTAATAAGTTTATTTGGATGTTATTTTCTATTTAAGGAAGGAGAGATCTGTTGGGAAAGGGGGATTCATGAGCCAAGAGAGGCTAGAGAGAGTAGGAGCAGGTCGTTTTTCCATGTGTGTTCATTTGTAAGCCTGTGGGCATTTTATGATTGTAAGCATTATTGTTATTGGAGACTCATGAGAGTTATGAATTTAGACTGTAATTATTTTGTTTATATATCTTCTTATTTGAATATATTGCAGATTTGAGGATCAAAGGCTACCAATGATTTATGGATCCCTAAGAAGCAGAGGATCTATTGTATTTTTCCCATTAGTCATTGTTTATATTCAAGTATTTGTTGATTCTTTAAATTGAGAGGATCTCTCTTTCGTGAACATTCTATAATATGTTTTCCTTCTTCATTCTTCCACCTATCAACATATAATCTTGTTTTCTGTTGAGCAATTTTAGTGCCTTCGATGAGTAGAATGTTTGTGACTTCATTGCCCATTGGTGTAGCCTACTGATCTGCAGTTTGTTTCCCTCTCCCTTTCTTTTTCCATCTTGTTGATCCACCTATTCAAAACCAAAATTATCTTTTACATTCTCATGGGTGCTGAGCTTAAACTTTCAAAATCCAAGTCTGACTTTCATTATTAACATGCGCTACTAAAGGCACTACAGAATCATCTAGCCAGACATGGAATGGGCACTACAGAATCTGCAGAGCAATTTTACAAATGGGCGCTACATAATCTACAGAGCAGTTTCATAGGAGGGTGCTAGAAAATCTACTACCGAATGTGCTACAAAATCAGTTGTAGAACAATTTTAACGAGGTGGACACTACGGAATTTTCTACTAGTTGCTCAATGGAATGGTGCTACGAACTGACTTCTACAGTCAAAAGTTTTGAATTTATTGCTCCTTCTTGGCTTTGATGATTTGGATGGAACCAAGGATCATTAGATGGCAGCTGGAGTTCAACACATATCTTGGAGGACACATGGCACTGGCAAAGATGTGCCCAAAAAACAAAAAATCTTGTCATTCATATCTTGTTAGAGTTTTTTGCAATAGGCTCCTTGATTTTAGTAGTTTATTAGATCCACTTGTACAGATGTTAGACTAGTATCTTTTTGTGGAGAATCCTAGGATAGGAAGGACATCTCACACCTCTTATTGTTGTCTATTGTTTTGGCTATAAATACGTCACATGAATGGTATGTTAAAGTTCGAATGGTTGAGTAGAGCTCCCTACTTTGTAATATTTTGACAAAACATAGTTGTTCTCTTGTTATGTATGAGACCTGAGATATTTTCATAAATAGAAGTCACCCTCTTTTTCATCATATTGTTTCTTCTTACTCTGAAATGCTCATTATTGGATGATCCTTATGAGATGTTTTGGTTGTGTTATAATGAATGTTTGATTATAATGCTGCCATGAATGTTTTTTAGTGTTTTAAACTTTAGTTCAAGAAGTTATTGTGACTGAGTTTTTCTTCACCTAGATGCTAGAAGGTTTGATGCTTATAGTAGACTTGTCCACCTTCCTCACTAGGTCTTCCTTATATTCACCTTTATCTTTAAACCACTGACTGAAGGTAATCAAAACCTCATTTTCTTATGCATTCTAGCCCAGAGTTTTCTGTTAAAACATTCTTATGTTGAGTTTTGTCCATTCGACCTTAAATCATTAACTCACATTTACAAACCTTTTGATGGATACTCGTCTTATCCTCTTACATTCTGATGGTGACTCTTAGTGCTAATAGGGGGGATAGAATCTAATGTCGCCTTCCTTCTCCTATTGTGTCATCTAAGTAAATCCTTCAATCCTATTCCAAGTTGTTCTTAAGGGGGGATGTTAGGATATTTAAACACTTAGGAGTTACTTAAGATCAACTTGGTCTAATGTGTCATTAGGTAAAAGTGTGTTTCTTACTATATTTATTTAGTATGCATTAGTATACATTTGTAGTTAGGAAATTTGAGATTCATGATATGTTCATGACATAGAGTGATGTAACGTTTCATACTCTCCTGAATCTTAATGGCTACATTGATAGGTGGAATAACACCTGATTGGTCCATGATATATATTTAAAGAACATGGAGGGTCATTTGCCGATCATGAGAAACTCTTTTGTAAATCTCTTTGTAATCTTTTTCTTTTGCATTAATAAATTGTTCCAAGTGGCCACGCTGGCAAAGGTAGTGGATGTTTCCCTGTAGAGGCTTACCATGTCAAAATATTGATGTGTTGATATTTGATCTGGTTGTATGAGAAATTATTGAAGGTGTTCGTCCTCTATTTGAATACCTGTGTTGTCGAATAAGAAGTTTAATCTAGACCACATTGTTATTTGTATGAATACGATACTTTCATGAGCTTGTTATGAAGGGTTTTCTTTTGGTATCAAGATAGGAAAAGCATCCCTTCTAGTATATACATAGAGATGATTTCAGAATAAAATAATATAGGAATCAAGACTATTGTTGTGGAAATTATTTGTCAAAGACGTAGAGGTTTGCTGTCACTTTATCCATGTTGATTATTTTAATAGTTTCTATGATTGGCATGTTTTTTTAATATTCTCTATAATTGACATGTTTGTTGATATTTTATTATGATTCACATGTTTGTTGATATTTTATTAATGCTTTGGGATATCATTGCTTCGATCCTATATCACTCTCCCTCTTTGTTTAAAAATGAGCCTATATCATTGCTTGGACTGAATGTTAGCATGCACTAGCTTTACCCCACGGAGGAATGATGTTGTTCGAGATACGCTTGTGCTTCTACAAGAGAGAAAGCAAGCACAGGATAGCTTTCCCCCATAGTGGAATGATCTTGTTCGAGATGTGTATATGCTTGTGTAAGAGACATGCTACATTTCCCCCATGGTAGGATGATGTTCAAGATGCCCTTGTGCTTGTGCAAGAGGGAAAGCTAGCATGCACTAGTTTTACCCCATGGATGAATGATGTTGTTTGGGATGCGCTTGTGCTTGTGCAAGAGGGAAGTATTTCATGTTCAAGATTTACTCCATGCTAGAATGATGTTGTTCGAGATGTGCTTGTGTTTGTGAAAGAGTGAAATCTAACACACGCTAGCTTTTCCCCACAATGGAATGATGTTATTCAAGATGTGCTTGTGCCTCTGCAAGAATGAACATTAGCATGCACTAGTTTTACCTCACGGAGGAATGATGTTGTTCGAGATGCGCTTGTGCTTATGCAAGAGAGAAAGCTAGCACACACTAGCTTTCCCCCATAGTGGAATGATCTTGTTCGAGATGTGTATATACTTGTGTAAGAGGGAAAGCTAGTACACACTAGCTTTCCCCCATGGTAGGATGATGTTCGAGATGCGCTTGTGCTTGTGCAAGAGGGAAATCTAGAATGCACTAGCTTTCACCAACACTGGAATGATTTTGGTCTAGATGCGCTTGTGCTTGTGTAAGAGGGAAAGCTAGCACACGCTAGATTTCCCCCATGGTAGAATGATGTTGCTCGAGATGAACTTGTGCTTATGCAAGAGGGAAAGCTAACAAATGCTAGCATTCCTTAGCAGTGGAATGATGTTGTTCAAGATGTTATTGTGCTTGTGCAAAAGGGAAGTTTAGCATGTGAAATCTTTTCTCCATGCTAGAATGATGTTGTTCGAGATGTGCTTGTGTTTGTGAAAGAGGGAAAGCTAACACATGCTAGATTTTCCCCACAATGGAATGATGTTATTCAAGACCTTCTTGTGCTTCTGCAAGACTAAAAGTTAGCATTCGCTAGTTTTACCCCATGGAGGAATGATGTTGTTCGAGATGCACTTGTGCTTGTGCAAGAGAGAAAGATAACACACACTAGCTTTCCCCCATACTAGAATGATCTTGTTCGAGATGTGTATATGCTTGTGTAAGAGAAATGCTAGCTTTCCCCCATGGTAGGATGATGTTCGAGATGTGCATGTGCTTGTGCAAGAGGGAAAGCTAGCAAGCGCTAGCTTTCCCCAACACTGGAATGATGTTGCTCAAAATGCGTTTGTGCTTGTGTAAGAGGGAAATATATCATGCGCTAGCTTTCCCCCATTGTGGAATGATGTTGTTTGATATGCACTTGTTCTTATGCAAGAGGGAAAACTAACATGCATTGGCTTTCCTTAACAGTGGACTAATGTTGTTTGAGATTTGGTTGTGCTTGTGCAAGAGGGAAGTTTAGCATGTGCAAGCATTCCTCCATGCTAGAATGATGTTGTTGGATATGTGCTTATGTTTGTGAAAGAGGGAATGCTAGCACAGGGTAGCTTTTCCCCACAATGGAATGATGTTATTAAAGATGTGCTTGTGCTTCTGCAAGATTGAAAGTTAGCATGCACTAGTTTTACCCCACAGAGGAATAATGTTGCTCGAGATGCGCTTGTGCTTGTGCAAGAGAGAAAGATAGCCCACACTAGCCTTCCCCCACAGTGGAATGATCTTGTTCAAGATGTGTATATGCTCGTGTAAGAGGGAAAGATAGCATGCGCTAGATTTTCCCCATGGTAGGATGATGTTTGATATGCACAACAATGGAATGATGTTGTTCCAGATGGTCTTGTGCCTGCGCAAGAGAGAAAGCTAGTAGGTGTTAGCTTTCCACCATGGTGGAATGATGTTGTTCGAGATGCACTTGTGCTTATGCAAGAGGGAAAGCTAATACGCGCTAGCTTTCCTTAACGGTGGAATGATGTTGTTTGAGATGTGCTTGTGCCTGTGCAAGCGAGAAGTTTAGCATCTTCAAGCTTTCCTCCATGCTGGAATGATGTTGTTCGAGATGTGCTTGTGTTTGTGAAAGAGGGAAAGCTAGCACACACTAGCTTTTCCTGAGAATGGAGTGATGTTATTCAATTTGTTCTTGTGCTTCTACAAGACTGAAAGTTAGCATGCACTGGTTTTACCCCATGGAGGAATGATGTTGTTCGAGATGTGCTTGTACTTGTGCAAGAGAGAAAGCTATCATGCGCTAGCTTTCCACCATGGTGGAAGGATGTTGTTTGAGATGTACTTATTCTTATCCAAGAGGAAAAGCTAACATGTTTGTGCTTGTGCAAGAGGGAATTATCGCATGTTCAAGCTTTACTCCATGCTAGAATGATGTTGTTTGAGATGTGCTTGTGTTTGTTAAAGAGGGAAAGCTAACACATGCCACCTTTTCCCCACAATGGAATGATGTTATTCAAGATGTGTTTCTGCTTCTGCAAGACTGAAAGTTAGCATGCACTAGTTTTACCCCACGAAAGAATAATGTTGTTCGAGATGCACTTGTGTTTATGCAATAGAGAAAGCTAGCACACACTAGCTTTCCCCGACAATGGAATGATGTTGTTCGAGATGTGTATATACTTGTGTAAGAGGGAAAGCTAGCACGTGCTACCTTTCCTCCATGGTATGATGATGTTTGAGATGCGCTTGTGGTTGTGCAAGAGAGAAAGCTAGCATGCGCTACCTTTCCCCAACACTGGAATGATGTTGTTCGAGATGCACTTGTGCTTGTGTAAGAGGGAAAGATAGCACGTGCTAGATTTCCCCCATGGTAGAATGATATTGTTCGAGATGAACTTGTGCTTATGCAAGAGGGAAAGCTAACACGTGCTAGCTTTCCTTAACGGTGGAATGATGTTGTTTGAGATGTGCTTGTGCTTGTGCAAAAGGGAAGTTTAGCATGTGCAAGCTTTCCTCCATGCTAGAGTGATGTTGTTCAAGATGTTCTTGTGTTTGTGAAAGAGGGAAAGCTAACACACGCTAGCTTTTCCCCACAATGGAATGATGTTATTCAAGACATGTTTGTGCTTATGCAAGACTGAAAGTTAGCATGCGCTAGTTTTACCCCACGGAGGAATGATGTTGTTCGAGATGTGTTGGTGCTTATGCAAGAGAGAAAGCTAGCACACACTAGCTTTCCCCCATAGTGGAATGATCTTGTTCTAGATGTGTATATACTTGTGTAAGAGGGAAAGATAACACACACTAGCTTTCCCCCATGGTAGGATGATGTTTGAGATGTGCTTATGCTTGTGCAAGAGGGAAATCTAGCATGCACTAGATTTCACCAACACTGGAATGATGTTGTTCGACATGCTCTTCTGATTGTGTAAGAGGGAAACCTAGCACTCACTAGATTTCCCCCATGGTAGAATGATGTTGTTCGAGATGAACTTGTGCTTATGCAAGACGGAAAGCTAACACGTGCTAGCTTTCCTTAATAGTGGAATGATGTTGTTTGAGATGTTCTTGTTCTTGTGCAAAAGGGAAGTTTAGCATGTGCAAGCTTTCCTCCATGCTATAACGATGTTGTTGGAGATGTGCTTGTGTTTGTGAAAGAGGAAAATCTAACACATGCTAGCTTTTCCCCACAATGGAATGATGTTATCCAAGACGTGCTTGTGCTTCTGCAAGACTGAAAGTTAGCATTTTCTAGTTTTAGCCCACGGAGGAGTGATGTTGTTCGAGATGCGCTTGTTCTTCTGCAAGAGAGAAAGCTAGCACATGCTAGCTTTCCCCCATAGTGGAATGATCTGGTTCGAGATGTCTATATGCTTGTGTAAGAGACATGCTAGCTGTTACACATTATTTTCATCATCCCTATGATCGTTAATGATGTAAACCTATATGTTGCCTTCAGAGGGGTCAGTTGCCTAATTTCCTAAAGAGAGAAGGGAGAAGAACTTCTCCTGAGAAAGGAAATTTCATTTTCCTATGTAAAAACCTTATAAAAAGGGATGTTCGCAGGTTTCTATATAGGCAGGGTGCGAGAATAACCCATTCTCCCAGGTTTCAATATAGCCAGGGTGCGAGGTGTTCGCAGGTTTCTCTATAGCTAGGGTGCGAGAATGACCCATTCTCCCAGGTTGCACTATAGCCAGGGTTCGAGAATTCCAGCACGTGGGAAAAATGAGCGTTTTCGTGAATCTTCTAGAAGGAGAAGCTTCTATGGTGAGGTGGCATTCGAATGGTTTGGATCTTACTTGCTTTCATGATTTAGTGGGATCATCCTAACCTCCTCACCTTATCTTCTTCAACTTATAAAAGGAGAGGAATTCTCATGGAGAAAGTTAGATTGGATGAGCTTTTGTTAGCTTGAGC
>ML787853.1:222451-253073 GCA_009831015.1 Picea engelmannii | reverse complement strand
TCTCATATATATTGTGCATGGTGTATTGTGGTGTATTGGTGTAACTCTTATACTATTGTTCATTTCTCATTGGATATAATTGAATGGTTTAAGTATAAGTTGGAAAAGTTTTTTAAAATTGTACTTGATACTGATTCACCCCCTTCTCAGTATCAACAGTAATGATGTTGTTCAAGATATGTTTGTGGTTGTGCAAGTGAGAAAGTTAGAAAATGCTAGCTTTCCCCCACAGTGGAATGATCTTGTTCGAGATGTGTATATGCTTGTGTAAGAGACATGCTAGCTTTCCCCCATGGTAGGATGATGTTCGAGATGCACTTGTGCTTGTTCAAGAGGGAAAGCTATAATGCGCTAGCTTTCCCCAAAACTGAAATGATGTTGCTCGAGATGTGCTTGTGCTTGTGTAAGAGGGAAAGCTAGCATGCACTAGATTTCCCCCTTGGTAGAATGATGTTGCTTGAGATGAACTTGTGCTTATGCAAGAGGGAAAGATAACACACGGTAGCTTTCCTTAATGGTGGAATGATGTTGTTTGGGATGTGCTTGTGCTTGTGCAAAAGGGAAGTTTAGCATGTTCATGCTTTCCTCCATGCTAGAATGATGTTGTTCTAGATGTGCTTGTGTTTGTGAAAGAGGTAAAGCTAGCATAGGCTATATTTTCCCCACAATGGAATGATGTTATTCAATATGTGCTTGTGCTTCTGCAAGACTGAAAGTTAGCATGCACTAGTTTTACACCATAGAGGAATGATGTTGTTCGATATACGCTTGTGCAAGATAGAAAGATAGCACATGGTAACCTTCCCCCATAGTGGAATGATCTTGTTTGAGATGTGTATATGCTTGTGTAAGAGACATGCTAGCTTTCCCCCATGGTAGGATGATGTTCAAGATGCGCTTGTGCTTGTGCAAGAGGGAAAGCTAGCATGCTCTAGGTTTCCCCAACACTGGAATGATGTTGTTCAAAATGCATTTGTGCTTGTGTAAGAGGGAAAGATAGCATGCATTAGCTTTCCTTAACGGTGGACTGATGTTGTTTGAGATTTGATTGTTCTTGTGCAAGAGGGAAGTTGAGCATGTGGAAGCATTCCTCCATGCTAGAATGATGTTGTTGGAGATGTGCTTGTGTTTGTGAAAAAGGGAAAGCTAGCACAGGGTAGCTTTTGCCCACAATGGAATGATGTTATTCGAGATGCACTTGTGCTTATGCAAGAGGGAAATCTAACACACGCTATCTTTCCTTAATTGTTGAATGATGTTGTTTGAGATGTGTTTGTGCTCATGCAAGAGGGAAGTATCGCATGTTCAATCTTTACTCCAAGCTAGAATGATGTTGTTCGAGATGTTCTTGTGTTTGTGAAAGAGGGAAAGCTAACACACGCTATCTTTTCCTCACAATGGAATGATGTTATTCAAGATGTGTTTGTGCCTCTACAAGACTTAAAGTTAGCATGCACTAGTTTTACCCCACTAAGGAAGGATGTTGTTCGAGATGCGCTTGTGTTTGTGCAATAGAGAAATCTAGCACACGCTAGCTTTCCCCCACAGTTGAATGATCTTGTTTGAGATGTGTATATACTTGTGTAAGAGGGAAAGATAGCACGTGCTAGCTTTCCCCCATGGTAGGATGATGTTCGAGATGTGCTTGTGCTTGTGCAAGTGGGAAAGCTAGCATGCGCTAGCTTTCCCCAACATTGGAATGATGTTGTTAAAAATATGCTTCTGCTTGTGTAAGATGGAAAGATAGCATGTGCTAGCTTTCCCCCATTGTGGAATGATTTTGTTCGATATGAACTTGTGCTTATGCAAGAGGGAAAACTAACATGCGCTAGCTTTCCTTAATGGTGGACAGATGTTGTTTTAGATTTGATTGTTCTTGTGCAAGAGGGAAGTTTAGCATCTGCAAGAATTCCTCCATGCTAGAATGATGTTGTTGGAGATGTTCTTGTGTTTCTTAAATAGGGAAAGCTAGCACAGGGTATCTTTTCCCCACAATGGAATGATGTTATTCAAGATGTGCTTATGCTTCTGCAAGACTAAAATTTAGCATGCACTAGTTTTACCCCATGAAGGAATGATGTTGTTCAAGATGCACTTGTGCTTGTGCAAGAGAGAAAGCTATCACACGCTAGCTTTCCTCCACAGTGGAATGAATTTGTTCGAGATGTGTATATGCTTGTGTAAGAGACATGCTAGCTTTCCCCCATGGTAGGATGATATTCGAGATGCGCTTGTGCTTGTGCGAGAGGGAAAGCTAGCATGCGCTAGCTTTCCACAAAACTAGAATGATGTTGTTCGAGATGCGCTTGTGCTTGTGTAAGAGGGAAATATAGCATGCGCTAAATTTACCCCATGGTAGAATGATGTTGTTTGAGATGAACTTGTGCTTATGCAAGACGGAAAGATAACATGCACTAGCTTTCCTTAACGGTGGAATGATGTTGTTTGAGATGTGCTTGTGCTTGTGCTTGTGCTTGTGCAAGAGGGGAGTTTAACATGTGCAAGCTTTCCTCCATGCTAGAATGATGTTGTTTGATATGTTCTTGTGTTTGTGAAAGAGGGAAAGCTAGCACACGCTAGCTTTTCCCCACATTGGAATGATGTTATTTAAGATGTGCTTTTGCTTCTGCAAGACTGAAAGTTATCATGCACTAGTTTTAACCCATGGAGAAATGATGTTGTTCAAGATGCGCTTGTGCTTGTGAAAGAAAGAAAGCTAGCACACAGTAGGTTTCCCCCAAAGTGGAATGATCTTGTTCGATATGTGTATATGCGTGTGTAAGAGAGAAAGCTAGCACGCGCTAGCTTTCCCCCATGGTAGGATGATGTTCTAGATGCACAACACTTGAATGATATTGTTTGAGATGCGCTTGTGCTTGTGTAAGAGGAAAATCTAGCACGCGATAAATTTCCCCCATGGTAGAATGATGTTGTTCGAGATGAACTTGGGCTTATGCAAGAGGGAAAGCTAACATGCACTAGCTTTCCTTAACGGTGGAATGATGTTGTTTGAGATGTGGTTGCGCTTGTGCTTGTGCAAGAGGGGATTTTAACATGTGCAAGATTTTCTCCATGCTAGAATGATGTTGTTCGATATGTTCTTGTGTTTGTGAAAGAGGGAAATCTAGCACATGCTAGCTTTTCCCCACATTGGAATGATGTTATTCAAGATGTGCTTGTGCTTCTCAAGACTGAAAGTTATCATGCACTAGTTTTAATCCATGGAGAAATGATGTTGTTCAAGATGCGCTTGTGCTTGTGAAAGAGAGAAAGCTAGCACACACTAGCCTTCCCCCATAGTGGAATGATCTTGTTCGAGATGTGTAAATGCTTGTGTAAGAGGGAAAGCTAGCACGTGCTAGCTTTCCCCCATGGTAGGATGATGTTCGAGATTCAAAACACTGGAATGATGTTGTTTGAGATGCACTTGGGCTTGTGTAAGAGGGAAGGCTAGCATGCACTAGATTTACCCCATGGTGGAATGATGTTGTTCAAGATGCACTTGTGATTTCCTAATAGGGAAAGCTAACATGCGCTAGCTTTCCTTAACGGTGGAATGATGTTATTCGAGATGTGCTTGTTCTTGTGCGAGAGGGAATTTTAACATGTGGAAGCTTTCCTCCATGCTAGAATGATGTTGTTTGAGATGTGATTGTGTTTGTGAAAGAGGAAAATCTAGCACAGGCTAGCTTTTCCCCACAATGGAATGATATTATTCAAGATGTGCTTGTGCTTCTGCAAGACTAAAAGTTAGCATGCACTAGTTTTACGCCACAGAGGAATGATGTTGTTTGAGATGAGCTTGTGCTTGTGCAAGAGAGAAATATTGCACACGCTATCCTTCCCCCATAGTGGAATGATCTTGTTCGAGATGTTTATATGCTTGTGTAAGAGGGAAAGCTAGAACACGGTAGCTTTTCCCCATGGTAGGATGATGTTCGAGATGCACAACACTGGAATAATGTTGTTCAAGATGGTCTTGTGCTTGTGGAAGAGAGAAAGCTAGTAGGTGCTAGCTTTACACCATGGTGGACTGATGTTGTTCAAGATGAACTTGTGCTTATGCAAGAGGGAAAGCTAGCACGCGCTATCTTTCCTTAATAGTGGAATGATCTTGTTTGAGATGTGATTGTTCTTGTGCAAGAGGGAAGTTTAGCATGTTCAAGCTTTCCTACATGTTAGAATGATGTTGTTCGAGATGTGATTGTGTTTGTGAAAGAGGGAAAGCTAGCACACACTAGCTTTTCCCCACAATGGAATGATGTTATTCAAGATGTTATTGTTCTTCTGTAAGACTGAAAGTTAGCATGCCCTGGTTTTACCCCATGGAGGAATGATGTTGTTTGAGATGTTCTTGTGCTTGTGAAAGAGAGAAAGCTAGCACATGCTAGCTTTCCCCCACAGTGGAATGATATTGTTTGAGATGTTTATATGCTTGTGTAAGAGGGGAATATAGCACGTGCTAGCTTTCCCCCATGGTAGGATGATGTTCTAGATGCACAACACTAGAATGATGTTGTTCGATATGGTCTTGTGCTTGTGCAAGAGAGAAATCTATCATGCGATAGATTTCCACCATGGTGGAATGATGTTGTTCGAGATGCACTTATGCTTATGCAAGAGGGAAAGCTAACACACACTAGATTTCCTTAATGGTGAAATGATGTTGTTTGAGATGTGCTTGTGCAAGAGAGAAAGCTAGCACACACTAGCTTACCCACATGGTGGGATGATTTTGGAGATCCGTTAGTGCTTGTGCAAGAGGGAAAACTAGCACAGTCTAGATTTCCCCTAGGTTGGAGTGATGTTGTTCAAGATGCATTTGCACTTGTGCTTATGAAAGAGGGAAAGCTAGCTTGCGTTATATTTTTCCTACGATGGAACCATGTTGTTCGATATGTACTTGTGCTTGTGCAAGAGGGAAAGCTAGCGTGAGCTAGCTTTCCCCAACAGTGGGATGATGTTGTCTGAGATGAGCTCATGTTTTCCCATTAGGGAAAGCTAGCACAAGATATAATTCCCCTGGAGTGGCATGATGTTGTCCAAGATGAGCTTGTGCTTGTGCAAGAGGGAAATCTAGCACGCACTAGCTTCCCCCACGGTGGGATGATGTTGTCCGAGATGAGCTCATGCTTGTGCAAGAGAGAAATCTAGCATGATCTAGCTTTCCCCACTGGTGGGATGATGTTGTTCGAGATGGACTCTTGCTTGTGCAAGAGGGATAGCTAACACGCCTAACGGTGGGATGATGTTGTTCGAGATGCACTACTACTTGCGCAAGAGGGAAATCTAGAATGCACTAACTTTCCTCCATGGTGGGATGATATTGTTCATGATGCACTGCTGCTTGTGCAAGAGGGAAATCTAGGGTGTGCTATATTTCCCCCTCGGAAGGATGATGTTGTTCAATATGCTCCCCTGCTTGTGCAAGAGGGAAAGATAGCATGCACTAGCCTTCCCCCAAGGTGGGATGATGGTTTTCGAAATGTGCTCCTACTTGTGCAAGAGGGAAAGCTAGCACACACTAGCTTTCCCCCACAATGGGATGATGTTTATGATGTGCTCTTGCGTGTTCAAGATGTTAATCTAGCATGCACTAGATTTCTCTCATGGTTATGACTCATGAGATCCTCGTTATGCTAGTTTTCTTGCAAAATAATTTGAGGGCTCCATTTACTTTTCAGCCATTGCTTGAAATTGTGGAAAAACATTAAATGTACCAACCATTTTAGACTAATAAATACAAGTTTTTCTGCTAAAAGCATCAAGGAAATCTCTAAAAAAAATCATCCCACATACATATTCTACATATTTAGGACGACAAATATAATTGTGCACTAAATCTAGCAACCCGCATTCTAGTTTAGACATTGTGCCTTCTAATTTGCTTGTCAATTGCACAATACTCATGAGTCCAAATTAGAATCATTTTTTTTTGTTCATCATCCAATTTACCATGCTTTTATTTTTCATTTCTAATAGAGTTTTGGCATTCACATGAAGAAACCTCTAATGACACTAGTCCATAAACTATTTTCTATAATAGATGATGCAACTTATAAATTTAACTTTAAAACAGATAAATTCCCTTCTTAGGAGCATGTAAACGAACATTTCTTGCTTGGTTATTCACAATGCCAATTTTTTAAGTGGAATTTAACATTCTAGCCAAAATCTATTATTTTTGCAATAGATTTCAAATCTCTTGCCAAATTTGGCACGTGCAACACTCCTTATAGAATATTCCTTCCTCCATTAGCAATAGGGACTTGCAACTCTCCAAAGTCATATACTTTATGGCAGCTTTTATCTCCGAACTAGATAATTCTATTCATGTAAAGATGACAATAAATCTGGAGCAATTTTTATTTCCTTGTCATGTGCTATGTCATTCATAAGTATATAGTGAAGAAATCTTAGTCATTGGAGTTCTCCATAAGTATATAGTGAAGAAATATTAGTGTGGTCTTACATTACTTCATAAATTGTTTCGTTTTGTTTCTTTTGCACCCATTTTTGTTACTCTTTCAACCTGGCTCTGTTGGAAAATATTGTGTTTCCCCTTTCTTTTGGCATAGAAAGCAAMTTATCCCCYAATGTTGGTGTTCTTGCATCAATTMYTYTAATTTCTTCTTACAATGCATCAAAAACCATCTCAAAATATGAATTTTCTYTGTTCAACATAAGTTATTATTTTCAAAGTATAAAATGATTGTGGCAATGAATTCAATAAAATTAGAAATGTTGGGATTGCAAAACTTTATAGTCATCCCTAACACTAGCAAAATGGGAAAATAAATTGAGTAAAAAAATGTGATGACTCATACATTTTCCCTCCACATAATTCATGTTATAAATTTTTGTATGTTACATTACCTATTTTGGACTAAATAGTACTACATCTTTTCACTGATCTTATAATTATTGGTGACTATTTGAATATTATTACAAAATGAGAGTTCTATTATGGACATTGCTTTTTCCTCTTCCTAAATATTGAACTTCATCCTTACTAGTAGTAAGAGGACTTGGTTTCCATATCGGTTTCATTAGCAATACCAATTTCTCCTTTCCCTTTCAAAGCCATGTTAGGTTAATCATTGAGTGTTTGTGGTTTATTGTGGCACATGTTTTTAGCCCATGGTTTTCATGTGTTGGTAGTGTATTTAAAAGTCTTATTGTCTACATTATAATGTGTCTCGAACGGATGGTGTTGGTTGAATTGGGCATGGTCTTGGTTGACTTGGTCAAGGGTACTAAATATATCTTTGTGTGGTTTTCTTGTGTTTGGATTTACACATTAGATATGGGATTTTATCTATGTGTGCACGCTTGTGTTTATGTCTCTCTTGTAGGTGTAAAATTTCATATGGTATTGGAGCCTAGGTAGGATTGGAATCTCTAGAAAGAGTGGTTTGTGAGATTGAGAGCCTTAGGTTGATGTCAACATAGAAAAAATGGGGTTCTCAAAAGAAATTGGGGGAAAAATTCACATGGCTAATGAGAATGTCATTTCTAGAGAATCTCTACATGATGGTATCGCGTTAAGAGAACTTTATCATGTGGTGGGATCTTGTGTTATGCCTTACAACACCCTAAGGTTTGACCTAAGGAGCTCTATCATATGGCATAATTTATTTTGAAGCTAGGAAATTGAGAAGCACATAAATATTTTTTTTTTTGGCTTGAGGGCAGATCATAAGAATGGGCATGGTATATGTGCGATGAGATGACCAATGGATGATATGCCAAGTTCATATAGTTACAACTCAAATCAATCCTCTCCTTTCTTCTTTTGTAAATTTTTGTATGAGCACAATTCATACACATACAACAATAAAACAAGTGTCATGTCCATAGTTAAATAGGAACTTGGTGGTTTGATGTGAGTTGATATTTTTCATTCTTTGATATACTTGGATCTCTAATTGTGTGTAATTTATATGTAGAGTGCCTTTTGGTGGAAGGTGGGGAAATTTTTTTCATTGTGTACAAAATCACTATATTACTTTTTTGAAGGTTTTGTTTTTTCTAAAATATAAGAGACACTTTACATCATTCAACCTTAATTACAAATTACAATTCAATTGTGTGTTATAGAATTCATAGGAGTTACAATGGAAAATATAATTTTGACAAAAGGGGACTATGTTGACCTCCTCATTAATGGTCAAGTTATTGGGCTAGGAAGGGTTGAATCTACAGACACTGGGACTTATTGTGGCAGAGAAAGGGTTAATGCAGACTATCTTACAGTTTTGATAATTGGTGTCACTCAAACACATATGATTGTGGAAGATGTTGATGAAGGGGACATACATCCATGGAAGATCATATATTTGAGGCACAACATAGGTAAATAAAAATATCAAAGCATGTGTTAAGTGTTATTGATAGTATACTGAATGTCTTTTTTAGCAAATACTGAGTTTCTTTATTTTTGTGTATAGATGAAAATGTTTCTTCTGCATTTTATATTGGAGACAAGGTAGATCTTCTACAATCTAGAGTGAAGGTAGGTGAGGGCTCCATATTCAATACAGAGCTTGGTCATAAGGTGCATGGAAGGATGGTAAAGAAAGAATGCATAGTGGTTAAAATTGAGGTGTTAAAACATGATGCTCCTCTACCACATCCAACAGGATTTGAGCATACAATAGGGGATTCATTCGATTCTTATGATATTTGGACAGAATCGGATTTGGAATGTCATTGTCATGATCATCACACAAATATAATTTTGACAAAAGGGGACTATGTTGACCTCATAATTAATGGTTAAGTTATTGGGCTAGGAAGGGTTGAATATGTAGACACTGGGACTTATTATGGTAGATAAATGGTTTATGTAGGCTATGTTACAGCTTTGATAATTGATGTCACTCAGCCACATTTGATTCTACAAGATGTTGATGAAGGGGACATACATCCATGGAAGATTGTGGATTTGAGGCACAACATAGGTAAATAAAAATATGAAATCATGTGTTAAGTGTTATTGATAATATATTGAATGTTTATTTTAGCAAATATTGTTAAGTGTTATTGATAGTATATTGAATGTTTGTTTTTAGAAAATACTAAGTTTCTTTAATTTGGTGTATAGGTGCAAATGTTTATTCTGCATTTTCTATTGGAGACAAGGTAGATCTTCTACAATGTGGAGTGAAGGTAGGTGAGGGATCTGTATTCAATAAAGATCTTGGTCATAAGGTGCATGGAAGGATGGTAAAGAAAGGATGCATACTGGTTAAAATTGAGAAGGTGTTAAAACATGATGCTCCTCTACCACATCAAACAAGATTTGAGCATACACTAGGGGATGCATTGGAATCTTATGAGATTTGGCCAGAATCAGATTTGGAACTTCATTGGCATGATCATCCAACAAATATTCACAAAGATAGGGTTCCATTCACATGTACAATGGTTTTTCTTACACATGAATGCATAGGAGAAAGCATGTGCATTTCCAAAGGAATGATAGTTAATGTCTACGAGGATGACATGGTTGAGGGTGAAACACTAGGTGAAATGGACTTCGGTGTTTGTGTGGAAGAGATACATGGAAGTTGTGAAAGATGTAGGATAGGGGATAAGTCTATACATTGTTTGGTTAGATGGCCAAGAGATAAATTGGTGGACAACAAAGGTGAGATGTTAAGGGTCGAGGAAAAGTTCAAGGAACCACCCAAGGAAATGGTGATATGGGATGTGATAGAGGACACAAGTCCCTTAGAAAAATGTGATGGGGATATTTATAATGAAAAAAAAGTAGAATCAAATGATATGCATGTAACAAGGCCATATAAAAAGATTAAACGAGTTACGGCTACAAAAAAAGTTGCAGAATGTCAAACAAGGACAGATGAAGAGAAATAAATCTGACTTTTGGTAGCAAATGATTGTTGTAGACAAGATTGTCTTCAACATGTGGACATGAAGGCCATTGCAGTTGCTAGAAGGAGTATGGAACACATAAATAAGAATGGTATTCGAGAATTTGTCTTGAATTCACTCCTTTCAAATGCAGTCATGTCAAAAAGACATGGCCATGGCCTATCTCCTATTGTTATAAAAGTAAAGGACGTGAGATTCAATGGTAATATTATTTGTAAGAAAGTGTGGTACAAGATACATAAGATTCCTCAAAGAACCTTATATAAGTACCAACATTATTTCCAGCATGGACACATCAAAGCCATTCATGGTAACACCAACACATGCAAAGCACGTGCACATACTGTGGAAACCATCGAAATATTACACAAAATTGTAATGGATAATTGAGATTATTCACCAAACCAAACATGTCAAGTTGAAAAAGATGGAAGGTCTTCTCCTTTAAGACTTTTTCCTTCTACTTACACACAAAATTCTTTGTTAAATGAGATCAACGAGGCTCTTCAAAAACTCAATTACCCATCAATATCACAATCAACAATGAGCAAGATCTGGAATACTCGTTTTCGAGATGTGTCATTCTCAAAGAATACCAACTTTAGTGAATGTAGTGAATGTATCGTGTTGAAAGCACAGATGAAGTCCACAACTACAAAAGAGTTGGAAGAAATGGCACGAGGTAGATTGAAATCACATAACAAGACTGTTATGTGTGGAAGATATTGCTACTATGCCCATAGAATTATGTCAGAGCGGTTTCCAAAGGAGTATTTGAGCATTATCCATGATAAAATGGACAAAACAAAGACTTCAATCCTAAGGTTGTGTGTCAAATCAAAATCTATTGCAGGAACAAACTTGGGTTTGTCATTGACAGGTATGTTAACACATGGGCATAAGATAGGAGGTTTTTGTCATTTCTCCCTACCATTTATACATATGGGATCACAATTTATCATTACATCCCTTGTAAAGTGTTTGAGGGACCTTGAAGACCCATACCTTGATATGTATGGTGATTTGCTTTATGAGAGTGGAAGTTCTAGCAACCCACTGTCAAATGCATTACTAGACAATAATATTTACTCAAAATGTAGAGTGTACAAGGATGATTTTCTATCGCATAGAATATAAAAAAAATATAATGTTGATTTTAAACCTCTTCCTCCACATTTGTTGTTACAGTTGGACAATGCAGCAAGTGATAATAAGAATCATTATCTTTTCATGTTTATATCACTTTTAACTGCACTTGGTGTCTTCAACACTATTGAGGTTGGGTTCTTTCTTGTGGGACACACTCATGAAGACATAGATGGAACATATGGAAGAATGTCTTCCAACTTGAAAAGTAAAGACATATATTCTTTAGCTGAAATGATGGATACATATCTCACGATTGAATAAAAATGAGTTTTTCCACCTACACTGATTGACAAGGTGTATGACTTCAAAATTTTCCCTAATGGATACATCAAGGAGGGGAAAAATTGCACTAGTCAGACATCTTAATGTCCAATACTTCCAATTTATTGTACTCAATGATGTTGCAGTACTAAGGTACAAAGAAACCATCAGAGATATTGAGTGGTCAGAACCAATTGAGTTGTGGAATGTAGACGAGCAAGGTCGACCTATATTGCCCACTGGGAAGCCATCTTTCTTAGGTCCCAAAGAGAATGACGTCTATTTAAAAGAACTAAAGGAAGGAATAACATCATACATAAAAATGTGGAAAGACACTATCGGAAATGCTGATTCACCAATTGTTATAGAGGAATGGAAAAATAAAGTAGATTATTGGGAAAGAGTTCTTGGTACATTAGATGAGATCTACAATGATCAAACAATAGTGGAAGTATGTGATTCATCTTCTAAGGATTTCTGGCCCAAGACAAGGCAAATTGTCAATGCTAACCGTAATGCACTCTATGTAATCTCAAGTATTATGGATGAGGATTTTGATAATGTGACAGATGAACCAGTATATGTTGGACCCAAGTGCAACAAGCCAAAGCCAACATTCAATCCTATGATTGATGTTAAAAAAGGAAAGACGTTGCTAGTTAGATCATGAAACGAGGATGAAGGGGAGATGATTTGGATGGAAAAAGCCACATTAGATATCTTCCAAGATGATCAAAGTGAGACTCTTCATGTAAAGGTTGATTGGTTGAAGCCTATTTCAGGGAAATACATGGGAAAAATATTAGAAAAAAATTGGGTACCAAATCCTGATGACACAGAACTTGAATCTATTCCAATTAATACCATTGTTTGGGCATGGATGCCAAAGAACGAACATTTTAGGAAGACCAAGATAAACAAATGTGGTGTAGAAGTTGTACTTGATCTACTTGAGTGGATAACATAAGATCATTTGGAGATGGTTCATGAATGTAATTTTGTCCTTTGAAGGATCTAATAATATACATGAAGATACACTTTTTCAATGTTTGTTGTATATCAAATATTCTTTTCATATTATTTTTTGAGGAGTTTTATATTATTTAATACATATATGCAAATTTTGACTCAACTTCAATGTATTCATGTGATGATGCTTTATGCAAATTACATGACACCATTCAATATTTAACATTTCAATTCTTTGTTTAGATCAACATAATTTCTCACTATATCAACCTTGCATAATCAAATCCAATAATTCACTTAAAAACATTTTCTAGATTTGTTCTATTAAACTATATTGAAGTAGCTAATTAGTATTATTTTATGCAAATTACATGACACCATTCAATATTTAACTTTTCAATGCTTTATTTAGATCAACATAACTTCTCACTATATTAACCTTGCATAATCAAATCCAATAATTCACTTAAAAACATTTTCTAGATTTGGTCTATTAAAACTATATTGAAGTAGCTAATTAGTATTATTTTCAATATAAAATGTTTAAACACTTCCTCAATAAATAGTAGACTCTAGCAATATAGTCTCAAGAGAGATTCGTTATTATGTTTGATATAAATCAAATTGTACTACTCTAAGTGAGTTTTCCCTAATATTCATTATTATATTTGATATAAATCAAATTGTACTACTCTAAGTGAGTTTTCCGTAATATTCGTTATTATATTTGATATAAATCAAATTGTACTACTCTGTTGCATTCTAATTCATAATAATTTGATTTTGATAGTTAAACGACTTGCAAACTTTAAAGTGGTGTAAACATTATACTCAACACAGATAAAATAATTACTTAATATCAATTATCAAAATGGATAATAATAGTAACAAACACAATTACTATGTCGTTAAACAAATTTATAGGTAAGAAATTTGTTACACAAACTATTATCCATGAGTCAATTTTTTATAAACTCTGCTTTAATACAAAGATACAAATATTAATGATAATATAAATTATGTAGATAATCTAAGTTTTCGAGGAATATTAATATGTTCTTTTCAATATAATATGTTCAAACACTTCATGAATAAACATTGAGCACTTCCAATATTTAGTTCACTCACTTTTCTGTGTCCCCTCTGGTATTTGAAAAAAATCAAATTGTACTTCTTTGTTTCTATTATAATTCTTAATTGATTTTGATTGTTAAAAAAATAAATAATAAACATTGAACACATTATTAAGATCAATGTCATACATTATTAAGATGAATGTCATCTAATAAATTTCTCATATATTAATTTATTATTAATGAAGTAAACCTCTATAGGTTAGATTTTAATACAAAAATACAAATAATAATAGAGATATATTTTGTTGCTATGTTAATTCATAATTTATTTTGATCAATTCAAGGGTAAACCTAGACTTAATAATGAAATATTTTACTTTGAATACAATATTAACATCAATGTCATTAAATAACTTTATAGGTAAGAAATTTATCAAAAAAAAAAACAAAAAAACAATGAACACATTATTAAGATCAATTTCATTAAATATTTTCTCTTGTTGACTTTAAAATGACACTAACTTCCTAAAATAAAATATATTACTCAATACAAAAAATATTAGTCACTGTGACAATAATTAAAAATGCTATAGTAATGAACAAATTAGTATTATGGCATTAAAGAGCTTTCCAGGTCACTTGAAAGTGGTGCCAATCTACTAGACATACTATAGTACCTGAACATTGAGATTGCTACTATAATATCAATTTATAGCTAAAATCTAGGTTAATAATAGTAATAGAAATTGATTATTAATAACATTAAATAAATTTAGGGTGAGAAATTTCTTACAAATTTATTATTCATAATGTAATCCTTTATCAACTTAGTTTTTAATAGAAAATATAAATAATAAAAATATAAATAAATTATGTTGCTATACTAATTTATAATTGATTTTGATTGTTAAAACAATAAATTCAATATGTAGGAACTCACATATAATATTTTGTTTTGTAGACTATATTTTTAATACAAAAATACAAATAATAGTAGAAATAAATTTTGTCTCTAAATTTTTAATATTTTGATCAATTCAAGAGTAAACCTAGACTTAATAATGAAATATTTTTTCTTGTGGAGTTTAAAATGACACCAACTCACTAAAATAAAATATATTACTCCATACAAAAAATATTAGTTACTATGACAATAAATAAAAATGCTATAGTAATGAACTCATTAGTATTATGTCATTAAAGAGCTTTATAGGTCACTTGAAAATGGTGTCAATTTCCATGACATAGTATAGTACCTCAACGTTGAGATTGTTACTATAATATCAATTTATAACTAAAATCTAGGTTAATAATAGTAATAGACATTGATTATTAATGACATTAAATAAATTTAGGGTGAGAAATTTCTTACAAATCTATTATTCATAATGTAATCCTTTATCAACTTAGCTTTTAATAGAAAATATAAGTAATAATAATAATAAAAAATTATGTTGTTATTCTACTTTAAAATTGATTTTGATTGTTAAAACAATAAACTTAATACATAGTAACTCACATATAATATTTTCTTTTGTCGACTATAAAATATTGTCAACCTACTAATATAATAAAATATTGTACTCAATATAGACTATATTATTTACTATGTCTAGAATTAAAATTGTCATAATAGTAAGAAACACATTGGTATTATGGCATCAAATAGCTTCTATATAGGTCACTTAAAAATTGCACCAACCTTCTACTAGTATACTAACTCAACATTAGTTAGTATAGTAAATTATAATTAAATTGGTTAATAATAGTAAGAGACAATATTATTAATGTCACTAAATAATATTAAACAACTTAGCTTTTAATACAAGTTATAAATAATAGTAATAGAAATAATGTAAGGAATCCAAGTCTAAGAATTAGATTTTCTTCTGCAAGTTTATGTAAATTTGATTTTATATAGTTTATCATGATAAATTTATCAAAACANATATTATTTACTATGTCTAGAATTAAAATTGTCATAATAGTAAGAAACACATTGGTATTATGGCATCAAATAGCTTCTATATAGGTCACTTAAAAATTGCACCAACCTTCTACTAGTATACTAACTCAACATTAGTTAGTATAGTAAATTATAATTAAATTGGTTAATAATAGTAAGAGACAATATTATTAATGTCACTAAATAATATTAAACAACTTAGCTTTTAATACAAGTTATAAATAATAGTAATAGAAATAATGTAAGGAATCCAAGTCTAAGAATTAGATTTTCTTCTGCAAGTTTATGTAAATTTGATTTTATATAGTTTATCATGATAAATTTATCAAAACAATGGTGAATATATACAAAAAGTAGTGAACCAAGCAGTTTTTTAATTCCACAATTTGAAAAAAAACAATCTTTCTAATTTAGTTCGAAATTCTAGATCTATTGTTTTTTATTTAGATCCATTCTTTTACTTAACACACAAGTTAAGATGTAGCTAAATCAAGATCCACTATTGTGATCTAGATCCATTTAACTCTCAATAGAAAAATATAAATAATAATAATGGGAATACATTATAATGATACATGAGAGTTTATAATGATACCTTTATAACAAAAAAATGGTGAATATATACATTCAAAGTAATGGATTAAATGATTTTCTAATTCCTTTTTTGAAAAAACTCAATCTAGATAAAGTTCTAAAATTCTAGATCCACTGAATATTTCCAAATTTAATGAAATATGTGTTATACCATTATCCATAAAAAAACTTGGGTCCATTACCTAAACCTTTGTGCTGTCGATGTTTGCTATCGAACTTTTTTCAAGGGTTGACATCAATTACAACCAACCGAAATAATCAACAATCTCCCCCTTTGTCATTTATATAAACACTCAGATGTAACACTGAAGTCATATCACTCATGATCCCCTTATGACCATCACTCCCTTAAAACCATGCCTCTGTAATCTTTCTCTAAGCCTGCATCTAATAAATCTCTCCCCCATTGACGCAGTCACACCCGCAGGCACGTCCGCTCACAGGATCTTCTCTTCCTCCGGCCCGGAGAACACTAACTGGTCCTTCTATCTCCCTATCAGGAAATCTGCACCTACAAATCTCTTCATGCGATCCCCCTCTCTTTACTTATCAGGGAATCAAAACTCGCGACTTTGCAAGTCCAATGGTCAAGCACTGCACTCTTGAAGCCTCGAATGCCGATACAGTCAACGCTGACCCTTTCCTTTACCCTGTCGGAACTTTCTCTATTGGGTTCTCGACACTCGCGATGTCGAGCAACTCGGTTCTCCGACTCCCAAGTCCCGATATGCCGAAACTATGATGAGGTCGCGGCTTTGACTTTTCAACGGTTCTGTCACCTCGTCGAGACTTTGGACTTCGCGGAATCACGAATCCTGATTTCCAATGTTCAGGCCTTCTCGCCACAAAACCCTGATGACTCATGCCACCTGTCCTCCACCAACTCCTATGGACCCACACACTGTCCTTCGACTATCGGGATATCACGTATCGCAATATCATGATTCCTATTGCAATAATTTGGAACTTCTACTCACGAAACCCCGATACACGATATACGTATAGATCCAATGGCCCTCGTGGCTCGGATCAACTGCTCTGCCCCTCCTGAGCTTCGAACCCTTTGGGAATACGTCGTTGTATCTTCCCTGCACCTCTCCAAGATCTGACGACCCACAGATTATCGTGAATCCTCCTCGGAGAATTTCGTCCGTCCATTCTCTCTGATGAAATCTGCGAAATGAACTAAGTGTTCCTTCACCAACTTGTTCCTTCTGCGTGAAAACTTGCGACGCTTCTTGCCAACCTTCAGGGACAACTTCTTTGCATTGTCCTTCTACGAATTCAAAGGCCTATCCCTCTTGAGCTTTTCCCATGAATTTCAAGTCCTCCAGGAAATTCTTGGATGCACTCCTTGCGGCAAACCTTCGACCACGTCTAAGTGTTGAAGTTCTTCGACTCTGTGCACATCTGCAACAACATTCTCTCAACAATTCACTTAGGTTCGCAACCCCGAAGCTTCACTTTAGCCTGCGCACTCCTTGCATGGCTCCTGTGCCCAACTGCACCTTTGAGATGAATGAGAACAAAAGTTATCTCTATCTGAACCCTCTGTCAACGCACTCCTTATGGACACTTTAACTGCACTCCTTGCAGGAATTCTTTGGCTCAAATAGAGAAACAATTGAAACTCATTCCTTCACCCTTTCATACTTCAACTCAAACATGAAATCATATACACAGCTTACAAAAGAAAATGTATAACAGGAAGCAAACATTCATGAGCACACCATTAAGCATCAATACACAGAGAACATACACAAAACCATGAATTTGAATCATAACTCTTCTATTAATTCAAATGTCTGTACATGGGTGTTCTTACAAATCTCTCTGCATGCTCTTGCTCCAATGCTCCAGAATTCAACTACTTACAATGCACAATGAGGGTGTCTATATCCTGTTTCCCCCTTGCGCTCTACAATTTTCTAGTCTAGAATTAAATTCTATCTACTTTACATTAACTATCTTAAATGTCTTATACTTACTATGGACAGGAGCTTAAAGGATCAAGGTCCATTACAATATACAAGCGCGCCTGATTTTAATGGCTCATTTAAGATTTGTGCAACAACTTCAAGGTGTTTCAAAAATTGTGTTGGCTTGTCCAATTGTCTTTCGCTTCCGCGCTGGCTCACTTGATGTGTTGGCGATGCTCCTGCATCATACTCCCTCGCTTGAAAACATTCATGGGCTCCTGTCCATGAGCTCCTGCACGGTCTGTCCATGCCTTTGTATCTCCGCTTCGGTCTCCCAGTTGGCATCCTCAACTGGATGATTCTTCAACTTGACTAGATACTCAAAGTATTGCTTTCGCCTGGTCCTCTTGCTTACTTTCTTGTCCAGTATGAACTCCATCTACGGCTTCTCTACAACTGGCATCTTTGTCGTCCACTGGATCATTGGCTGCTCAATTCCAGCTTCTATTTCCTCAGCTCTATATGGGTACAAATCCGAGATATTGAATATCGGAGATATTCCGATCCCATTGGGTAATTCAATCTCGTAAGCATTTGCCCCAAATTTCCTCAAGACCTTACATGCTCTGATTTTCTTCATCTTCAATTTATTGTACATTCCCCTTGGGAACCTTTCTTTCCTCAAATGTGCTAGAACCAGATCACCAACCTCAAACTGAAGTTGTCTCTTATGCTGATCTGCTCTGCATTTATATTCTTGACTCAAATCCAGTAGTCGCTTCTTCACCTGGCTGTGAAGTTATTTCATCGCCTCAGTGAAATCTTCTACACTAATGCTCCTAGTAGCTGTCTATTCTAAATCCCTCAGTTCAGAAATTCCTCTCAGCTGCATCCCATAGACAACCTGAAATGGACTCTTTCCTGTGCTCTGATTCACTGAGTTGTTATACGTAAATTCTACTTGTGGTAATATATGGTCCCATTGGCTGTGGTGCTCTGTCACCAAGCTTCTCAACAAGTCTCTTAGACTTTTGTTGGCCACTTCCGTCTGTCCATCCGTCTGAGGATGATAAGCTGAACTAAACAACAAATTAGTTCCCATATTTTTCCATAAGGTCCTCCAAAAATTCCCTATGAATTTCGTATCTCGATCTGAAACAATGGACAAAGTAATTTGATAGTCCCTGGGGATGAATTTTGCCTTCATCTTCGCAATCATCCTGTCCCAGCTCTTGATATTTTTCTTTCCCTTGCAGCATCTGTCAGCTTGTAGTTCATCCCACCACAATGTTGCATGTCCTTTCAAGTGTGTGACAACATGCTTGACTTTATTGTCCTCTTCGACATCTTCATAGTCGAAGTATGTATCCAGATCTCTAATCCAATCTAGAAGCTCCTCTGCATCCAAGTTTCCCTTGTAAACTGGAATTTTCGTCTTCGCTCTTGCACCCATCCTGGCAATAGCTTTGATCAAAAGCTTGTTTGATGCATCTTCGGCTGCAAATTCCTCTTCTCGTTCAACCTCAATCTCGCTTTCGGAATCACTGAGATCCCCTGCACTGGATGTGCATCTTTGCAATGTCTCCATATCTTCGAGTCTTGCTCGGAGATCACGTATTTTTCTTTCTATGGCCGGATCTGCCATATGTCTGCCTCTCCTTCTCTACACTTCCCTATCCTCTGGATCGGGTGACTGCCTATCTCTTCTCGGCGGCATGGTGAATTATCCTCTTCTCTGCTATAGAAAGCAAAGAATCTTTCTGTGCTCTGATACCAAACTAACGCAGTCGCATCCGTAGGCATGTCCACTCATAGGATCTTCTCTTCCTCTAGCCTGGAGAACACTAACTGGTCCTTCTATTTCCCTATCGGGAAATCTGCACCCACAGATCTCTTTGCGCGATTCCCCTCTCTTTACTTATCGGGGAATCGAAACTCGTGACTTTTCAATTTCAATGGTCGAGCGTTGCACTCTTGAAGCTCCGAATGTCGATATAGTCAATGTTGACCCTTTCCTTTACCCTGTCGGAACTTTCTCTATCGGGTTCTCGACACTCGTGGTGTTGAGCAACTCGGTTCTCTGACTCCTGAGTCCCGATATGCCGAAACTCCAATGAGGTCGCGAATTTGAATTTTCAACGGTCCCGTCACCTCATCGGGACTTTGGACTTCGCAGAATCGTGAATCCTGATGTCCAATGTTTGGGCCTTCTCGCCGCGAAACCCCGATGACTCATGCCACCCAGGGATGATTTTAAGGATGGAAATTTGTTTTAAAATGTAGAAACCTGGGTGAATCTTACTAATCTTTCATATGCCAACTATAAATGTTTGGTGATATTGTTTTAAAAATATTTAAAATTATAAGGATTTTATATAGTTTTTATAAAATTTTGGCGATTTTTAAGGTAAAATAATTTTATCCTATAGAATTTGGGCGAATGATTTTTAAAATAGTGAATCTCATTTTTGGAAAAACCATGGAAAATTAGGCCATGATGCCACCTGTCCTCAACTAACTCCTGTGGCCCCACACACTGTCCTTCGACTAGCGGGATATCGCGATTCCTGTTGCAATAATTTGGAGCTTTGACTCACGAAACCTCGATACATGATATACGTATAGATCCAACAGCCCTCGTGGCTCGGATCAACTGCTTTAGCCCTCCTGAGCTTCGAACCCTTTGGGAATACATCGCCGTATCTTCTGTGCACCTCTCCAAGATCTGACAACCCACGGATTATCGCGAATCCTCCTAAGAGAATTTCATTCGTCCATTTTCTCTGATGAAATCTGCGAAATGAACCAAGTGTTCCTTCACCAACTTTTTCCTTCTGTGTGCAAACTTGTGATGCTTCTTGCCAACCTTCAGGGCACAAATTCTTTGTGCTTTCCTTCCACGAATTCAAAGGCCTATCCCTCCTAAGATTTTCCCATGACTTTCAAGTCCTCCAGGAAATTCTTGCATGCACTCCTTGTGGCAAACCTTCGACCACGTCTAAGTGTTGAAGTTCTTCGACTCTATGAACATCTGCAGCAGCAGTCTCTCAACAATTCACTTAGGGTCACAACCCTGAAGCTTCACTTTAGCCTGCGCACTCCTTGCACGGCTCCTGTGCCCAACTGCACCTTTGAGATGAATGAGAAAAAAATCTATCTCTATCTAAACCCTCTGTCAACGCACTCCTTGTAGACACTTCAGCTGCACTCCTTGCAAGAATTCTCTGGCTCAAATAGAGAAGCAATTGAAAATCATTCCTTCACCCTTTCAGACTTCAACTCAAACATGAAATCATATACACAGCTTACAAAAGCAAATGTATAATAGGAAGAAAACATTCATGAGCACACCATTAAGCATCAATACACAGAGAACAGACACAAAACCATGAATTTGAATCAGAACTCTTCTATTAATTCAAATGTTTGTACATGGGTGTTCTTACACAACTCTTTGCATGCTCTTTCTCTAATGCTCCAGAATTCAACTACTTACAATGCACAATGAGGGTGTCTATATCCTATTTCCCCCTTGCGCTCTACAACTGTCTAGTCTAGAATTAAATTCTATCTACTTTACATTAACTATCTTAAATGTCGTCTACTTACTAAGGACGAGAGCTTAAAGGCTCAAGGTCCATTACAATATACAAGCGCACATCATCTTAATGTCTCATTTAAGATTTGCACAACAACTTCAAGGTGTTTCAAAAATTGTGCTAGCTTGTCCAGCTGTCTTCCGCTTCCGCGGTGGCTCACTTGATGTGTTGGTGATGCTCCTGCATCACCCTTTATCATTAATGGAAAATGTATCTTTCCATCTGCGGCTACTCCCCCTAACTGAACTGTCTATGGGGATACTCCCCCTGACTCAAATCTTCTTGAAACTGATCTCCCAATTTGAATTGTCCTCTTTATGGTGCTTCCTCATGTAGATCTAATACATATAAGATAACCATTCAAAAGAATTAATTTTGGAGTATAAATTACTCTGAGTCTCTGGTGTAGATACTCAAGAGCTTCCCATGGAAGCAGTTTTGTAAAGATGTCTGCCACATTTTCTTTTGTTCCGAAATATTCAACTCTAATGTTTTTCTCTGTAACTTGTTCCCGTAGAAAGTGACACTTGATTGGAATGCGCTTCTTCTTGGAGTGCATAACCAGGTTCTTTGAGATACTAATGGTGCTTGTATTATCACAATATATTAGAATGGGATCATCATAATCAACCTGTATATCTTCCAGAGTTTGATTCATCCATAGAATCTGTGTACAACATATTGCTACTGCAATATACTCTTCCTTTTATATACATAAGTATTTTGTCTTATATTTTGGTAGCACCTCACGCTGCAAACTACAGTTTATCCCACCTACCATATCCTTTTACTTATTCTTCCATAGACTTCATAGCCATATGCACACTAACATTTCTCTCCATTGGTACTGAGTCAATTTTCTTCATAGTCTTGAATGACCCATTTATCATTTTAGTTGATGTTGTCTACATTGTGCTACAGAAACCACTGCTAAACTACACTACAGATCCCTTATTCCAACGTTGCAAATTTCATGTCAAACCATTGCTATCTTCTACGCTCACAGATATCATATTATCTTTCCTTTTTAACTGTGTCATCCAATATTTTTTTCTCACTGTTTGTTTCCAATGAAGAGTTTAGGATTCCTTTCCTTTGAAAAGCTTTGATGACCCTGTATGGTGGCTTGATAATAGTCTAAAACTTGAACATCATAGTCTCCCTACATATCATTTCTATGAGGATCCTTTCTCTCTTTTTCAGCCATCAAACCAGTCACTTATTGTTCATAAGTGAATTGTAGGAAATCCTTGTAAGAACAATTAAGGATCCCCTATCAAAACTTAAAGACTTTTGTATTTGTTTGGTTTCCTTACCATCTCATAACATTACAGTTTTTGACCACTTTCTTCTATCCATGGACACCCCCCCAAAAGAATAAGTCTCATAAAGGTGAGAATGTGGTTAGGACTGATCCTTCTGACATGCACATTTTTTATGTTGAGCCTATGATCAAGGATGTTTTCCAAAGGATTGGTTGCTTAGATTTCATTCAAAACAAGCAGAGGGAACACCCTGAAGTAGCAAGGCATTTTTCTTTAAAATTTGATGGAACTAAGACCAAGGTAGGAACCCTTGATTTGGAGGTCTCTGAGGTCGCTATTGTAGAAACCACTGAGATACCCAACATTGGTGAGAGGTGGTTTAATTCTATGACCCTTAATTCATCATTTTCTAAGGATTTCCTCAAACAAGACTATCAGAAAGAAAAATTGTCTAAGGGAGGGCCTAGGAGCTACGTGGTTGGGGTTTTTTATAAATTGTTGAGGATTATCTAGAGGTATTTTACACTTGATGGAATATTTAACATGATATACCAATATCACATTAGGCTATTGCTTCATTTCACAGGAAAGGATTTAATGAATATCCATTATTATCTGCTCATAAGTATGGGAAAAATGGTTGATAGGGTCCAAGCCAAGTCCAAGGCTGTGGAAACTAGTGGTTTCCACTCTGGGTTGATTAGGATGTTGTTTATGGAAGAATTGAAGAAGATAAACCTTTCTTGGGAACAAATCATTGTCTATGCTAACCTGCAACTAGATATATTCTCTACTCCTCAATCCAAGAGGTAGAGTCCTTTACCTACTAGTAGTGTTTCCCAAGGAGAAACAAGTAAGAAGAGAAAGAGAAAACCTACAGCCCTAGACAAATAAAATCCTAAAGAATTTGAATAAGAAGAGAGGGAGGTCCATCACTCCGTAGAAAGAGAATTTTCACCTCATCTGACACCTGAACTGGAAGAATTTATTTCATCAACCAACACCACAACGAAGAAGGAGAGAAAATTTCATTTCCCTTCACCTGTTGCAAGAGATAATACTATAGTTAGGAGGAATTTTACTAGATCATCATCCCACAAGGAAGCCGTTGAAACATAATTCTTACCCAAGGCTTCAGTCCTAAAGAAATCTAAAGGTAAAAGTGAAACATTTGGGAAGCCTTTTAAGGTCTGACTAAAGACTTTGTTTAGAAGAAAGACAAAGGTAAGGGTGAATATACTGATAAGCCTATTGAAATCATAGATATCATCTGTCCCCCTAATAATCCCACTTTCAAGAGACTAATTAGACAACTCAGGGATGCTAGAAAGTAACTTTCAAGAGACTAATTAGACAACTGAGAGGAGGAAGATGAAAGAGCTCATGGCCATGTATAGTGAAACCCTTAAGCTGGCTAGGTTTACAACAAGAATATTCTTACCCCTCCACAAGAAAATTCAGACTCTGTATAGGAAAAACAAGAGCATTCAGTCCGAAAACAAAAATCTCCAAGAAGAATTCTATCCCTTCAAAGATGGTCTAGGCCAAAGGAACTTAAATGTTCTAGCACAATATGAAATAGAAAGAAATGCCCCTGCAGTAGAAAGGAGTGCCCCTGCAAAATAAAGAGATGTTGTTGTGACAGAGGGAATTTCTCTTACAACAAGGAGTGCCAAATTGAGAAAGTAAATGGAGAGTATGACAGATCCATTTTTGGTGATTAATTTTTCCAAGCTTGAAGTGTTCAAGGAAATATGATATTTTCTACTACTCGAGGCATATACAGGATCATAGTTCATCTACTAAGGATTTTTTTTTTTTTGAGGATTCGTTATAGAACATAGGAAAAATAAACAGATTTCATAGAACTTGGTGATACAAAATCATATAGACACATTGTTCTATAGTTGCGCTACCAAAGGCACTATGAAATCACCTAGCCAGACACAAAATGGGCGATATAAAATATGCACATTAGTTTTACAAATGGGTGCTATGGAATCTGCAGAGAAAATTTATAGGAGGGTGCTATGAAATCTTCTACTGAATGTGATACAAAATCGAATGCATAACAGTTTTAAAGAGGTGGGTGCTACAAAATTTTCTACCAGTTACGCTACATAATGGTGCTACGAGATGTCTGTTTCAGTCAACCGTTTTGAATTTATTGCTCCTTCTTGGCTTTGATGATTTGGAAGGAACCAAGGATCAACAGGTGGTAGTTGGAGTTCAACACACAACTTGGAGAACACATTGAACTGGAGAAGATGCTCCCAAGAAACAACAAATCTTATCATTCATATCTTGTTAGAGTTGTTTCCATCATGCTCCTTGATTTTAGCAGTTTATTAGAGCCACTTGTACATAGGTTAGACTAGTATCTTTTTGTGGAGAATCCTAGGATAGGAAGGACAGTCCACACCTCTTTTTGTTGTCAATTGTTTTGGTTATAAATACATCATATGAATGATATGTCGAGGTTCAAATGGTGGATCAAAGCTCCCTATTTTGTAATATTTTGACTAAACTGTGTTGTTCTCTGGTTATGTATGAGACCTGAGATATTTTCATTAATAGAATTTGGCCTCTTTTTCATTATCTTGTTTCTTCTTCCTCTGCAATTCTCATTAGTGGTTGATCCTTATGAGATGTTGTGGTTGTGTTATAATGGATGTTTGATTATAATTCTACGATGAATTGTTTTTAGTGTTTTAAACTTTAGTTCAAGAACTTCTTGTGACTGAGTTTTTCTTCACCTACCTACTAGAAGGCTTCATGCTCATAGTAGACTTATCCACCATCCTCAATAAATATTCCTTCTAATCACCTTTACCTTTAAACCATTGACTGAATTTAATCGAAACCTCATTTGCTTATGCATTGTATCCCAGATTTCTGTGTTAGAACATTCTTATGTTGAGTTTTGTCTATTTGACCTTTAATCATTAACTTACATTTACAAACCTTTTGATGGGTACTGGGACTATCCTCTTGCTAACATTCTTGGTGTCATTGTCGAGGAATGAATTGAAGAAATTTCCTTGGGATTGAACGACAAAGCATTGTTGATTATGAAGGTGCATAAAAAAATAATACATTGAATATTGGAGCTTGCACCTAGAGACTCCAATGTTTCAGTTGTGGCTCCCAAAGGAAAACACATGAGGTCTAATGCACATCTACTTCTAGCAACACCTGAAGCTGACTCAGAGAATATTATCAAGAAAAAAAAATATTGTCAAGAAGGATTTTCAGATGTTGTACCAGGTTCTTCTGGTAATTTGCATGATTCTACGATTAAAACTCTAGTAGTTATATCCAATTCTCCTCTTCTACCCTTTGCTAAAGTTTATAGAAGTTTGGATTTTGAAAATTTTCCTATTGAATACTCTTCTTTTAACCAAAAAATGAAATAATAAAGTTTTGAAACCCTTTTCTCACGTGATATTGTAAGTTGGTTTACACTTGAGAGGTTAGAATATTTTCCTACCTTGGTTCTTCCTACTCCTCCTCCTATCAAAATATATGTGACTAAAGAGGAGGAAATCTCTTTTCCCTTGGAACCTATACCATCGTCCTCGAACACTCAACCTCTTTCTCTCAAAGTTGAAACCTCTCCATCGAGGCTCCCTCTTTCTCCTAAAATCCAAGTTGCAGTTCGACCTATCAAAACTCCATCTCCCCCTTGTTCTCCTAGAGCTCTCAATCCAATGGTAGGTTCTAACCTTCCTAGAAATAGGATGGATGCCATAGTGGATTATAGATATTTCTGTCTTATTTTATCTCATCCTATGAATGCTCTCACAGTTGGAGAATACCTTCAGTACATGCCCAAGTTTACAGCGGATGAAGACATAACTATAGAAGAACATCTTGCGGCCTTTCATAGTTATGCAGACAATCTTAACATTGAAATTGAAGATGTATGGATGAGAGTATTTGTGCAGAGCCTTGATGGTGAGGCTAGGAACTAGTTTAGGGGTTTGACTCCTAGATCTATTTTTGTAATTGAAGCTTTGGATGATTCCTTTTTGAGTCATTAGGGAGATAAAAAGGATTTCCTTTATTACATGACAGAATTTGGGTCACTTAAGATGAAAGAGGGGGAATCTTTTTCAAACTTCTCAAAAAGATTTAATAAAATGTACAACAATATTTCTACTGAAATAAATCCTACAGAAACCTTTTCCAAGATTACCTATGCCAGTTCTTTTGACCTTGATTTTTTCTGCCTGTTGAGAGAAAGAAGATCTACCTCTTTAAATCATATGAAAGATGCAACCTTGGAAGTAGAATCTAATATATTGGCAGCTGACAAACTTAGGGAAAACTTTGATAGAGACAACACAAAAGGTATGGTTTAAGCTTCAACCTATGATTCCTTTGTTTCCCACCCTCAAGTTGATGAACTGACAAAATTGGTAAAATCACTTTCTTCTGAAATGGAGAAGTTAAAACTTGAAGGGAAATAGACTTATAGGAACACACAAAATGTTGATAATAGAGGAAATTTGTGATGACAAAATAATTCCCCTCAGGTCCTCCAAAGAGATCAAGTAAATAGGGACAGGGATGATAAAAAAGACCAAGACCCTCTATAAAATAACCTTATTGTTCATGAGTAAGGAGAGGATCAAGAAACTAGTCCATAAATCCATTGTCTTGGTGACACCTCTCCATCTCCCCATTTAACCCAATCTGCATATGAAGAGTCTCTCATGGATAACCAATTGAATGAATTGAGTAAAGGTGAAAAAACCAATGTCAATCCAAATAAGTACAATCTAAGGTCAAAAAAGAAAGAGGGAAAACCTGATACTTCTGATCAACCCACTAAAACATAAATGCCTGCTAATAATGTGCCATCAAGCAATAAAGGAAAAGATGAACAAATGCATCAGACATTAGTTAAGAGTCCTACCCCATAAATTAAAGATATTTTGAAATCTCCATCCTCCTTTAGCTTTGAAAATGAGATTCAAAAAATCAAAATCATTGTACCTTTTTTGGATCTGATTAAGAATGAGGAAATCAAAAGGTATATTTCCAAAATGATGCATCCCTAGCCTTCATATAATTCTACAGATTCAGTCAACCTTCAAGATGAAAAAACAATTATCATATTGGGACCTTTGGTAGAAGACAAAGATGACTCTTCCCCTCCTTTTTAAACATCTTTAAACATTCATGATAAAGTATTGCACAACTTCTTGATGGATTTAGGTGCATCTCATAATATGATGCCTAAAATTCTCATGGATGAGCTTCGGATGTAAATTGCAAAAACTTATCATGACCCATATTCATTTGATTCTAGGAAAGCGAAGTGTCTTGAGTTAGTCAAAGACCAGGTTGTTACCTTGTTCCAATTTCCAATGGAGAGTGTGGTCATGGATATTGTGGTGGCTAATGTCCCCCCTAAGTTTGGAGTGCTCTTGTCAAGATATTGGATCAAAAGACTAGGAGGAACTTTGCAAATGAACCTTTCATATGATACCATTCCTGTATTTGGGGGAGAAAATAGAAGAATATATAGGGAAGAACAATTATCTTACTTCATCAATGATGAAGCCAGTCCTACCAACCAACCTATTTTTGCAGTTTACATTGATTTAGAATCCAATAATTTTCATCTCACTGATACTCCTCAATCACCTATTGAAAACAGAAAGCAGACCATTTCCCCTTATGATATTTCTCCCCTTAATACCTTTGTTTGGAAGATGTTGTTTGATGGAGCCTCTTATAAGGAAAGTGTTGGTGTTGGGGTATTCTTTGTTTCTCCTAACCAAGAGGTCACACATTTTCCCTACAATCTTGAATTTGAAGCTAGAAACAATGTGGCATAATATGAGGCTATTGTTTTGGGTTTGAGGGATGCTAAAGACATGAAGATTGAAAATTTAGTTGTATTTGGAGATGTTGAACTAATTGTACATCATGTAAAAATTTCTTATCAAGATAAACACCTTAGGTTAAGGATTTATAGAAATGAAGTCCAGGATATTTTTGATAGTTTATTATTAGCTTTTAATATGTCATTTATTCCAAGAGAAGAAAACACTATGGCTGATTCCTTGGTTGTTTTTGCAAGTAATTTTAGAATTAATTTCCCCCCTAAACTCAACTATGATGTGGAAGTGAAGTATAGACCCTCTATACCTGACAATGTAAAACATTGGAAGGTCTTTGAGGATGATCTTGAGATAAAAATATTTCTTGAAACTGTGGATGATTTTTTTTTCTTACATATTGATTAAGATCATGATTATGACAAAATCCCTCATGCTCATATTTTTCGGAATAAAATTGATGACCATCATATTGTTCAATTTCCCAGTAACCATATTCCAAAAGGACTAGTCCCCTTGGAGATATTGTTTGACATAAATGATGTTGCTGTGAAGGTTAAAGGTTCAATTGAAAATGTATAGGTGACTGAATGCAATTTAGGTACATAGGAGGATCCCAAGTATATCAAATTGTCTAGCAACTTGTTAAAGGAATAATAGGTTGAGTATGTGTTAAGCCCTAATATTGGCTCATTACCCCTTAATTGGGGCATATTATATTAGTAATGTTATTTTATTTATGTTGGCTTTAGGCCATTAGTTGTAATTATACCTCCTAGTCTCCTATATATACCAAGGAAACATTTTCATTTTGAATCATCTTGTACTTGAACATTTAAGTGGGGTAAAAGGAGGTTGCCCCCTTGAAGAGGCTTATTATCTGAAATTCTCTCTTTTTCGAGGTGTTGAGTAATTTTTCTGAAGATTTTCTATGCTATATTGATATTTGGTTCTTAACATATGGTATCAGAGCTCAAGGTCTTGGGGTTTTGCTGCTACATCTGAGACACTATGGCATTTTCGCTATAAATGTTTTTCTACAACATTTCAGAAGGAACGACTTGGAGGATATTTAGTAGACAGATCAAGGTGCATTGGGTTAAAATTCATCTACTGAGACCTTATACTTTCGGAGATACAGTCTGTACAAGATAGGGTTCTGGAATCATTCTGATATGAGTCATTGTGGAATTTTCGCTATAATTTGTTTTTTGTAATGTTTCAGACCCTGAAATCTGGAGGCCATTTACAGAACTTAGTAGGGTATCGGTGGTAAAAATTTCATCTTCTGGGTCATGTTAAATTTGTAGATACACCTTGTGTAAGATAGGGTATTTGACTAGTCCTATTGACTAGTCTCAAGAAGGTGTTCTAGGTAAAACAATCATAACTTCTTGCTAGAGTATCCAAATTGAGTGGGACTAGTTTCATTGGATCGTGGATAGACTGTAGTATTTTGGGTGCGATTTTTAGAATTTGATATCAATTATTTTGTGTGGGGCATGCTATACAAGTGAAATCTCCTAGAAAGGCCAAAAATCGGCAAGTTGTGAGGAAGTTACTATAAATTACACTTGGCACATCCAATTTTGATCAGACCTGTGGCATTGTAGAGAAGAAATATTAGAGAACTACCTAAAATAAAGTTTCATACCCAGAAGGGTCAAAACTTGGGAGATACAACAGAAGAAATATTGTCTAGCAGAACCACCTCAAAATCAAGGTTCAAAAGTGATACTTGGCCAACATGCCACCCAAAAAGGGAACTTCTACACCAAATAAGCCTCCAGAAAATCCTACTTGGACTCTTGATGAAGGTGAAGAAATGCATAGGGACATAAATGAACTACAAAATAATATGGATTCGTTGGATACTAAGATGGATTCAATGGAAGCTAAGTTGGATACTAAGATAGATGGTTTAAAAGAGGAGATCATGGAAGTATTGAAAAATTTCGTAACAGAGAAGAAACCTAAAAGTGAAAATGCATCCCATGAAATTCATGATGAGGACACAAGGAAGGTGAATCAAGAATGGAGAAACTCCAACTTTGGTTTGAAGACCAACCACG
>ML787853.1:195594-213688 GCA_009831015.1 Picea engelmannii | reverse complement strand
TAAACAAACACAATGGTTCAAATGGTTACCCTTGGCAGAATGGTGGTATAACACTTCCTTTCATACTGCAACAAAAATGACACCATTTATGGAACTTTATGGATACCACCCTCCTTCCATCACTTCTTCTATAAAAGAAAAATTTAAGGTTCAAGCAGTGGAAGATCACATCGGGAATCAACAACAAGTTCTCCAAATCTTAAAGGACAACCTGACCATGGCACAAAATCGCATGAAACAACAAGCAAATCCACATCGTAGTGAAAGAAGTTTTGAAGTAGGGGATTGGGTATTTTTAAGACTACAACCATACAAACATATGTCCCTCAAGCAAGCCAAGAAGGATAATAAATTATCACGAAAGTACTATGGCCCTTATAAGGTGTTGCAGAAGATTGGTACTATGGAATACAAATTGGAGTTGCCTGCATCTTCACGAGTACACCCAGTTTTTCATGTTTCATGCTTAAAGAAGGTTATAGGCGACAAGATCCCAGTTCAAACTATATTGCCAAAACTCAACGAGGAAGGAAAAATCATATTGGAGCCTGAAGCCATCACTGACACAAGAATTCACCAACTGTGGAATAGATCCATTTCAGAGTATCTCATTAAATGGAGGAAACTACCAGCTAAAGATTCCACTTGGGAAGATGAGTATTTTGTACAGACGCATCTAGAGTTACTCAAGCGTTGTGGACAACACTTGTCTCAAGCGGAGGGGCATGTTAAGACCTAATATTGGCTCATTACCCCTTAATTGGGGCATATTAGATTAGTAATGTTATTTTATTTATGTCGGCTTTAGGCCATTAGTTGTAATTATACCTCCTAGTCTCCTATATATACCAAGGAAACATTTTCATTTTGAATCATCTTGTACTTGAACATTTAAGTGGGGTAAAAGGAGGTTTCACCCTCGAAGAGGCTTATTATCTGAAATTCTCTCTTTTTCAAGGCGTTGAGTACTTTTTCTGAGTATTTTCTATGCTATATTGATATTTGGTTCTTAACAGTATGTTAATATTTTAATGATTTTTTTTATGTTCTTTCCTAGAAATATGAATATTTGCAAACATATCACACAAACATCATTGAAAATAAGATCCCTTTGAAATAAGAGACCAATCCTTTTAAGAAAAAAATCAGACAGATAAATCCTATGTTGCTTCCTATTATGGAAAAACAAGTGAAGAAGTTGTTGGATGCCAATATCATCATTCCTTTGAGGTACTCTGAATTGTTGACTAACTTGGTCTCTATGAGGAAGAAGAATGGGGAACTAAAACTATGAGTTGATTTTAGGAATTTGAATAGAAGCTCCAAGAAAGATAATTATCCCTTGCCAAATATGGAGCATATTTTGTAGAAAGTGACTGGTTCATACATGATGTCTATGATTGATGGCTTCTATGGCTACAATCAGATCTTTGTCTTTCCTGAAGATAGAGAAAAGACATCCCTCACTACTCCTTGGTGCACATTCATGTATGATAAAATTCCCTTTGGATTGATGAATGCAGGAGAAACCTTTCAGTGAGAAATGGGCATTTCCTTTATTGGGAGAAGGAAAAACTTGTAGTCATCTATCTAGATGACATTACAATGTTCTCAAAATATGATAAAGAGAATTATCATCATTTGAAAATGGTCTTCCTGAAGTGTAGAAAGTTTGGTCTCTCTCTCAATCCCAAGAAGTTTGTGTTTGTTTTGGAGGGTAAGTTATTGGGACACATTGTATCAATAGAAGGGGTAAGAATTGATCCAAGTAGAGTAGATTCCATGCAGAATTTATCTCTCCCTAGGTCCAAGAAAGAAGTTCAGTCTTTCTTGGGGAAAATCAATTTTCTGAGAAGCTTCATCTCTAACTTTGATGAATTAGTTAAGCACATTACATCCATGCTTAGGAAATGAAATGAGGTGAAATGGACCATTAAGGCTAGGGATTCTTTTCACCAGATAAAAAAGGCTTTGAATGAAGCACATGTGCTCATCAGCCCTGACTATTCTAAGGAATTTTTGATATTTTCCTTTGCCTCATTTGACACAATGGATTTTCTCTTTCTTTAGAAAAATATAGAGGGGTTAGAGTAGCCTATTTTCTATTTCAACAAAGCATTGAGGGATGCATAAGTAAGATATTATATCATGGAAAAGAATGTTTATGCCTTGGTCAAATCCATCAAGGCTTTCAGAGTATACATTCTGCATTCAAATATTATTCCCTATGTTCCCTCAGCCTTTCTGAAAGAGATACTTATCCAACCTGACATAGATGGGAAGAGGAGAAAATGGATTTCTAAAATTATGGAATATGACCTTGAAATGAAGCCAACTAAACTAGTGAAAGGCCAAGGTTTAGATAGGTTGCTGGCTGAATCAAATTGCAAGGCATTAGGGGTTAATTTCATGAGCATAAATTTAGAAAATTAGCAACTTGATGTTGCCGAAAAAAAACTATCATATCAACCCCAAATTGGCAGAATGCACTTGGTATAAAGACATCATATATTTTCTGCAGAAGTTGCATCCTCCTGATGGTTTGGAAAAGAACAAGGTGAAAGATTTGAATATTAAATAAATTAGATATTGTCTCATTGATCATGTATTTTATTGGAAAGATCCTCTAGGAGTTCTTTTGAGATGTTTAGATCCACAAGAGGTCGAAAAGGCCATGACTGACTTTCATGGCAACTTATGTGGGGGTCATCGTTTTTGGAGAACCACAACCTATAAGATCCTCAGAGATGGGTATTTCTAGTCTAGCCTTTTTACTGATGTTTTTGCAAAAATTAGAGCTCGTGTAAAATGCCAAAAGTTTTCTAGAAAGAAAAATCTTAAATGTTTTCCTTTGAAGCCTATGGTGGTCTCTGGACCATTTCAACAATAGGGTCTTGACTTCATGGGGCAAATCCATCCAACTTCAAGTGGTCAGCATAGGTGGATTTTGAATTCCACTAATTACTTCACCAAGTGGATAGAAGCCATTCCTACAAGGAGTGCCTCCCATAAGGTAATCATTATCTTTCTTGAGGAAATCATGACAATATTTGTTTGTCCAAGAAAGATTGTTACTCACAATGTTGCCTCTTTTAAAGATGAACCATTGATCAAGTTTATTGAACAGTATGGGATCACATTAGTCTGTTCTACTCCTTATTACTCCCAAGGGAATGGTTTGACAGAATCTTCTAACAAGAGCCTCATCAAGATCATCAAGAAATTGTTAGAAGACAATAAGAAAGCATGGGATTCAAAGCTGAAATTTTCCTTATGGGTTGATAGAGTTACAACAACGAGGTCACTTGTTGTTTCCCATTTTTAGCTTGTATATGGGGTTGAAGATATCTTTCCTAATCAGCTTGCGTTGCCTATGGAAAAATTCCTCCAGGACTACCAAGGAGAACCTGATGATATGGTCATGAGGATACAACAGTTGGTACAATTACAACATACTAGGGAGCAACTACTTGAAAAATAAAAGGACCATCAACAGAAGATCAAGCAAGGCTTTCACAAGAAGGTAAACAAAGAATATTTACAGCTGGGATATCTAGTGCTCAAATGGGATGCATCCAAGCAAGACAAAGGAAAACATGGTAAATTCGAAGTCTTGTGGATTGGTCCTTTCAATATTTCTGAGGTATTTTCAAATAACACTTATAAATTGAAGAACTTGAAGGATTCTGAAGTTTTTTGTGGCCCTGTCAATGGGAACTTTCTGAAGAAGTATTTTTCTTAATCCATGATTGGATTTCCATTCATTGTAAATATCTCTTTTTCTTTTTATTTCAGTTTGAATAAATGACCCAATATCCCTAGGATAAGAAATTGAAGTTTCTTTTTCTTGGCAGCTCACATGGAGCATGGCATCCCTTGTGGAGCCAATGTTATCACATGAAGTTGTCATGCGTCAATTTTCTCCTTAGGTTTTAATTTATACCCATTGGTCTTTTAATTTGTTTTTTAATTTTATCTTTATGGTTTTCTCAGGTTAGTCTAAGAAAATAAAGGCCTGGGATTTGGCTTACATTTTGACCCACACTTATGGTTTATACCCTAGGTTCATTTTGTGTTTTATATCCTTGACTCATCACTTGAATTGACAACTATCACTATCAACCCCATGACTTTACAAACCTAACAAGTCACTCTATCCATTCAAATACTTGATCCTCTCCACTCTGTCCCTTTTACCATTTAGGAGTCAAATCAAACTTTGTAAGTGCGTTGCCAACTCACTTAGTGTTTTCGTAGTGCATCTTGGTACAATCTGCCTTTTTACCGTCATTTTACATTATGGAGATGATGTCATGTCTTTTATTGTTTTCAACACCCTTGTAATCAAAAGGAATATTGTGATTTGGTCATTTATGAAAATTCTAACTGTTTACCAATTTTGAAATCATACTCCTAGCTCGATGATGTTGAAACTACTAGTCTAGACAAAGTTGCAGATTGTGCTATAGAATGAATTGTTCGAAGTGAATTAGAGAATAAAGAGGATGAAAATGAATCCAGGATTGTTGCATATCATCCATTATCAATCTATAATGTCCAAGTACCTCATGAGCCATACAACTCTGATTGAAGATCATTAAGGTGTTTTTTGTCTTATCTTTTGGTAGCTCCTCGTGCTGCAAACTACAGTCTCTCCCACCTACCCAATCCTTTTAGTTATTTTGCCACAAACTTCATATCCATATGGACACTAACATTTCCCTCCAATGGAACTAAGTCAAATTGCTTTAGTTTTTTTAATGACCCATTTATCATCTTGGATCATGTTGTCCACACTATGCTATAGAAACCACTGCTAAACTGTGCTACGGATATCCTGTTCCTGTGCTGCAAATTCATTGTCAAAACATTACTATCTAGTATGCTCACAACTCCAACATTAGACTTTTTTTTTACTATTTCATCCAGTATTTTCATCTCACAGTCTGTTTGCAGTGAATAGTTTAGGAGTCCTTTATTTTTAAAAGCTTTGATGAACCTATATAGTGGATTGATAACAGTCTAAAACTTGAACAACGCAGTGTCCCTACATATCATTTCTCTGAGGATCCTTTCTCTTCTTTTCAACCATGAAACCACACTATTATTGTTCAGAAGTGAATTGGATGAAATCCTTGTAAGCAGAATTAAGGATCACCTATCAAAAGTTAAATACTTTTGTATCAGTTTCATTTCCTTACCATCTCATACAATTATAGTTTTTGACCTCCTTCTTCTATCCATGGATAGACCCCAACAAAAGAAGTATAATAAGGGTGGGAATGTGGTTAGGACTGAGCCTTCTGACATGCACCTTTTTTATGTTGAGCCTATGATCACGGAGGTATTCCAAATAGTTGGTTGCTTATCTTTCTAAAAAAACATGCAAAGGGGACACTCTTAAGTAGAAAGACAGTTTTCTCTAAATGTTTATGGCACTAAGACCAAGGTAGGAACCCTTCAGTTGGGGGTATCTAAGGCTACTATTGCAGAAACCATTGAGATACCCAAAACTATTGAGAAGTGGTTTAAATCTATGACCCTTAATACAACTTTTTCTAAGGATTTTCTCAAACCAGACCATCAAAAAGACAATTTTTCTAAGGGAGTTCCTAGGAGCCACTTGATTTAGGGTTTTGCTAAAATGTTGAATATTATCCAGAGGTATTTTACATCTGAGGGAATATTTAACATGATATACCAATATCACATTAGGATCTTGTTGCATTTCACAGGTAAGGATGTAATGAATATCCCTTATTATCTGCTCAAAAGTATGGGAATGATGGTTGATAGGGTCCAAGCCAAGTCCAAGGCTGTGGAAACTAGTGTTTTCCACTCTGGGTTGATTAGGATGTTGGTTATTGAATAATTGAAGAAGATAAACCTTTCTTGGGAAAAATTCACTGTCTTTGCTAATCTGCAGCGAGATATAGCCTCTACCCATTAATCCAAGATGTAGAATCCTTTTTCTACTAGTAGTGTTGCCCAAGCAGAAACAAGTAATAAGAGAAAGAGAAAACCTATTGCCCTAGACAAAGAAAGTCCTAAAGAAGTTAAATAAGAAGAGAAGGAGTTCCATAACTCCCCGCAAAGAGTCTTTTCACCTCATCCTACACCTGAACTAGAAGATGTTCCTTCATCAACCAAAACAACAACCAAGAAGGGGAGAAAATTGCATTTCCATTCACCTACTGCAGCAGCTAAGACTAGAGTCAGGAGGCATTTTACTAGATCATCATCCCACAAGGAATCCTTTGAAACTTAAGTCATACCCAAGGCTTCAATCCCAAAAGAAATCTAAAGATAAAAGTTAAACAATTGGGAAGCATATTGAGGTCATGACTAAAGCCTCTGTTCAGAAGAAAGAGAAAGATAAGGGTGAAGCTACTGGGAATCCTATTGAAATCATAGATATCGACTCCCCCCCTAATAATCCCACTTTCAAGAGACTAATTAGGAAAGTCATGGATGTTAGAAAGGAAGTTTCCCATTTGAAGGAAACACTGACTGAGAAGAGGAAGATGAAAGAGCTCATGGAAATTTATAGTGAAACTCTTCAGTTGGCTTGGTTACAACAAGAATATTCTTACTCCTCCACATGAAACTTCAGACTCCATATAGGAATAATAGGGGCATTCAATCCCAAAACAAAAATCTCAAAGAAGAATTGCATCCTTCAAATATGATCTAGCCCAGATGAACTTAATTGTTCTAGCACAAGTTGCAATAAAAATAAATGCCCCTACAGTAGAGAGGAGTGCCCTTGCAAAAGAAAGAGATGTTGTGTTGACAGAGGGAAGTTATCCTGCAAGAAGGAGGAATGCCATATTGAGAAAGTAAATGGAGATTATGACAGATCCATTTTTGGTGATGATTATTTTTTTAAGCTTGAAGTGTTCAAGGAAATATGATATTTTCAGCTATTGGAGGAATCTACAGGATCATAGCTCATCTACTAAGGATATTTGTGTTTTTTAGGATTCGTTGAAGAACACAGAAAAAAAACAAAGATTCTATAGTGCCTGGCAATATAAAATCATTTACATATGCTGTTATGTAGTTGCACTACCAAAGGCTCTACAAAATCACGTAGCTAGACACATAATGGGCGCTACGAAATATCCATAATAGTTTTACAAATGCGTTCTACGGAATCTGCAGAGAAATTTTATAGGAGGTATCTACAAAATATGCTACCGAATGTGCTACGAAATCGACTTCAAAACTATTTTAAAGAGGTGGGAGCTATAAAATTTTCTACAAGTTGCGCAATGGAATGGTGCTACAAACTAGTTGTTACAGTCATGAGTTTTTAAGTTATTTCTACTTCTTGGATTTGATGATTTGGAAGGAACCAAGGATCAACATGTAGCAACTAGAGTTCATCACACAGCTTGGAGGAAATATGGCACTGGATAATATGCTCCCAAGAAACAACAAATCTTTTCATTCATATCTCATTAGAGTTGTTGTGAATAGTCTTCTGGATTTTAGCAGTTTGATAGATCCACTTGTACATATGTTAGACTAGTATCTTTTTGTGGAGAATGCTAGTATAGGAAGGACAACTCACAGATCTTGTTTTTGTCTACTATTTTCATTATAAATACATCAGATGAATGATATGTCGAGGTTCGAATGGTTGAGAAGAGCTCCCTATTTTGTAATATTTTGACTAAACATAGTTTTTCTCTAGTTATGTATGAGACCTGAGATATTTTCATAAATAGAAGTCAACCTCTTTTTCATCATCTTATTTCTTCTTACTCTACAATGCTCATTATTGTATGATTCTTATGAGATGTTGTGGTTTTGTTATAATGGATGTTTGATTATAATGCTGCTATGAATGCTTTTTAGTTTTTTAAACTTTAGTTCAAGAAGTTCTTGTGACTGTTTTTTTCTTCACCTAGTTGCTAGAAGGCCTGATGCTTATAGCAGACTTATCCACCTTCCTCACTAATATTTCCTTCTATTCACCTTTATCTTTAAACCACTAACTGAAGTTAATCAAAACCTCATTTGATTATGCATGTTAACTCATATTTCTACATTAAAACATTCTTATGTTGACTTTCGTCCATTTGACCTTTAATCATTAACTTACATTTTCAAACCTTTTGATGGGTATTGGGTTTATCCTCTTGAAATCTGAGGGTGACTCTTAGTTCTAATAGGGGGGATAGACAATAATGCTGCCTTCCTTCTCCTATTGTGTCACCTAAGTAAATCCTTCAATCCTATCCCAAGTTGTTCTTAAGGGGGGATGTTAGGATATTTAGACACTTAGGATTTAGTTAAGATCAAATTTGTCTAATGTATAGTTAGGTAAAAGAGTGTTTCTTACTGTGTTTCTTTAATATGCATTAGTATGCATTTGTAGTTAGGAATTTAGAGATTAACAATATGTTCCTGACATAGAGTGATCTGACGGTTCATATTCTCATTGATCTTAATGGCTATGTTGATATGTGGAATAACACCCGATTGCTTCATGATATATATTTAAAGAACATGGAGGGTCATTTGTCGATAATCAATCATGAAAAAATTGTCTTGTAAATGTCTTTGTAATCTTTCTCCTTTTCATTAATAAGTTGTTCCAAGCGGCCACGTTGGCAAGGGCCGTGGATATTTCCATGTAGGATTTTACCATGTCACAATATCGATGTGTTGATATTTGATCTGGTTGTATGAGCAGTTATTGAAGGTGTTTGTCCTTTATTGGAATACATGTGTTGTCGAATAAGAAGTTTACTCTAGACCACATTGTTAATTGTATGAATATGATACTTCCATGAGAACGCTATGAAGGGTTTTCTTTTGGTATCAAAATAGGAAAAACATTACTTCTAGTATATACATATAGATGGTTTCACAATTAAATAATATAGGAATCAAGACAATTGTTGTGGAAATTATTTTCCAAAGATGCATGTGCAGTGGGGTTTGTTGTCACTTTATCCATGTTGATTGTTTTAATAGTTTATGTGATTGGCATGCTTTTTTTAATAGTCTCTATGATTGGCATGTTTGTTGATATTTTATTAATGCTTTGGGATATCATTTCTTGGAGCATATATCACTCTCTCTTTATTTTTAAAATATCTTGAAAAAAAATCAAACCAAAATTGTCGAAAACCATTACCAGAAAACACAAATCACAAACTGTTTCAAAATTTCAAATATTTATATACATCGGCTTAATATCTCCAGTGGAGGAAATAAACATAGGATTCTATTTCGGGAAAATTTCTAACAGTAGAGGAAGATCTCATAAATCATTGACCTGACAGCTTGGTTGTTAGGTGCAATTTCCTGTTCTCATCTCATATACATGCAGATTCCATATTTTTGATTAAATCCAAGAACCTGAGATACAACTGTGATTGTTTCATGTTTCCTCAAGATTGACCCTCTCCTCACCGAATCTTTCATGAAAAAACTGTTATTTTAACAATTTCCAAACCATTTTTTATGTCTTGTAGGGTTGGGAAGACATCTTCGATGAATCAATATCCACTGTTTGATAAGGTTTAGTAACCGAATTTTCAATTTATTCAATATTCCATCTACATTATTCACATATATTGCTACAATTATATTCTAGACACATAGAACCCTAATACGAATGGAGGACACTCAGAGTTGAATTCAATCTGCAAATAATTAGATGCAACAATTAATTATAATCCAAGAACTTAAAGAAATTGAATTGAAACACCCAATATAAATTCAGAACTACACTAGACTTGTGTAAGTTGAGTTCTATATATACATATATTTTTATATATTTGTAATTACAATTTTCCAAGCATTCTTTTACTCATGGATATTTTTGTGGCAAGGAGTTGGCACATCAAGGGCGGCCAACTGGAGTTTCCAAGATGGCATCAATGACGAATTACTAATCCAACTTCTAGAGACCGAAATACATCATACACCAAGGACACTGTCAATGTCTTTGTTGTTGGAGAAAATCTGTTCCATCACTGTCGTTTTCACACGAAGCCAATGTTATCACATGAAGTTGTCATGCATCAATTTTATCCTTAGGTTTTAATTTTTACCCATTAGTCTTTTAAAATTTGTTTTAATTTTCTCTTTATGATTTTCTCAGGTTAGTCGAAACAAATAAAGGCTTGGGATTTGGCTTACATTTTGACCAACACTTATGGTTTATACCTTAGGTTCATTTTGTGTTTTATATCCTTGACTCATCACTTGACTTGATAGCTAGCACTATCAACCCCATGACTCTACAATGATGACAAGTCACTCTATCCACTCACATACTTGATTCTCTCCACTATGTCCATTTTCCCATTTAGGATTTAAATCAAACTTTGTAAGGTGCGTTGCCAACTCACTAGGTGTTTTCATAGCTCATCTTGGTACATTCTTCCTCTTTACCATTTTTCTCCATTATGGAGTTGATGTCATGTATTTTATTGTTTTCAACACCCTTTTCTTCAAAAGGAATATTGTGATTTGGTCATTTATGAAAATTCTAACTGTTTACCAAAGTTAAAATCGTACTACTAGCTTGGCATTGCTGAAATTACTAGTCCAGACAGAGGTGTGGATTGTGCTACCAAATACTTGTTCGAAGTGAATTGGAGACTAAAGAAGATGAAAAATACTCCAGGATTGTTGCATATCATCCATTATCAAGCTACAATGTCCAGGTACCTGATGATCCATCCAGCTCTGATTGAAGATCATTAAGGTTTTTTTTTGTCATATATTTTGGTAGTGCCTAGTGCTGCAAACTACAATTTCTCCCACCTACCAGATCCTTTTACTTCTGCTACCAAAGACTTCATAGCCATATGTACACCGAAATTTCCCTCCACTAGAACTGAGTCATTTTTCTTCAGAGTTTTGAATGACCCATTTATCATCTTGGATCATGTTGTCCACACTATGCTACAGAAAACACTGCTAAACTGCACTACATATCCCATGTTCTAGGGCTGCAAATTCCCTGTAAAGCCATTTCTATCTACTACACTCTTATCTCCAACATTAGATTTTATTTTTCACTTCATCATCCAATATTTTCATCTCACAGTGTATTTGCAATGAAGATTTTAGGATTCCTTTATTTTTAAAAGCTTTGATGACCCTGTATGGTGGCTTGATAATAGTCTAAAACTTGAACAACATAGTCTCCCTACATATAATTTCTATGATGATCCTTTCTCTCATTTTCATCCATCAAACCCATCTCTTATTGTTCATATGTGAATTGGATGAAATCCATGTAAGAACAATTAAGGATCACCTATCAAAACTTAAATACTTTTGTATCTCTTTGGTTTCCTTACCATCTCATAGCATTATAGTTTTTTACCTCCTACTTCTATCTGTGGATACACCCCAACATAAGAAGTCTCATAAGGGTGGGAATGTGGTCAAGACTGAGCCTTATGACTTGCACCTTTTTGATAATGAGCCTATGATTGGGGAGGTCTTCCAAAGAGTTAGTTTCTTAGCTTTCTTTCAAAACATGCAGAGGGGACACCCTGAACTAGCAAGGAAGTTTGCTTTAAACTTTGAACCATTGATTTGGAGGTATCTAAGGCCATTATTGCAGTAGCCACTAAGATACCCAACAACGGTGAGAGGTGGTTTAAATGTATGACCCTCAATGCAACCTTTTATAAGGATTTCTTTAAACCAAATTATCAGAAAGACAATTTGTCTAAGGGAGTTCCTAGCAATCACCTAGTTGAGGGTTTTGATAAAATGTTGAACATTATCTAGAGGTATTTTACATGTGAGGGAATATTTAACATGATATACCAATATCACATTAGGCTCTTGTTGCATTTCACAGGAAAGGATTTAATGAATATCCCTTCTTATCTACTCAGAAGTATGGGAAAGATGGATGATAGGGTCCAAGCCAAGTCCAAGGCTATGGACACTAGTGTTTTCCACTCTGCGTTGATTAGGATGTTGGTTATGAAAGAATTGAAGAAGACAAACATTTATTGGGAACAATTCATTGTCTCTACTAATCTATAGCTAGATATAGCCTCTACCCATCAATCCAAGATGCAAAGTCCTTTTCCTTCAAGTATTGTTTCCCAAAAAGAAACAAGTAATAAGAGAAGGAGAAAACCCACTTCCCTAGACAAAGAAACTCCTAAATAATTTGAATAAGAAGAGAGGGAGGTCCATCACTCCCCACAAAGAGAATTTCACCTCATACTGGACATGAACTGGAAGAGGTTGCTCCATCAACCAAAACCACAACCAAGAAGGGGAGAAAATTGCATTTCCCTTCACATGCTGCAACAACTAAGACCAGAGTCGGGAGGCATTTTACTACATCATCAACCCACAAGAAATTTGTTGAAACATAAGTCATACCCAAAGCTTTAGTCCCAAAGAAAGATAAAGGTAAAAGTGAAATAGTTGGGAAGACTATTGAGGTCATGACACAAGCCTCTATTCAGAAGAAAGACAAAGGTAAGGGTGAAGCTACTGAGAATCCTTTTGAAATCATAGATATCATCTCTCCCCCTGATACTCCCACTTTCAAGAGACTGATTAAGCAATTCACAAATGCTAGAAAGGAAGTTTCCCATTTGAAGGAGAAAATATTGACTGAGAGGAGGAAGATGTAAGAGTTCATGGAAATGTATAGTGAAACCCTTAAGACGGCTTGATTTATAGAAAGAAGATTCTTACCCCTCCATGGGAAACTTCAGACTCTATATAGGAAAAACAATAGAATTCAGTCCCAAAACAGAAAGATCAAAGAAGAATTCCAACCCTTCAAAGATGATCTAGCCCAGAGGAACTTAAATGTTCTAGCACAAGTTGCAATAGAAATAAATTCACCTACAATAGAGAGGAATAATCCTGCAAAAGAAGGAGATGTTGTTGTGATAGAGGGAAGTTCTCCTGCAACAAGGAGGAGTGCCATATTGAGAAACTAAATGGAGAGTATGAAAGATCCATTTTTGGTGATGAATATTTTTTGCAATCTTGAAGTGTTTAAGGAAATATGTTATATTGATGTATTAGAGGCATATAGAGGCTCATAGTTCATCTACTAAGGATTTTGGTGTTTTTGTGGATTCGTTGCAGAACACATGAAAAAAATAGAGAGTTCATAGCGCCTGGTGCTACATAATCATCTACACACATTGTTCTATAGTTGCACTGTTAGCACAAGAATTTGCAGCCAGAAGAGGCTTGCCTCTCCATAAGCAACTAAATAACCTCTATAGGCATATACATGCTTCTAACCTATCAAATCAAAGTTCTTGATAATTCTCATCATACAGAAGATAACAAACATTCCATAGCACCATGGTGCTACCGAATTGTCTATATAGCATGGTTTGCCATTTTACTACCTAAAATGCTACGAAATTTGTTAAGCAGTGTAATGATGGCACTATGAATTCCATAGGTTGTTACCAAATCCATTGTCATGTGGAATGCTACCAAATCTGTCAACGTTGAAGTTATTTAGATGTGAATTATGATGGTGCTACCAAATTGCACGCAGATACACAGGAGGGCGCTACCAAAATTTTGATAGAGACCAAATTGTGCAAAGTTATTTTGCAAGGACACTTCTGCCAGTTTTGAGTGACTAACTTAAAACTTGGATTATGAACAAATGAGAAGGTATTTTTGAAACCTGGAGGAGATTTTTGTTCAACACATACCAAATAACAGAAATCTCTCTTAGTTTTTCAAAATGTTTTATGTTTTGAGAGATATTAGACATAGAAGTGGCGCTTCCAAATGTGCATAATTGTTTTACAGTTGCGCTACAAAATTTCTTGTAGTGATCACGGTTTGGATATTCGGCTTTTTGGGAGGTTTTCACTTGTCAAGGAGGATTTGAATGGATTTTAAAGGATCATTTAGATGTCAAGGGACACCTACACCTAAGATTTATCTCCATCAAAGGCCTCATGCAATGAGGTGGAAACAATTTATTAATGACTTCCAACAAATTCTTTAAAATTAGCAGTTTGTTGGATATTTGTCTTTTTGATTGTTGCCACCTATCTCCAAGGCTTAGAATCCAATGGAGGAGATGAGATTCAACCTACTAAGTTTATTTGGATGTTATTTTATATTTAAGGAAGGAGAGATTTGTTGGGAAAGGTGGATTCATGAGCCAAGAGAGGCTAGAGAGAGTAGGAGCAGGTCGTTTTTTCCATGTGTGTTCATTTGTAAGCCTGTGGGCATTTTATGATTGTAAGCATTATTGTTATTGGAGACTCATGAGAGTTATGATTTTAGATTGTAATTATTATGTTTATATATCTTCTTATTTGAATATATTACAGATTTGAGGATCAAAGGCTGCCAATGATTTATGGATCCCTAAGAAGTAGAGGATCTACTGTATTTTTCCCATGTGTTGATTCATTAAATTGAGAAGATCCCTCTTTCGTGAACAATCTATATTATGTTTTCCTTCTTCATTCTTCCACCTATCAACATATAATCTTATTTTTTGTTGTGCAACTTTAGTGCCTTCGATGTGTAGAATGTTTGTGACTCCATTGCCCATTGGTGTAGCCTACTGATTTTCTATTTTCTCCCTTCTCCCTTTCTTTTTCCATCTTGTTGATCCACCTATTCAAAAACAAAATTATCTTTTACATTCTAATGGGTGCTGAGCTTAAACTTTCGCAGTCGAAGTCTAACTTTCATTATTAACATCTGCTACCAAAGGCACTACAGAATCATCTAGCCAGACACAAAATGGGCACAACAGAATCTGCAGAGCAATTTTACAAATGGGCGCCACATAATCTGCAGAGCAATTTCATAGGAGGGCGCTAGAAAATCTGCTACCGAATGTGCTACAGAATCAGTTGTACAACAATTTTAACGAGGTGGGCACTACATAATTTTCTACCAGTTGCGCAATGGAATGGTGCTACGAACTGGCTTCTACAGTCAAAAGTTTTGAATATATTGCTCCTTCTCGGCTTTGGTGATTTGGATGGAAACAAGGATCATTAGATGGTAGTTGGATTTCAACACATATCTTGGAGGACACATGGCACTCGAGAAGATGTGCCCAAACAACAACAAATCTTGTCATTCATATCTTGTTAGAGTTTTTCCCAACAGGCTCCTTGATTTTAGTAGTTTATTAGATCCACTTGTACAGATGTTAGACTAGTATCTTTTTGTGGAGAATCCTGGGATAGTGATCAGGGGATCAAATTTTGCTCAATTTTCAAAGTGCTCAGAATTCGATGAAAATGGTGCCATTGTGTCAGTCTCGTCTTCCTCATTCTGGTGGTATATTTACTTTCTCAAACGGAGTCCATATGGAGAAGATATCACGATCTGTTCGCCAAGCCAAACAGGTAAAAAATTTGATGCTGACTGTACCTGTCCATACATTCCGTACAGTCCGTATGGTCTGACGTGGCAGGGCCGTACAGACCGTACGGTGGTGATGTGGTAGATGTTGATTGGTCGATTTTGGGCGAGTCGGATGTTGACACGTGTCATTGGATGGCAAATAGTAGGAGGACATGTGGCCCAATCGAAGGGCGCCACGTGTCACTCACTGGTTGGCTAAGGAGTTCTATATACAAAATATTGGAGGCCGCGGGGTTCAACCCCTGGACCTCTCCTCCGCATAGTGTTTTCACAAACTCCAGTAACCAACTTGCCGCCATTCATTCCTTGTAAGGAATATGGATTACATTGTATTTAAGGTTGGTCATAGTATTAAACGGAAAGGGGGCGAGCCGTGGCTTAGCCCCGACCCATGGTTCCATTGAACAACACATATAATTGTGTGTTATCATTGTAATGACCGCACGCAAATCATATATCATATATGTAATATATATTCCCATTATATATGCCACTCCATTATATATGCGCGGGGCTTGGAACGTGGCCCGTGGTTTTTACTATTTGCATATGCCCACGCGTTGGGGGTGCGGAGTGGGTTACACGGTTATGTAACCAACTAACCACCTATTTTCCAGCACCACGATCATGTGCGCCATACGCCCAGGTGCCGAGGCGGTTAAGTGATGGCGTACCCTTAACCGTCCTACGGTTTTCACCGTTGGCGTGGTTGTGCCCATTGCTGGGTTTTTGCGCTTAAAAGAGCGTGTGAGCCAGGTTCATTCAAAGGGGGGTGTGAATTGTAGAACCAGAGACAACAAGCTTGAAGAGGGAGACTTCTAGGAGGCCTAACTTCTTCATTTTTCGACCGATTGAGGTGCCGAAAGAGCCCAGAAAGGGGTTTTGGGATGCTGGGAAGCCATTGGAGCAGTCGGTTTGTCTATTTGAGCATTGTAAGACATGTTTTTGAGCACTTTTTGAGCAATTAATAATAATGATCCATTGGAAGTTGGACCATGAGATGTAGCCCAGAAGAGGGGTGAACTCCTTTATCAATTGTTGTGCACATGTGTTTATGTTCAATGTTTATGTTGTTGTCTATGTGTAATTTACATAACTAATCCTTAATTTATGTGTTGAAAACTGATCCTGTTGCTTTAAACACATAACATTTCACTTGCAATAAATTTTCAAGTATTTCAAGTGTTCTTCATTTTTAGATCAAGTTGGTATCAGAGCATTGGTTTTGAAGACTTGATTTTTTGCAAGTTTTGTTTCTGATGCTCACAAGGTTGAAAATCACAAGAGGAGAAAGTCAACTTGTGGAGCCAAGTTCTTATCCAACAAGGAGGAAGCAGTTTCATTCACCGCAAGTTGCAGAGAGACATTCATCAAGCATGGCTCATGCAGAAGATCATGAACATGTTCCGGCTGAAGAGGAATATTTCAGGCAGACTATCATACAGTTGAGAGATATGATGAAGGTCATGATGGAACAAAACATGATGTCGCAGGGTGAAGGCTCTAACCCTTCAATGCATAAGGGAGGCGGTGGTGACAAGACTCCAAACAAAGATGGAGGGAATGGTACGTCTCCACCACCCTCTCCTCCATCATCGTCATCTTCTTCTTCTTCTACCAGTTCGAAACATCTTCCCAATGGGCATGCTAAAACTCCTTCGCAAATTCCTTCATTAAAGCTTGATATAAAATTTGAGTTGCCACTTTATAATGGAGAAGTTAACACTGAAAAGTTACATAACTGGATATGTCAAATTGAAGTCTATTCTAGAATACAAAAGATTCAAGATGATGAAACCAAAATTTAGTTAGCTTCATTAAGATTAGATGGTTCAACACTTATTTGGTGGGAATCTAAGACACGGGAAGAAATGAAAAAGAATGGAAAAATTTTGCTTTCTTGGAATGATTTCATTATAGCAATTAAATTTTTTTTTTATCCATTGGCGTATAAATAAAAGGCAACCATGGAATGGAAGAATTTTAGACAAGCAAAAGGACAGAATGTACAAAGTTTTACTCAGGAATTTAGGAGAAGAGCTTTGGTTTTGGGAGTTGATTTGTCTTCACAAGAAATATTGCTCAAATATATTGGTGCTTTGCATAGTTATTTGAGACATACTATACTTATGATTAATCCCACAAATATAGATGAAGTTTGTGTACAGGCTACTCATTTGGAAGAAAGGGGAAGAAACGATACTCATGAGGGTTTCAAGAAGACATATAGCCAGGGAGACAAAGGGAGGAAGAAATTCAAAGGCAATGGCAGGAAGAATGCTGCTGTAAAGAAGGAAGGAGAAAAGTTCACATGTAAACACTGTTCAAAGGATGGCCATGATGAAGACCACTGTTGGAATCTACATCCTGAACGAAGACTGAAAAAGTTTGGCAACAACAACAAAGGGAAGTCAAATACTATTGCGACTTCTTTGCAAGACTTGGGTTCGGATTCTGGTGATGAGACGAAGATCACAGCCATGGGTTACCAAGGTAATAATTATGTTTCTAGCACTAGCTCTTCAAGTAATGCTAATGTCGATGTAACTCAACAAGATAAAACAAGAATTGAACTTTTTCATATAAGGGTTATTTCAAAACATACTAAGATAGACACGTTATTTGATTCGGGGTCACAAGAAAATCTTATTTCAGAAGAGACTGTTAAGAAACTTAAGTTGGAAACAAGTCCACATCCTAAGCCATA
>ML787853.1:164476-183743 GCA_009831015.1 Picea engelmannii | reverse complement strand
GTACGACTGTTATAGTTGAAGGCAGTGTACTCGCTGATCCATAAGGCGGCTGCATCCTTTGGCTGCCAGCTACTTCCACCACCCCAGAAGAGATTTTCGCCATATGTCCCATTCGAGTGCTGCAAAGCGCAGTCATCTGTTCTCTGATTCGCATATGCCTGTGCGTAGCTGGCAACTGTGTCATCCCACAAAAGGGGAGGAACCCCAACTTTGGCTCTTGCGTCGTTTTGGGGTTCAACGAATTCGGACACCAACGCTTGATCATCTGCAGCCAGAAGAACTGCTCTGGAAACCACACAAAATAACAAGTTAAAGCAAAGGGCCAGTTGAAAGTGGAGAAACATTGTCATCTTCATTGTCTCCTGATTAATCCTCCTGTTCACTCTGCTTTCTACAATCGTTGATAGCCTTGCTATTCTCCTCCTCGATTTATAGGATGAGAGTTCGAAGAAGATAGTGTTCCATATCAACTGAATCAAAACTAAATAAGACACTTTCCAATTAAAACGGCCTCTTATCATTTTTCCTTGCCAGCGTTTGCAGGTTTGTTCTTTGGTTCTCTTCGTTTAGCCTTCTTCATTTAATGTAATGCAACTTAAGAAGGCAAATATCCCTACCTTAATGGCAGATTCCGGTTGGGTGTCTTATAGGTTATGATTTTTTTCTTATATTATAGCCGCAGATCCCTATATATTAGATTCACGCTCCCTTAATAATATCATGAATGAATTTTACCCTTTCTGGATAAAAACAAATTTTTTAAACACATCTATTACTTCCTAAAAGTCTTATTCCTTTTCTTTCATAAATCAATAAATGTTTACACGTGTAAACTTCAATGATAGCCATTTTATGTAATTTAGAATGACTTCCACCGCATTTATATAAAGTAATATATATTTTTAAGTTTTAATAAAATTATTATTGATTTGATATTTTTATATTTTTTAAAATATTAACCTTTTAAATCGCTTAGTAATAATTCTAGAGTTATATTCATATAAGAATATATGATTGTTTGCATTTGATGTCAAGTTTGCTATTGCACTCTTTTTCCTAGAGTTCACATCCTTTCCTTCTCCTCACTCTACTTGCACTCTATCAGTCATTTAGGTGAGGAAGACTTGGGTTTAAAGGGTGGTCTCCAAAAGAGAGTTTATTTTCCTTCCTATGGTTACTTAAATGTTTATGATCCTAAAATTTATGGTCATTATATTTAGTAATAACTACATACTTATATCCATATAAGAATATATATGATTGTTTGCAATGGATTTCAAGTTTTTTTATTGCACTCCCTTTCCTAAGGTTCATATCCTTTCTTTTCCCTCATGGTACGTGTACCATTTCGGTTATTGAGGAGAAGAAGAATCAGCCTTAGAGGGTGGTCCCCTAAATAGATTTTTGTTCCCTTCCTATGGCTACATAGATTCTTATGATTGCAAAGTCAAGGAAATGGGCCTTTCCCTCTAGAGGAGGTGGCTTACTAAGTGGCATCATTGAAAGTTGTAATGATTAGAAGTAAGGCTTAGTTTATTAGTTTTCATTTATTGTGTTTATCTCTTCTATATAATAGAGTTGCGCAAACATGATTAGCATATCACCACTTAGTTCTTCAATCATTCAATACACATTAATTAAGATAGAGCATGACTCCCAACCTCCACCACCATGTTGATTATTTTGGAGAAAAATCCCATGGCACCTCTTTCATTGATAGAACCAAAAGTATATCATCTAGTCCTAGATTTAGTAGACCCAGAAGCATAATCATGCTAGAAATTTTGAAGGTTATGACAAGGTAGTTTGAAATTTCTAACAAGGAAACATAGAAATATAAGATCTTTTGCAACATTGTAGTCTAAGTTATTTGGCATGATCTCACAAGGAAGGAAATTGAAGCTCTGAAATACCAAAAGAACAAGATGGAAATTGAATCTATGAAATACCAAAACCTTAGGCCACACTAGAAATCACCGGCTCCCACAGTCTTGCAATTGCCACCTCTCCCATTGTTTTCTCTGACAGTGTCCAAGATGTGATTTATTTTCATAGTTAATGCTTTTCTATTTCTCTCAAGGTTGACACAACTATGTTACTGAGGTTGACACAATTATGTTATGTATTGTGGTGGTAGTCGCTATACATCACCTTGCATAAGAATTAACCGACTCACCTTGCATATTAATTAACCCAATGCCCTTAACTTGGTTTTGTAGGCTTAGGATTGGTCTCTCTTTATTGATCCCTCATTGTGCATTGGATTCTTGATGGGTATCCCTACACTATATTCTTCATGGAATGGCCTTTGCTGGAGGAACACAATACTTTGTTGTTCATATTAATTATGGGAGCTCAACAAACCTAGGTAAACTATCTCAAAATGAAAAACTAATGCATGGGATTTCAAGTGCTTTAAGTATTCCATTTGCTGAAACTAAATAAAGGTATAATTAGCTTCTATTTGTAACTTTATTTGCAAATCGTCTAATGTAAATATTATCCCATTGGTTTATGTAGGAAGAGACTCATAATAGACAACATATATTACAACTACATGAAATAGCTTATGACATGCAATAACATGTGATACCATTCATGTAAAAATTACATCATAATGCGTCTTGCATTGAACGTGTCATATATCATTCATGCATCAAGAAATACTTTTTTTCAATTGAATATCTATCATTTTTGAAATACTTAATGTATATCTGAAACCAACAATATAAGCAATAATTACTAATGTCTATATGATTTATGAAAATACGCATCTAGTGAGAATGGATACCTAGTTCAAAAATTATGATATGAGCAATGAATAAGAGATGTCAATTTAATAACACAATGAAATGCATATACTGAATATATACAACATCATTGAGATGCATACATACCTTGTAATTTGTTGATCCTTGTCATCCGAGATTTACATGGCTACTCTTTTCCTATTGTCCTTGGAACTATTATGTTTGGTCCAAGATTTCCATGGCTACCTTTTTCCTATTTTCCTTGAAATTGTTGTGGTTGATGTGTATGGAATTGTTTATAGAGATCACCAAGTACAAAATTGTGTGAATGTTTCAAGTCGTTAAGCTATTTTTTGGGTCAAATTTATTGGAAAAATGCTATTTAAATGTGACACTAGTGTCAATTGGGAGAAATTGCTCAGAGGTTAGTTTGGGTATGAAAAAGTACACCAAAAAAATACAACAAATTGGAAATATTTCTTGAAAGTCATCTAAATATTTTCTTCAATCTCTTATGAAATAATCTCTACTCGCCCTATATTAGGTTTTCTTATGGATAACACTTCTGGTGGAAAGGGGAAGCCTCCATATACTCATGGGTGGCTAGACTAGCCATACACAATTAGTGTAGTTTACTAATTAGGGAGGAATGGAACCCAAAATATTACTTGAGATTTCATTTGGGAAGTAAATATATAGTTTGGTAAGCTCCAATTATCTGAACTTAGGTTGTATATGGTATTCTCCAACCTAATTTTTGTGGATCCCAATTCAACATAATTCTTCCATTGATAATTTTTTGCGAGAAAAGTATCTGAGTTGTAACACCCCCTCTCTAAACCTCTGATTATGTGTCACTAATTGTAATTAATGATTTCCATGATATGGCATGAAAACAATGTAAAAATATTAATGATCAATCGAAAATTGCAACAATTGATTGTGGGGCCGAAGCCTTGAGTACTGTCCATGATACAACTAGAGGAAAGAGTGAGGGGACATAGAGAATGGTTTATCATGCTAATATGACCCAATCCTTCTTGCTGCAATATTAAATTTTTAATAATAATCCTTAACCTGATCGGATGGAAAAATTAGTTAATGATAAAAGGACCGGTGATTCAGAAACCAACTACCCTAGTGAATGGAAGCATGGAGGGAATGGTTGAGACAACAATAATTTGTCAGCCAAAGGTATTGAGCATACCATTCCACAACCCCTGAGTTTGACCCAAGTTACTTCGATATTTTGTGTAGGAGACGCAAGAGGAGCATATTGAAAAGGATGGCCTCATAAGATGGAGGCAAGGGGAGTGCAATTTGGATATGCACTGAAGAAGAACTAGAGGAGAGTTCAGGTATTAGAGGAAGACATATATTGCGAGAGAATGCATGAGTGAGTGAAGAGAGTTCTCTTGTGGTATCATGCCTTGGCACGTGGGTGGCCTGCATCCAAAGTGAGTGAGCATGAAGAGCCTATGGTTGGGTGGAAAGGTGAACACCCATAGTTAGTTGGCTCGATATAATTTGTAATAGGTAAGTATATATATGATCTTTGTAATCAAGTAAATGAATGATCGTTTCCTATATCGTATACTTGAATGTATGAGTGTGTTACTTGGATATAATCATATTCCATTTTCAAGTATGTGCACTTGAATAGCGGTGGACCTATAATAAGGTCAAAGTATTGAATTCTTTTGTACCCTCTTTAGAGAATAACATGACAGTCATAATGGGTCTCCTATGAAAGGAAGGAAATTTTGCAACCCCCTCTTAGAATGAATGACAACTTAACTGTAATAGTGGCCTGAGGAGGATGGAGAGGGTAGTAAAGATGGATTTATCTCCAGTATGTGGAGAAAGATAGGAATCTAAGTCCTTGAATCATTGCAGGGTTTAAACCCAAGCTAGAAGGAGTGTATAAAGGAACCTTTAGATAGCTATCATAATACCCCAGTGTCTGAGGGAGACCTATACATGAAGATATAAACTTAAATCCCTGTGAAACCTCCTATTTTGAAGTGAATGGTTGTAAGAGATGAAAACCTAGACTTAAATGGTAAAAGGGACAATATTAGTGTTCATAAAAAAAAAAGGATATCTCCTAAAGGCTTGGTAAGTTTGAGAAAACACTTAGAAGAATCCCTAAGACAACTAAATTCAAGTTTGTACTGATAACCATGGATAATCCAGTGTTTTGAGATAGGATGAATCACAATCATTGATTTGGCAGCACAAAGATATCTTGACCCTTCATCGAGTTTGGATATGACTCATGTAGAAGAAGAAATTTGAATCAACAAGGACCATTGATTTATCAAAGGGATATGCAATGAGATGATCTTGGCCATTAGTTAGAATTGGTAGTAAGAGTGACGAGGATGTTGGCATGGTGGCGAAAACATATTTAAGGACAATATGTGTTGGTCCCTAATTTGTCAAAGGGTCAAGGATGGGTCCCTGTTGGACTCAGTCCTTTGGAAGGTCCCCTTAATCGTTGACCATTAGATTTGTAGGTGGATAAATATCTATCATTAGGTGGAGTATTCCATGGTTAGGCCAGGATGAGACGTTGAACCGACCAAATTCGTTGATCCATAGGAGAATGGACACAAAATATATACCACTGTTGAAAGGATTTTTTCAGAGAGGAATTTCAAAGGGAAATATTGAGTGGTCGCAAAAAAACACTGAAGGATAAACTATGAGGTTGCTTTTGGGTTGTAGATCAATGGATAGATAAAAATAAATCTTCGTCATTTGTCATAGGGTGAAATGGAGAGACTCTAAGAGTAAGTTCGGAGTAAGTTGCAGACACAGAGGAGATGCACTCCAAAGGACGGGATCTAAGGGTAGATTTGGACCATTGATCGGTGCCAGAGTGAGATGTGATGATGGTTGTCAATCTTCCTTGGAGATCTAATGGGTTCCTTAGCAAGTGGTGACAAGAAGAATGACATCACCCCAACCAACATCTTTGGGGAATGTGTCAACAACTAGAATATTGAAATAGATACCTTGTGATGATGTATAGACTCAACTTAACCGATGTGGGTAGTGCCACATGTGAATTAAATATTGTGAAACATTTCATAGATTTTTGGCCCTTTTGAGGAAATGTTTTCTTAGGAACATGTGTGCCATGTGTTGTGCGAGGTGGAAGGTTCACATGGCATCATATGCCTAGGTGGTAGGTACATGATGGCCTCAGATGCTAGGTGGAGAACAACATATAAGTCTGACGATCATAGTTTTCTTGAAGGCCAAAGTAGAAACACTCTGAGAGATAACTTCAAGAGCCAATCTGGACCGTATATTGGTGACAAGTTGAGGAATGATCTCATTCATCGAAAGGAATAGGAAATTTATGGGAAAAAGAGGATAATGATGTAATGGTGCCAGTGTGGCCCAACAGTGACAAATTTCACTAAGTGATTGGTTGATCAGTCATGAGTGGGCATCGATGGGTGCAAAGGTCCTTTGGACCTTTTCTCCAATTGTGAACCATCATATCTACAGGCTGAGAGATATGGGTCATTCGTTAAATTTTGAAAGGTTATAAAGTTTGTATGTCAGCCAAACATTTCGATGATGTTATGGGAATCGACGACACGATGTGAGTCATTGGATTTGTTGTTTAGTGAACTTAGATCGTTGATCCAGGAATAATGTCATTGATTTTCAAAGGGTACATGTTAGGATTTGTTAATAAACACAAACAATGGTGAAAGGATGATTAATATGGACCTTAGGTTGGAGTGGGATGAAGAAATAGTCTGAATTCTAGATTTTTTGTGGGTTCCGCCATTAAATTTAGAGGTGAGAAAGGGATGAGCAATTAACCAGAGCACAAGTTGGTGTCACTGACTTAATCATAGTTGTTGGGTGAGTGGTTTGAGGACTGTGAGATTGAGAACATAAAATGGGAGGGGTGTTAACCCATGCAGAATTTGGATTCACCAATATGGGATCATCTTCGAAACTTTTAGTGTTGGGGTGTTTAAGGCTCTGTGGGAGTAAAATATCGATGACAACACAGGTAGTTCAAGGGATTGGGAATGTGAATATTAATGTACCTAGTGGAATATGAAACATCGAATCACACGATTATTAAGAGGCCACGTGCAAGTGAGATGGTCTTGAGCCAATAAATTCCCAAGAACTTTGGGAAACCATAACTTTTGAGCCCGAGGTTAGTTTTGAGAATAATTATAGTCATTGGAAATATATTGATGAGATGTATACATTGGTTCCATCGAGATTAGACCTCGATATGTCTAAGGGTAAGTGAAATTTTAATACCCCATCCATTAAAAGGTACTTAAGGGGTTAGGTATGTTACAAAGTGGTATCACAATATGCTACAACAATAGGCTTAGATGGGCCAGAGATCAGTCAAATGATTGGTATAATAAGGAAGAGATGAGATTGTTTAAAATAATTTCTTTGTGTTAAAATTTTATTCATTATATTCATTAAATCATTGAGGAGAAGGACTACAGATTGAAACTTTTCTATTGTTTTAAATTTTTACAATAGAGTTCTTAACATGGTCACTCTGTATGTAAGGGATAAGACCCTTACAAAAAATTTCCTTATGGTTAAAGGAAATTAGTATGGATTGATAGAATACTTAGTAGTATTAATTAATGCTCAAGTAAAAGACTAAACCATGTATATGAAATTCCTCAAGATGAGAGGACTGATGGAAAATTTGTAAGGTCGGTTTTCTTAACCTGTACTAGATGAAACCTATAACTGAGACAACTTGTTTAAGTAAAATAAAAGGGATTCTTTTGGATTGTTGATATTCCTCATAAAATAGATGAATTGACTTGATTATATGGGTCAGTTTATGAGCTTCTGGTTGTATGAACAAATGTATGCATGCCTATCAACATGATTATTTACTTATGCATGAAAACATAACATGTGAATGTGTTGTAAGAATGTAGGTAACATGCAAACAGTCATAGTAGAACCTATAGTGGGTTGCAAGGTATGGTCTTTTGATGGACTAGTTTGGTCAATAATGACATGATATCAGTAGGAAAGATGACAGCATGAACAAAAATGTTGATAACAATGTTTCCATATAGTCTTATGAAGATATGAATCTAAGGATTAATGAAAGACCGATACAAGTTCTGATTGAGGAAGTGTTGAAGCATTTTTAGATGCCCAATGGGTCATACTGACATCTAGAGGTGGATGGTATCCATATGGATATGGATTGGTATGCTTAGCTAACAATAAGAGGGAATTTAGGAAAATATTTCCTTTGCATAGGTCTGGTCACTAATAATGGTTTGAGGCATGAAGACAATCTAGATTGGTCATGTTGTTTCCTTAGGCATTGTATAAATTTCCAAAATTGTATTTTTGGATTACAAAATAATTTTATATTAGTTGAGGCAAGAATTTTTTCTTTTTGGTTGTTGTCATGTAGAAAGGGAAATATAATTATGAATATTTTTGCGAGATTTTCCATGTGAATGACTATGAGATCTCAATAGAGAGGGAAACATAGTGTTAACTATTCCTATCAGACTTTTCATAAGAATGGTTGTAATGTCTCTGGGAGGAAGGATTTAAAAGTTTTAAATTTCCTTATGTGTGAATGTCATGGAAAGAGGAGCAAGCAATGAACTTGCATGTTGAATATTTATCTATGATTTTATATTCTTGAGTGCATGGATTGGATGTGTTATAAGGTTTCCTAATACAAATACTGATACTAAGACCAAATGAATGTGAATGAATGAGGAAAAAGGTGAAATTAATGCACATACACACAGACACACACATACATCCATTCTTAAAAATATAATATATTTCTTGATCAAGTAGGTTGTGAGGAAAGATGTGTACTTCCTATATCTGAGTAATATCATGGATGCATGGTTACCCCATGTTGGAGGGTCTGATTATGTCGATGAAATAATAACTTAAGGAGGATGTGTTCTATTTCCTCAGAAAAAGCTAGTGTAAATTGTTGAAAGAATAATAAGTAGGGATGCTCTGTTGTCACAATAGAAGGAAATATGAATATGCCTTTGAAAATTCTATGTAAATGATTGTGAACAATCATGTGTAAACTGATGTAACTAGATATGAAACTGGAACTATGAAGTGTTCTAGGGGAGGACACACACACAACATGTTGATGTATGTGGTTAAATGTATGAAGGAACAATTTGAAAGAAATATGATAACCTAAAGATACAGGTTTGAATATGTATTTTGAATGCATCATACGAATGAATTCTTATATTCCTTATGGAATATTGGATAGAAATCTAAAAATAATGAAGTTGAGGATGACTCGAGATTGATATCATGTCAGAATGTTTGGATATGCAATAAGGAAGTTTCATGATGAGATAGTTACATGTCGAAGAACTATGTAAGAACTTTGTCATAAGAACAAATCTATAATCTTAATGACCGTTGAGAGTTTTGTAGTGGGATGCAAGGCCTGTTTACATAAGAATCTTTGATTACATTATAAAATACAATGCATGCATAGGGAACATGCAAATGAATTTAACCAATCTAATTAGTAAATGTGCAGGATGCACTGGTTCATGATTAAATTGTGAACCACAATCTTGTTTTTGTAGCATGTTGATTTACCGGAGAAAGTCATGATGAAACTTGGATGAAAATACTCAAGGAATACAGTAGGAAAATCCCAAAAGGGATAGATTGTAGAAGAAAAAAAGGATAAAAGGAGGAGTACTTTTCTCATTTTAAAACTCTAAGTTTCTTAATAGCATTGTAAGTCATAAAATAATATCTATGAAAACATGTACAACTAGTGAAAAGAAAATAAACCAATGAGAATGTTTAAATGAATAGGCTTGGTTAAGCCCTGTTAAGTAAAGGTACAGAGGACTTGGAATCATTTAGCTAGATTGATAGTCTTGGAATATGTAGAATAAGTTAGAAAAAGAGAAGAGTCCCTTAACTCTTCTCTTGTTGATTATTGTGTTTTCTATGGAATGAGAAATTGATCTACTGATGTAGGTAAACTTTTTGGCATGAGGAAACTGATATTTTTATGGATATAGTTATATTTGAGAATTTGATTGTGTTGAAACTCACAACACATTAAGGAGAAATGTGATAGAGTGCATACAAATATGCTAGGACATATCTAATAATGTTTTCTAATTTAAATGCTATGGTAGATGTATTTTTATTTAACATGGAAGATAAGGTAATTACGAATGTGGTAATATATGTCATGTGTAGAAAAAGATTGGATTTCTCGAGGAAGAAAACTTCCAATGATGCACAATCTCAGGTTGAGGATAAATACAAGTAGGTTGTTGATAGAAAAGAATGGTGAAGGGACCTAGATTCCCCATGAAGCACCAATAGAGAGGTAATATCAGAGACGACATTGGCATCAAGAATAAGTATAAAAGTGTTCAATCCTATGTGACATAAGGTTTGAAAGGGATTGTTTAGGAATCCCTTCTGAAATATTGTATTACTTTAATGATATAAAATTATTTTGAATGTATGTTATATGCCGTTGATACTCGAGCAGGGTAAGATTCAGGAAGAAAAAATTTAATGATCAGATGTATTAACCCTGACAATCAAGGATGATTAAGATCATTGCAATAAAATTCATGAGCCAATAGTGTCATGGGTACATTGACCAACCAAGAGTGTTTGGGAATAAAACTGCTCATAAGAACCACATCGAATTAATGCATTGAGATAAAACATGTTGTATGAGAAGGGAGGAAATGGATTGTCGATTATGGAAAGAGGATCTTCCAATACTCTACCAGAGTTGTACAATCGTAAAGAGAGAAATTGGGTGGCCATAAATGTTGGTACCATGGTTATTAGTAAAGAAGAACACTCCAAGTTATTCATCTAAAACCTCCAATTTCATGTGAATTGATTTGAGGTTAAGATCAGATCAAGGTAGGAAGCACAAGTTCTATTGTAATAATGAATGTGGATAGGTAATCCATGTGGTGATAGGTTGGTTGAGTTGCAACAGACCATGGAAAGAGTTTCTAACACGAAAAGTAATAATCAGAAAATCAATGCAACGTTGCATTGTGAGTGACTGTGACCATGAACATTGGCACACTAATTAAGTTCATATGATGAAATGATTGCAAATAGAAGATCTTTGTATGATAAAATAATGAGTGAGTAAGGAAAGATAGATTCTTTTTTATATATATCATTGAATAAATAAATGTGATGCATATGTTAGACTGGACAAACTAAGAATTGTTTGTGATGCCATTGTAAATTTGCAATGAGAATATATATGCATGAGAAACTAACAGTTTGTTTGGCTATGTAAAGATTGAATTGAAGGAAGGAGGGTCTTGGAAATGGAAATACTGCAATCCCGTGAGGAATACCAATTCCCACTATTTGTAAAGAGAGAAATTATTACTAGATGGAAATCTTTTGCTTGTGAACTCTAGTTCCAATATGGAACATATATGAAAATGAAATGAAATTGTGAATTTGAAAATATGTGGGTAACAAATTTGGGAAGAATTTTTGAATGAAAACTAATGAAAATATGTTACAAATTTTTGTATGCATGCGAATAAAGGTGATATAAAAATATTTGTCGAGGGAGGATATATAATGGTTGTCAAATAAGAAATTATGGAATAGGGCTACCGTTGTGAAAAAATAAATTGGTTATAAGTCATGATCACCATGAAGAATATTGTGTTGTGGTAACACAAGCCGAAGGGACGCTTTTAGCCAGAGAAATCCAGATGGATTCCCTGAAAGAACAAGCTCGGGGGACACTTTAGCTATAAGACTGAGTAAAGTATTTGAAACTCTTATTGTGTGAGAAATCATGGGCAATCAAGAAATATCGCCTGAGGTATTGTATAATAGAGAAGGGGATGCTTGACCCTGACCCTGAAATCCGAGTGACCTAAAGGAAGGCGAGACTTTGATAGCTCACGTGTAAGACTGGTGGGGTCTCAAAAATTTTTGTCACCTGTTGACTGATATCATGCGCACAATGGGTATGATAAGGAAAACAATAGGGTGAGTGTGTATGAAATCTATATGGATGCAGATCCATGAAATATAGACATAAGTGTTGTGTTGATATGTAAAATTTTCCTCTTTAAGTATGAACAACAAAAAAATGATTTTCATGAAATTGGATTAATATACTTGTTGTTTGAAATTGTTGTAGGCGCATTTTGATGTGCTAGAGTTCGATTTAGGAACATACTATGAAGAAAAGAAAGGTAACGTTGAAGTAATTTAAATACAAGGCATGATAGGTGTTACTAATAAAAGAACACAAAGGACGACATTCCATTGAAGGGGGACGGGATTGCTATACCCCCTCTCTAAACCTTTGATTATGCATAATTAATTGTAATTAATGATTTCCATGCTATGGCAGGAAAATAATGTAAATGTATTAATGGCCAATCGAAAATTCCAACAATTGACTATGGGGGTGAATCCTTGAGTATTGGCCATGATACCACTAGAGGAAAGAGTGAGGGAACATAGAGAGGGATAAATGATGCTAAGATGACCCAATGCTTCTTGCTAAAATATTTGATTTGGAATAATAATCCTTAACCAGATCCCAAGTAAAAATCAGTTAATGAGGAAAGGATTGTTGGTTGAGAAACCAACCACCCAAATGAATGAAAGCATGGAGGACTTTTCTAAGACAACATCAAGATCTCAACCAAAGTTACCCAGTGTACCATTCCAAAACCCCTGAGGTTGAATCGAGTTCCTTTTGACAGAATTAATGGGACAGGTTGACAACTTTCCATGTTTTGTGTAAGATATGTAGGAGGAGAAAAACCAAAAGGATAGCCTTATAAGAGGGAGGTAAGGGGAGTGAAATATGGATATACATCGAAGAAGAACATTGGGAATGTTCAGGCATCAGAGGAGAAAATATATTGTGAGAGAATGCACGAGCGAGTGTAGATATTTCCCTAGTGGTATCATGGCTTGGAATGAGGGTGGCTTGGATCCAAAGTGATTGAGCAAGAAAAACCTACAATTGGGTGGAAAGGTGAACACCCATAGTTAGTTCGTTGGCTATAATATGTAATATATAAGTATATTTGTTCTATGTGTAATTAAGTAAATTAATGATTGATTCATGTATTGTATTCTTGAATGTATGATTCTATTACTTGGATAGAATCTTGTTCCCTTTGCAAGTCTATGCACTTGAATATTGGTGGATCTATAAGAAGGTCGAAGTATTGAAAGATTTTTTACTGTATGTAGAAAACAATATGATAGTCGTAATGGATCTCTTGTGAAAGGAAGGAAGTGTTGTAACCCCCTCCTACAAGGAATGACAACTTAACTATAATAGTAGACCATGGATGCTAGAGAGGGTAGTAAAGATGAAGTTATCTCTTAGATGTGGAGCAATCCAGGACTCTAAATCCTTGAATGGTCAGATGGTTTAAACCCTATCTAGAAGTAGTGGAAGGAACCTTGATATAGGTATAGGAATACCCCAATGTTGGAGGGAGAACTCTGCATGAACAAAGAACCTTAACTCCTCTTGAATCCTACTATCTTGTAATGAAGGGTTGCAAGAGACAAGAAACTTGAATTAAGTGGTGAAAGGGACAATATTGGTGTTCTTAAGAGAAAGTGAGATCTACTGAAGGCTTGGTAATCTTGAGAAAACACTTATAAGAATCCATGAGACAACCAAGTCCAAGTTCATACTGATAACCATGGAAAATCCAATGTTTTGAGATAGGATTAATCATAGTCGTTGATTCAACACTACAAATAGATTCTGACCCTTCATCGGAGTAGCCTATGAAGCCTGTAGAACATGAAATATGAATCAACAAGGACCATTGATCTATCAAAGGGTTGAAATGTGAGATGATCTCAACCATGTTCAAGGATAATACATGTTCATCCCTAATTTATCAAAGGGTCTAGGGTGGGCCCATGTTGGACTCAGACCTTTGCAAGGTCCCCTGAATCATCAACCATTAGATTTGTGGCTGAATATATATCTATTGTTAGTCGAAGTAGTCCATAGTTAGGCCAGGATGAGACTCCAAATCAGCTAGATTTGTCGATCTATCAGAGCATGGAGGTAGCATATATACCACTATTGGATCTAACTTCCCTTATATAGTGGTGAAATATGTTGGAAGGAGTTGGTCGGAATGGACTTTCGAATGGAACTCTCTAGTGGTCATAAAAGAATTATAAAGGAGAAACTCTGAGGTTGATTTTGGGTCGTAGGTCAGTAGATAACCAAAAAATAATCTTTGTTGTTTTACGAAGGTGGAGATAGAGAGACTATGAGATTCAATGAGAACCGTTGATCGAAACCCAAATAAGGTATGATCCTAGTTGTTCATCGAAGGATGTCATTTGGAGTAAGTTGTGGACCCAAAGTAGATGCAATATGAAGGAGAGACTCTGAGGGTAGATTTGGACCAATGATCGACGCTAAAGTAATATGTGATCATGGTCATTGATCTCTCACAAAGGTCTAACAGGTTCCTTGGCAAGAGGTGACAAGAGGAATGACGTCACCCCAATCAACATACTTGGGGCATGTGTCAACACCTAGAAGATCAAAATAGATACCCTATGACAATGTCTAGACCATATCAACCCGTGTGTCACGATGTGGGTGGTGCCACATGTCAAGTAAAGATTATTCCATGTGTCATGGAGTTTTAGCCCTTTTGAGGAATATTTTTCTTGGGAACGTGTGTGCCACATGTCATGGAAACATATGCCCATGTGGTAAGTACACGGTGGCCTTGGATGCCAGGTGGAGAACAACATCTGAGTTTGATGGTCAAAATTCCCCTAAAGCCAAAAGTAGAAACACTACAATGAGAGAGCTCTGTGAGGCAATCTAGATCATAGATTGATGACCATTTGGGGAGTGATGTCAACTGTCGAAAGGTGCAGGAGCCGTATGAGTAAGGATAAAAAGGAGAATGACATAATGGTTCCAACATGGTTTCTATCATGGCCAATCAATGAAAAATATCACTAAGAGATTGGTTGATCAAGCATGAGAAGGACCTGATGGGTACAAAGGTCCTTTGATCTTTTCTTCAATTTTCAATATTCATATCCAAGAGCTAAGAGATTCGGACCACTTTTCAGATTTTGAAATATTAGCAATTTCTTGTGTCCATAAAAAATTTCGATGGAGATATGGGCATCATAGACATGATGAAAGATGTTGGATCTGTGGGCTAGTGAATTTAGACTGTTGATCTAGGCATAATGTAATCAAGGTACAAAGGGGAATTGTTAGGAATTCTTAAGAAATGTCGTCGATGACGAAAGGAGGAGTGATCTAGATTGTCGGTCGGAGCAGGATAAAGACATAATCTAAACTATTGATTTATCTTGGGTCCTGCCATCATCTTTAGAGGTGAGGAAGGGAGGAGAAGTTATATGATCATTTTGAGGACCATTAGATTAATATTTTAAAATGGGAGGGGTGTTAACCCCCTCACAAGTTGGAGTGATCGACACAATTAGAGCCATGGGATGATCCAATGAAGGATGATTGGATCTGGTGCAGACTCAATATGGGATCATCGTCAGAAATTTTAATGTTGGGGTCTTTGAATCTCCGTGGGAGTAAAATCCTAACGAAAAATAAGGTAGGTCAAGGGATTGGGAACGTGAATATTAATGTGCCTAGTGGCAGATTCCACATCAAATGGAACGATTATTAATAGGACACGTGGATGCCACATGGTAGTGAGGTGACCTTTGGCCAATAAAGGCCTGAGAACTTTGTGAAACCATAAATTTCGATCCTGAGCTCAGCTTTGAGAAAAATTAAAGTCATTGGAAATCTCTTCATGATATGGATACAATGGTTCCATTGAGATTATACCTTAAGAAGTCTAAGGAGAAGAGAAATTTTAATACTGCATCACTTAAAAGGTGCTTAGGGAGTTGGGTGTTTTACATGAGTACAATTGTCTAGAGTGGAGGAATGAAGCAGATCGTATTACAAACTAAGTGGACTTAGTAGCCCATGAACCAAAACCATATATATATATCGAGTGGGAGAAGAATCTTTCCTATATCCATATGCATAACCATCAACAAAGGAAAAATATAGAGCTTTATTAAATAAACCAGAGCTCACGTTGTTCGCTTTGGTTGTCATTGAGGGAAGTTATTATGGGATTAAAGCTTACTTCTGTGTAGGAGGTGATGAATTAAAAAAAATCAATGGATTTGGGGTCTCTTCCCCTACCCCACATCCATGAAAAATTGTGAATATGTTTCCATAGCGAAGATACCTCCCATACATCATTTTGTTGCTAATAGTGCTACAAACAAGAGTGGGGTATGCATCCTGGTTTCCAAATCCAACCCATTGGATTAACTCATAGAGTTGGCTCCTATGAGAGAGTTTGACACTTAAATCCAAAACTGGATCCAATGTGTTTAATAGGATTCCATAATCGACCGACCTCCATTCACTTGACATCATTGAGGACCTTATCAAATTCCCATCGACAATTGTTGCATAACATGTTAATCATTTAGGACATGCTATCTCTTTCTTCCACTTGGAAAAGTTTTAAAATGAATAGAAAATACCCTCGCCCTAGATGGGTGCATGTCTCCATGCCAACGATCAATCGGGATGAATGGCATGCAACCTTTTCACTGCGTAGTTATTTGTCCAATTATATAGTATATGGTAAAAATTCAACCTGTTAGAGAATCAATTTTATGCAAATTAAGAAACTGCACATAAAAATAAAGTTGGAAGTGCATTGCAATATTGATGGAGGAGCATCATTAGCAAGCACGAGTGGAGGACAACTGGATATACACCAGTGTGCATTTTGAAGACATTTATTAAATTTTGAAAGAAAACACATTAATGACATAGCTGGAAGGATGTAATTGATTTTAATGTTTTGGGGATTGTAATACAGATCTTGAGCATTTCTCTCATCTGTCGGTTGTAGACATTTATTGTAATAAATGTAAATTATATGGTAGTCTTTAATTTCGATAAGATAGCTTAAGGTTGTAGGAGGGAAAAAATATAAAAGAGTTCCTCGTAGATGTATTGTAAATATTCATATTCTCATTGTAGGAGCAGTAGAGAAAGAGAGCATAGGAGAGTAGAGAAGAACATAGATTCTAGAAGTTGTATGAGAAGATAGATGTTGTTGTTGTAAACCATGTACATAAGCACTTGAATTAATATAAGAATTATTTTATCCAATTGTCTGGTGTATTTTAGTTCCTCTAGGCATCTATTGAATGGTATCTTTACAATTTATTTCTAGTCTCTGTTATGCATTTGTTTCAATGCCATATGTATGTGATTTCATGTTGAATGTATGAAGTCTATGAGGGGAGTATGAGTTGCAATCGTTCCTCTTCCTGAGAATTCCTGCACAAAGTGCAGTGGAGGTTCGCAAGGAGTGCGTCGACAGATTTCTAAGTTTTACCTCATAAAAGCTCAGGAGGGATAGCATTAACTTATACCAAAAAAAGTGTAGGTATGACAGATCCATGCAAGGTGTGTGAAGACTAAGGAGAATATTATACTTTTCCAACCCAGGTGAGTGGTTGAAGGAATTTTGTCACAAAGAGTGTGTGAAGTTGGAGTGTTTGAATAACCAAAGGTTATTGTGGAAGCCGCAAAGAGTGCGTGCAAGATTCCCTGGAATCCTTGAGTTTGTAGTGAGGATCAAGCTCAGGAGGGATAGAGACTTGGAGAAGTTCAGAGGAAAGACAAGGGTTGAATTCACCTCATGGAAACAAGTTGAGAAGGGTTTATGCCAATTTATTTGGTTAGGTAACATTTAGATCCGAACGGACAGTTGAAATTACTGAAGGGAAAAACACCAAATTTTCGTGAGCCATTGGATCCAATAAATCCACAGGGAGGATAAGGGCGAGAATATTGCAACACTCGCAAACTAAGGAGAGATAGTAGCCCTCGATCCAAAGAAGATACATGAATGTCAATCCCTTCTATGAGAAGGAGAAATGGGGAAGCATAGAGTCAGAAGGAAGGGAAAAGTCCAATTCGAGACTCGTGAAACACAAAATTCTGATTCGTGAAGGAAGAATCTAGAGCGTCGGATCACGAGAACTAAGGACTGTCAATCTGGCATAATGGTCATCATGAGTTCACATTTTGGGAGAAGTGGGGAGGACTGTTTCGCAAGTTCCCAATACTTGAACTCTCGAAACGTCGAGGAGTTGGGCCCGAGGTCGTAGGAGGAGCTCACATCAGTGAAGAATTGAAGGGAGGATTTAGGTATTGATAAGCCCTAATTCAGAGTTTTGGGGATCAGAGGAGTTGGGGTGACTCGAAAGAGAGGTCTCGAAATCATGAAGTGAAAAACACCTTTTGGTAAGGCGCGTCGGAGGAAATCGCGCCTGGTGCTTGCTCGCACAGGAGGAGTTTATATGTGTTGAAGGTTCCAGCGTGGACCAAGGAGCCTCTTCGGCTCAGGGGAGTTGAAGATTCATATACTGGTAGGTCAGCAGACCCTACTAAGGAGGGGCTCTTCATCAGGTGGTATCAGAGCTTACAACTATTATTTTCTATAAGCAAGACAAGACAAACGACAGTTGTGATTTGAATTATGTGTGGTGGAATTTGAAACAATGTCGCCAAGAAGACATCTAGAAATAACTTTACCTGGTCTAGCCATGGAAAGGGAAATGAGAGAACTTCATGCTTGATTAGATGCTATGGAGACAACACAGAGACGAACACCTGATACTGGAGATATCAGTGAGGCACAAATTGAGAATGGAGAAGGAGAATAAGAAGCTATAGCCGAAGAAACTACAGAGGAATGTCTATTTAAAGCTATTGCAAGAATGGGTGCCAGATAAAAGTTACACATCCCGATGTATTAAGGAAACTTGGAAGTTGAGGAGCTGCTAGATTAGTTTAGAGATCTAGATAAATACTTTGATTATGAAGATATCAAAGAAGATAAGAAATTAAAGCACGTTGTCACTAGATTGAAAGGACATGCAACACTATGGTGGGATAAACTATAGGCTGACAGGCGTTGCAAAGGAAAACAAATAATTAAAAGCTGGGATAGAATGGTAGTGAAGATGAAATCCAAATTTGTACCCAAATATTATCAAATCAATCTGTTTCGAAGAATGTAGAATTTGAGACAGAAAGGGATGACAGTGAAGGAATAAACTGAGGAATTTTACAATTTAAACATCAAATATGGTCACCATGAGAGTGATGATGAAAAGGCTGTCAGATATATGAATGTCTCGAGATATGATATTCCGTACAATATTATGTTAAGCCCTAATATTGGCTCATTACCCCTTAACTGGGGCATATTAGATTAGTAATGCTATTTTATTTATGTCGGCTTTAGGCCATTAGTTGTAATTTAGATTAGTAATGTTATTTTAATTATGTCGGCTTTAGGGCATTATTTGTAATTATACCTCCTAGTCTCCTATATATACCA
>ML787853.1:148630-159007 GCA_009831015.1 Picea engelmannii | reverse complement strand
ATATATACCAAGGAGACATTTTCATTTTGAATCATCTTGTACTTGAACATTTAAGTGGGGTAAAAGGAGGTTGCCCCCTCGAAGAGGCTTATTATCTGAAATTATCTCTTTTTCAAGGCATTGAGTACTTTTCCTGAGGTTTTATTATGCTATATTGATGTTTGGTTCTTAACATATTATCATGGTGATAATAAAAAATGTGGAAGATGCCTATCAAGTTGATCTAAAGGCAACAGAAAAATTGGCTCAGAAGAAAGGTCAAAGGGGCAGAGGTAGAAGCTAGAGCAGAGGCAAATAAATTGCCAAGGATAGAGTATAGAAGCCCAAGGATGAAGAGAAGAAACCCCATAACCATCCAAAAAGGGGAGGAATCTCACAAGGGAGACAATATGTTGATAAAAACAGTTTTCCTCAAGCAAGATGAAGAGGAAGAGCTAGATGAGGTAAAATAGAGTTTATTGTTTGCGGAAAGATTAGACACAATTATTGGGAATGTCCAGATAGAAAAATGGATGGAGGAGGCGAAGCTAACATTTCAAAAGCACAAAGGTGAAATGTTGAGGCATAAGATGAAGAAGGTGGAAGATCCTTGATGATGAGGAAAATTCTGTTGAAACCAGAGAAGGAAGTGGAAAATCCAGTCCAGAGGAACAATTTGTTTAGGACTGATTACAAAACCAAAGGTAGGTTATGCAAGGTTATTGTTGACAGTGGAAGAACAGATAATTTAGTATGCACATAAATGGTGGAGAAGATGGAATTGGAGATAGTTTCACATACAACCCCATATAAAGTTTCTTGGTTGCAAAAATAACATCAGTTAACAGTCAGTAAACAATTTTTAGTTGAATTTAAGATAAGGGGCTATAGAGATGAGATTTTATGTGATATAATTCTCATGGATGTCTATCATATTTTGATGGGGAGGCCTTTGCAATATGACATAAATGTTATCCATGATGGGAAAAGAACGCTTACACCTTGGAGAAGAATGGTAGGATGTGTATGTTGCTGCCAATTGAAGACAAGAAGGAGAAATAAGAAACAAGCAATACTATACTTCTCATCAGTGGGAAGGAACTTTTTGATGAAGTCAAGAGAGATCAAGAAATGCAGTTTTCTGTGGTTAGAAAACCTAGAGTGGTGGAAATTCAAGAACTGCTGGGGATTTTCATTGATATAGTGGTGGACGAATTACCTTGTTCGTTTCCTCCCATCATAAGTATAATCCATCACATTTACCGTATACCAGGAGCGAATTTTCCAAACAAAGAAACATACGGATTGACATCGCAGGAGAATCAAGAGGTTAAGAAGCAAGTCCAGGATTTTATGGATAAAGGGTTGATTAGAAAAATCTTGATTCCATGCATTGTACCTACAGTATTAAGTATGAAAAACGATGTTAGATGGAGAATGTGTATAGAATCGAGAGCTATAAACAAAATAACCATCATGTATAGATTTCCTTTACCCAGGATGGATGACTTGATTGATTTCTTGAGTGGGGCAAAGTTTTTTTCAAAAACTGATTTGAAAAGAGAATATCATCAGATTAGAATGAGGGAAGGTGATGAATGGAAGACAACATTCAAGACAAATAAAGGACTGTATGAATGACTTGCTATGCCATTTGTCTTGACGAATGTGCCAAGTACTTTTATGAGATTGATGAATGAAGTCTTGAAATATTTCATTGGGAAGTTTGTAATTGTGTATCTTGATGGTATACTGATCTTCAGTAAGACTGAGGAAGAGAATTTGAGGCACTTAACTTCAATAATGAGGAGGTTGCAACAAGACAAGTTGCTGATAAATATGAAGAAGTTGTCTTTCATGAATATGGAGCTTATTTATTTAGGTTTTGTGATCTCTTCGAATGAGTTGAATATGGATCAGGAGAAGGTAAAAGAAATCAACGAATGGTCATCACCAAGGAATATCTTTGAAGTCAAAAGATTCCATGAACTAGCCAATTTTTACAAGAGGTACATCAAACATTTTAGTGGAATCTGTGCACCAATGATGAACACAGTCAAGAAAAGACAAATATTTTCATTGGATAGAGGAGGAAGAGAAAATTTTCAAGTTGTTGAAGGAGAACATAACTAAACAACCAGTTTTGGTTCTGCCAGATTTTAGTAAAACATTTCAAGTAAGATGTGACGCAAGTGGGTTTGCAGTTGGAGAAGTCTTAAGTCAAGACAATATACCAGTTGCATACTTCAGTGAGAAACTGAATGAGGCCAAAATAAATTACTCCACGTATGATAAAGAGTTTTATGCACTCATACAGGCGTTGAAGAAATGGAGACAATACCTGGTTCTAAAAGAGTTCGTTTTGTATAGTGAAAATTAGGCCTTACCATTTATAACCAGACAGGAGAAACTGAACCAAAAACATGCAAAATGGGTTGAGTTTATGCATAACTTTACTTTTTCTATTGATGCAGGAGAATCATAACCATCCAACCAAGCAAGCAATGTAAACGCGGGAGACAACTGAAAAAGCACCAGTGCACATTTTGAAGTGTTTTGAGATTAATGAATGGACATTAATGTAATAGCTAAGGGAAGCGTACTTACACTTGTGTCCAAATGTTGTAAACAAATCTTTAGCGTTGCTCTCATCTGTAGTATGTAAAGGCATTTATGCATAATGAATGCAAGTAGGTATATTTAATTTAATAGATTAGACACTTTAGAAGTATAGGAGGGAAAACGGATATAGACACCCTCACCCTTGTATCATTGTAACTTTTGATGATCATTCATAATTCATAAGCTATAGAGTTGTAGAAGAGAGCTGTAGAGAAGAACACATATACAAGAGAACTTGAGTTAATATATGAATATTTGACTCAACTTTCATGGTGTTATGATGCTTACTGTTTACATTTGTTGAATGGTATGTTTACAGTTGATTTGTTTCTCTGTTATGCATTTGTTTCAATAGTGAATTGTGTGTATGATTCGATGGTGAATGTATGGAGTATGAGAGAGGAGAAGAATGAGATTCAATTGTTTATCTTCCTAAGAATTCCTGCAAGGAGTGTAGTGAACATTCGCAAGGTGTCCGTTGATGAGGGTCTGAGTTTCATCTCAGAAATATCAGAAGAGATACCATTATTCTCATACCAGATGAAGTGCAGGTGAAGCACAGAGTCGTGCAAGGTGTGTGTAGGCTAGTTGGAGTCTTAGAACTTATCAACTAAGGGGAATATTGAGAGGACCACTATTGCAAAGAGTGCACAGGGTCGAAGACTCAAATAACCAACGATTATTTGAGGGTTTTCCGCAAGGAGTGCGAGCAGGGATCCTTTTAGGGAGCTCGAGTTTACAATTGAAAGCTCAGAAAGGCTGACACCTTTGAAGTGATCAAAGGGAGAGAGAGATGAAAATCGTCTCACAAAATTCAAGTTCAGGAGGGAGAACACTGAGTCGTTTGGATAGGGGTCATTGAAGAGTGCATCTGGTGGTGAGAATTCTCCATGGAGAACTTGCGAAGTCACGAGGACCGTAGGATCCAGAGGAGTTGTAAGGTGGTTAGTAGTTGGACGAATATGCCACCCTGACATCAAGAATCAATGTGGACTATTGATCATGGTATGTTTGAGCCGTCAGATCATTGCGAGGACTCGGGATTCGCAAGTTTGGAGTGCAGGCCAAAATCCTTGGTCACGCGAATTCCCGGACCGCGAAAGGGATTATCATGTGTGGAATTTCAGAATTTAGATAATTCGGGGTTCGGCATACCAAAAATTTCGATGATAAGGAACCGAGACCCTTTGCATTGAAAATCCTAAAGTCGCGAAACGCGACATGCCTTGGTGTGGGATTTTGGCATTTCATCTTTCTAGAGTTTGGGAAGTAGAGGAGGCTGTGGTTTTGGAATCGAGAGTTTCAAATTCCCAGTTCACGAAATCCCAAATACGGAAAGGAGAAATTCCCAAAAAGTTGAGAGACAATAGCGTTGGACACCAATCGGGTTTTGGGGTTTCAGGACTCAAGAGGTAAAGTTGCATGGTCAACGTAACTCCCAAAATCACGAAGAGAGAAACACTGAAAAGTTGGGTCCCAAGTCTCAATCAGAGGGTATGTTTGACGGAAGTAAAAGGAGGGGTCAAGCTTCGGTGAAAATACCGAAAGACCATTGATCTCGCATTCCTTGGGATGTTGAGACCATTTCGACATTCCGGCATTTCAAAATTTGGGGAATCATAAGGGAAGAGGAATGACTGTCGGTTGTTCGCTCAAAGTCCTGAAAGCCGAAACTAGTGGGTGATAGGTGGTATGTGTTCGGTGCATTGAAGGAGTCAACCTTCGCTGACAATTGAAATTTCGGCATTTTGCAAGATCTATGGAAATACATCGGGACCCTGCAACTCCCAAAACCAGATGTCCTTTGTGGCTTCAACAAAAGGGTTTAATTAACCCTTGGCATGGTTTTAGTGAAGATCCTGAGCGAATCTCGGCCCGAGGGTAGGGGGTCTACATCAAAGTGGTATCAGAGAACATAAAAAATTCTTTGCTTTCTGTAGCAGAGAGAAAAGAGAAAAAATTTCAGCCATGCCGCCAAGAAGAACATTGAGGCCAATGCCTGATCCAATAGTGGAAAGAGAAATGCATGAGTTACATGCCAAACATGATGCTATAGAGATAGCACAGAGGCACATAGTCGACGTTGGGGATATCAGTGAGGATGAAAGTCAAAATTAAGTTGGAAACGAAGGAGAAGAAGTTGCAGTCAAAGATGTTGCAGATGAACACCTATTCAGGGTTGTTGCAAGGATAGGTGCCAGAGAAAAAATGGAGATTCCCATGTATGAAGGCAACTTGGATGTTGAAGAACTTCTAGACTAGATTAGAGCTCTAGAAAAATACTTCGACTATGAGGATGTCGAGGAAGATAAGAAAGACAAACATTTCGTTACTAGACTTAAAGGGCATGTAGCACTGCGGTGGGATGAACTGCAGGCTGATAGATGTTGTAAGGGCAAGAATAAAATCAAAAGCTGGGATAGAATGGTTGCAAAGATGAAAGCCAAATTTATACCCAGGGATTATCAAATCACTCTATTTTGGAAAATGCAGAATTTTAGATAGAAGATGATGTCAGTGAAAGAATACACTGAAGAATTCTACAAGATAAACATCAAAGCAGGTCATCGAAAAAGCGATGATGAAAAAGTTTCCAGGTACATGAATGGTCTGCAATATGACATTCAATATGATATGGGCATGATGACCATTTGAAATGTGGAAGATGATTATTAGATAGCTCTAAAAGATGAGGATAAGTTGAGCCGGAAGCAAAGTCAAAGAGGCCGAGGTAGAAGTCAAGCCATAGGCAAAACAATTTCCCAAGACATGACTCAGAGACCTAAAGAAGAGGGAAAGAAACCTCAAACTCAATTTGAGAGAGGAGGAATCTCACAGGGAAGGCAGTATGCTGATAGAAATACTTTTCCTCGAGCCAGAGGAAGAGGAAGAGGCAGAGGAGGTGAAGTGAAATGCTTCATCTATGGAAAAATATGACATAAATCATATGAGTGTACAGAAAAGAATAAAGATGGTGGTGAAAGTCACATTGGAAAATCTCAAGGATGGAATGTTGAGGCAAAAGATGTTGAGGGTGGAAGATCTTTGATGATGAGGAAAGTTCTCTTTAAGCCGGAGAAGGAAGCATAAAACCCAGCCCAAAGAAACAGTCTATTTCGAACTGCCTACAAAACTAAGGATAGGGTATGCAAGGTCATAGTGGACAACGGTAGGATAGAAAATCTTGTATCTACAGATATGGTAGAAAAGCTAGAGCTGGAGACTATTGTACATCCAAGACCATACAGGGTTTTGTGGCTACAAAAAGGACATCAGTTAAATGTCACTAAACAGTGTTTAGTTGAATTTAAAATAGGAGGATATAAATATGAAATATTATGTGATGTCATTCCCATGGATGTTTGTCATCTATTGTTGGGTAGACCATGGCAATATGACATAAACGTAGTTCATGATGGGAGAAAGAACACGTACACCCTGGAGAAAATTGGTAGGACTCACATGTTGCTTCCAATTAAGGATAAAGAGGTGAAAACAGAAATGAGCAACATTGTACTTCTCATGAGTGGGAAGGAACTTCTTGATGAGGTTAAGAAGAAGGAATACACACAATTTATTGTGGTCAGGAAGCCCAAAATTGTTTTGACCAGTACAAGGACAGATGATTTACCAGAAGAAATCCAGGAGTTGCTGGGAGAGTTTGTTGATATAGTAGTGGACAAACTACCTTGTTCGTTTCCACCTATCAGGAGTATAAGTCATCATATCGATCTTATACCTGGAGCCAATTGTCTGAACAAAGAAACATATCGGTTGACGCCACAGGAAAAGAAGAAGTTAAGAGGCAGGTCCAGAACTTAATGGACAAAGGATTGATTCGAGAAAGCTTGATTCCATGCGTTGTTCCGACAATGCTTAGCCCAAAGAAAGATGAAGGCTAGAGAATGTGTACAGACTCAAGGGAAATCAATAATATTACCATCAGATACAGATTTTCATTGCCAAGGATGGACAACTTGATGGATTGCTTGAGTGGAGCAAAGTTTTTTTCAAAGATTGATTTGAAAAGTGGGTATCATCAAATTCGAATGAGAGAAGGTGATGAATGGAAGACAACATTCAAGACGAATGAGGGGCTATATGAATGGATTTTCATGCCATTTGTCTTAAGGAATGCGCCCAGTACTTTCATGAGGTTGATGAACGAAGTCTTGAAGTATTTCATTGGGAAATTCATCATTGTATATCTTGATGATATATTAATTTTCAGAAAAACAGAAGCAAAACACTTAAAGCATTTAGTTGCAGTAATGAGAAGATTACAACAAGAGAAATTTCTTATTAATATGAAGAAATCGTCATTTATGAGGACAAAACTCATTTATTTGGGTTTTGTTATCTCTGCAAATGAATTAAAAATGGATCCGGAAAAGATAAAGGAGATTAAGAATTGGCCATCACCGAAGAGTGTGTTTGAAGTTCGAAGCTTCCATGGTGTGGCTAGCTTTTATAGGAAATTCATCTGAAACTTCAGTGGAATTAATGCACCGATGATGGATACGGTGAAGAAAAGACATAAATCTTTTCACTGGACGGAGGAAGCAGATAAGAGTTTCAATCTGCTGAAGAAGAAGATCATTGAGCAACCAATTCTGGTTTTGCCAGATTTTAGAAAGACATTCTAGGTTAGGTGTGACGCGAATGGATTTGCAATTGGAGTGGTCTTGAGCCAAGATGATAGGCCAATCACGTATTTCAGTGAAAAATTGAATGAAGCGAAGATTAAGTACTCCACATATGACAAAGAATTATATGCCATCATACAAGCATTGAAGAAATGGAGACACTATTTGGTTCCCAAGGAGTTTGTTTTGTACAATGATAATCACGCTTTGCAATTCGTGACTCGATAGGAGAAGTGGAACCAAAAACATGCTAAATGGGTTGAATACATGCAAAATTTTACTTTTGTGATTAAGCATATTTTTGGAACTGCTAACAAAGTTTTTGATGCTTTGAGCAGGAAATGTTTTCTTATGCAGGAATTCAGAGTCAAGACTTTGGGTTTTGATAACCTCAAAGAAATGTATAGGGATGACCCAGATTTTAAAGAGGCATATGAAGCATATGAGAATCCAATTCTCAGGGACAGAAGCCAATGGAATGAATACATGATCCAAGATGGATTATTGTTCAGGGGAAATCATTTATGTATTCTGAAATGCTCCATGAGGGAGAATTTGCTGAAGGAAAAACACAGTGGAGGATTGGACGAACATTTCGGTCATGACAAGATGTTCTCAAAGTTGAATGGCTCATAGTTTTGGCCAGGGATGAGGACAGATGTTAAGAAATTTGTGGACAGGTGCAGAATTCCTCATCATGGGAAAGGAAAAAGGTAGAACACAGGGTTATACCAAACATTTCCCATACCTGAAAGGTCATGGGATGCAGTGAGCATGGATTTCATATTGGGACTGCCAAGGACACAAAGAGGATATGATTCGATCTTTGTGGTAGTCGACATATTTTCAAAAATGGCACATTTCATACCATGCCAACAAACCATTGACACAACTCATATTGCGAACCTGTTTTTCAAGGAAGTCGTCAGACTTCATGGATTTCCAAAGAGTAGTGTGTTTAATCGAGATACCAAGTTCATAGGGAATTTCTAGAGGAACTTATGGAAGAATTTGGGGACAACTCAACGTATCATCCTCAAATGGATGGAAAGACAAAGGTCGTAAACATGAGCTTGGGATATTTGTTGAGAAGCTTAGTGACTGAACACCAGATTCAGTGGGATCACATACTGCCACAGGAGGAATTCGCTTACAATGATTCACTCAATAGAAGCATAGGGAAAAATCCATTCCAGATTGTATATGGAATGCATCCAAGGGGAGTTTCTGAATTGAATGATTCAGAACAAAATGAATTCAAGAGTGCTAGTGCAGAGGACTTTGTAGAAGGAATGAAGGAGCTTCACAGGCGAGTCAAGGAGAGATTGCAGAGTTTGAGTCAAGAATACAAGAGGAGAGCAGATCAACACATGCGAGAACTTCAATTTGAAGTTGGTGATTTGATTCTTACGCATTTGAGGAAGGAGAGGTTCCCAAGGGGAATGTATAGTAAGATGAAGATGAAGTAGATTGGACCATGCAAGGTCATAAGGAAATTTGGGGCAAACGCATATGAGATTGAATTACCCGATGGGGTCGAAATTTCACCGATATTGAATTTTGCATATTTGTACCCTTACAGAGCTGAAGAAGCAGGAAAAGAGGACGAACAAAATGAAATTCAATGGACAAAACAAATGCCTGTAGCTGTAGAGCCATAGATGGAAATCATAATTGACAAAAGGGTTAGCAAAACGACCAGGAGAAAAGAGTATTTTGAATACTTGGTCAAATGGAAGGGACATCCAATTGAAGATGCCAGTTGGGAGGATGAAGCAACAATTTATAGGCATGGATAGACCATGCAAGATCTCATGAACAAGAGTTCATGAAAATTTTCAAGCGAGGGAGTATGATGCAGGAGCATCGTAAGCAGCCAGCCAAGTAAGCAACGTAAAAGCGAGAGACAGCTAGAAAAACACCAATGAACATTTTGAAGTGTGTTGATATTAATGAATGGACATTAATGTAATAGCTAAGGGAAGTGTACTTACACTTATGTCTAGATGTTGTAAATAGATCTTTAGAGTTGCTCTCATCTGTAGTATGTAAAGACATTTATTCGTAATGAATGCAAGTAGGTATATTTAATTTAATAGATTAGACAATTTAGAAGTATAGGAGGGAAAAAAGATATAGACACCCTCACCCTTGTATCATTGTAACTTTTGATGATCATTTAGAATTCATAAGATGTAGAGCTGTAGCAGAGAGTTGTAGAGAAGAACCCATATACAGGAGCACTTGAGTTTATATATGAAGCTTTGACTCAACTTTCATGGTGTTATGATGCTTGTTGTTTACATTTGTTGAATGGTATGTTTAGAATTGATTTGTTTCTCTGTTATGCATTTGTTTCAATACTCCACTGTGTGTATGATTTCATGGTGAATGTATGAAGTCTGAGGGAGGAGAAGAATGAGTTTCAATTGTTTCTCTTCCTGAGAATTCCTGCAAGGAGTGCAATGAACGTCCGCAAGGTGTGCATTGACTAGGGTCTGAGTTTCATCTCATAAAGATTAGGAGAGATACCATTGTTCTTATACCATTTGAAGTGCAAGTGAAGCACAGAGCCGTGAAAGGTGTGCGCAGGCCAGTTGGAGCCTTAGAACTTATCAACTAAGGGGAAGATTGAGAGGACCACTGTTGAAAAGAGTTCATAGGGTTAGAGACTCAAATAACCAACAGTTATTTGAGGGTTTTCTACAAGGAGTGCAAGCATGGATCCTTTTGGGGATCTTGATTTTACAAGTGAAATCTCAGGAAGGATAACACCTTTGAAGTGCTCAAAGGAAGACGCAGATTGAAATCGTCTCATAGAATTCAAGTTCACGAGGGAGAACACTAAGTCATTTGGACAGGGGTCATTGAGGAGTGTATCTGGTGGTCATAATTCTCCATGGAGAACTCTCGAAGTAGTGAGGACCATTGATCCAGGTGGATATCGGGGGCCACCCACCTTTTTCAAATGGCTCGAAACAGTTTTTTGGCCATTTTGGCAATTTACTATTTTTAGCAGGTTTTCACTTCCGGGGCCATTTTGAGGGCCTAAATGAAGTTTTTTCGAGATCGAGGTTCTCAATGATAGTTGAAGGCATTATTGAGCCCCCAAAATGAATCTCCTCGACGA
>ML787853.1:78138-146304 GCA_009831015.1 Picea engelmannii | reverse complement strand
CACACGCCTAAAACGGAGATCGTATGCAAAAGTTACGACCCCGGGAAGTTGATGCACCAACTTACCCAAACGGGGCCCACATGACTTTTGGCGCTTCATCTCCTAGGGTTAGGTTTTTGGATGTCTAGGACTTTTCGCATTCCTGTCTATTGTAAAAAGGCCTTTCGAGCCTCATTGTAATCATCTTCTTGCGAATGCGAGTAGCGGTCACATCTCTTCTCAGAGATAAGCTGCCACCATTCTAGCGAGTCTTTCACTCTGTATTTTTACAGTCTCTGTACATTTCTTTCATTAATAGAAATCATGTATTACTGCATCTCTGTGTTTATGGTTGCATATCTGATATATTTATGTTATATTACTGGATATACGCGATATCTCTGTGCATTTCTTTATTATATCTCCGCTCTCATTTCGTGCCGAAAATAATCCGGATCAACCATAGGATCCAAAGGAGATGTAAGGTGTTTAGGAGTTGGATGAATCCGCCACCCTGACATCAAGAATCAACGTGGACTGTTGATCGTGGTTTGTTTCAGCCATTAGATCATTGTAGGGATTCGGGATTCACAAGTTTAGAGTACAGGCCAAAATCCTTGGTCACACAAATTCCCAGATCGCGAAAGGGATTATCAGGTGCGGAATTTCAGAATTTCGGTAATTCCAGGTTTGACATACCAGAAATTCTGATGAGAAGGAACCGGGACCCTTTGCATTGAAAATCCCAAAGTCGTGAAGCACGGCGTGCCTTGGTGTGGGATTTCGACATTTCGTCTTTCTAGAGTTTGGGAAGTAGAGGAGGCTGTGGTTTTAGAATCGAAAGTTTCAAAGTCTCAGTTCGCGAAATCCCGAAGAGGGAAAGGAGAAATTCCCGAAAAGTTGAGAGACAATACCGTTGGACACCAATTGGGTTTCATGGTTTTGGGACTCAATAGGTAGAGTTGCATGGTCAACGCAACTCCTGAAATCGTGAAGAGAGAAATGCCAAAAAGGTGGGTCCCAAGTCTCAGTCAGAGGGTATGTGCGGTGCAAGTAAAAGGAGGGGTGAAGCTTTGGCGAAAATCCTGAAAGGCCAAGGATATCACATTCCTTTGGACGTTGAGCCCATTTCGGCATTCCGACATTTCAAAATTCAACAAATCATAATGGAAGAGGAACGACTGTCGACTGTTCGCTCAAAGTCTCGAAAGCCAAAACTAGTGGGTGACAGGTGGTATTTGTTCGACGCATTGAAGGAGTCAACCTTCGCTGACAATTGACATTTCGGCATTTTCCAAGAGTTGTGGAAATACATCAGGACCCTAAAACTCTCGAAACCTGAAGTCCTTTATGGCTTGAACAAAAGGGTTTAATTAACCCTTGGCATGGTTTTAGTGAATATCCTGAGTAGATCTCAGCCGGAGGGCAGGGGGTCTACGTCAATTATAAAGCACATTTCTGGAAATGCGAACAAGTTTGTTGATGCATTGAGCAGGGAATGTTTGATTCTACAAGATTTTCGAGTGAAGACGTTAGGTTTTGATATCCTTAAGGAAATGTACATAGATGATCCAGATGTGAAGGACTCTTATGAAGCATGTGAGAATCCTATTTTAAGAGACAAGAGTCAATGGATTGAATATTTAATTTAAGATGGACTCCCATTTAAAGGAAATCAGTTCTGTATCCTGAAAAGTTCTATGAAGGAAAACCTTTTGAAGGAAAAACATAGTGGGGGATTGGTTGGACATTTTGGCCATGAAAAAACATTTACGCAATTGAACAATTTGTATTATTGGCCAGGAATGAGGATAGATGTACAAAATTTGGTCAACAGATGTAGAATCTGCTAGCACGCAAAGGAGAAAAGATAGAATACTGGGTTATATCAACCATTTCCAATACCAAAGAGGGCGTGGGACATGGTAAGCATGGATTTTGTGTTGGGACTGCCAAGGACACAAAGAGGTTCTGATTCCATATTGTGGTAGTCGATAGATTTTCCAAAATGACACATTTCATTCCATGTTAGAAAACCAGTGATGTGACACACACTGTGAATATGGTTTTCAAAGAATTTTTTCGACTTCATGGGTTACCCAAGAGTATTTTTCATACTGGGATACCAAATTTGTTGGTCATTTATGGAGGACACTATGGAAAAAGATGGGGATGAATTTATCTTTTATCTTAGCATATCACCCTCAGACGGATGGATAGACTGAGGTAGTAAATAAGAGTTTGAGGAACTTATTGAGGAGTTTGGTAACTGAACATCAAAGTCAGTGGGATCAGATTTTTCCAGAAGCATAATTTTCATATAATGACTTACCTAGTAGGAGTACATGAAGGAGCCCATTTCATATAATATATGGAATGCAGTTGAGATGAGTATCTGAGTTCAGAGACTTAGATCAGAGTGAGTTTAGGAGTGTTGGAGAAAAATATTTTGCAGTAGAGATGTAGGAGCTCCACAGTAAGATTAAAGAGTGATTGTAGAGTTCCAACAAGGAATACAAGCGCAGAGAAGATCAACACAGGAGAGAGATTCAATTCGAAGTGGGAGATTTAGTTTTGGCACATCTCATAAAATAAAGGTTCCCAAGGGGAACATATAATAAGATGAAGATGAAGAAGATAGGACCATGTAAGATTTTACGGAAGATTGAGGAAAAAAATTATGAGATAGAATTGTCAGATGATGTGGGCATATCACCCATATTCAACGTAACATATCTGTATCCTTACAAAGAATATGGAGTAGAGAATCAGAAGGAAATTCAGCGGGTCAAACAAATTCCTGTAGATGAAAATCCGTAGGTGGAAAAGATCATTGATGAGAGAGTTAGCAAGAAAACCCGAAGAAAGACATATTTTGAATATTTAGTAAAGTGGAAAGGACACCTGATTGAGGATCCCAGTTGGGAAAGGAAAGAAGATATCTAGAAACATGGATAGATGGTTCAGGGACTCATGGACAAGAGTCCATGAATTTTTCATCCAAAGGAGTATGATGCAGGAGCATCGTTAACAAGCATGAGTGGAGGACGGCTGGATCTACAAAAGCACACATTTTGAAGACATTTTTTAAATTTCGAAAGAAAACACATTAATGAAATAGTTGGAAGAATGTATTTTCTTTTAATGTTTTAGGCATTGTAATACAGATCTTGAGCATTTCTCTCATCTGCCGGTTGCAGAAATTTATCGTCATAAATGTAAAGTAGATGGTAGTATTTAATTTCAATAAGATAGATGAAGGTTGTAGGAGGGAAAAACTCAAAAAGACTCCCTCGTATATGTATTGTAAATATTCATATTCTCATTGTAGGAGCAGTAGAGAAATAAAGAATAAGAGAGAAGACAAGAACAAATATTGTAGAAGTTGTATGAGAAGATAGATATTTTTATTGTAAACCATGTACACAAGCACTTGAATTAATATAAGAATGCTTTGATCCAATTGTTTGGTGTATTTTGGTTCCCGTATGCATCTATTGAATGGTATGTTTACAGTTTATTTCCGGTCTCTATTATGATTTTGTTTGAATGCCATATGTATGTGATTTCATGTTGAATGTATGAAGTCTATGAGGGGATTATGAGTTTCAATCGTTTCTCTTCCTGAGAATTCCTGCAAGGAGTGTAGTGGAAGTCCGCAAGGAGTGCGTGGAAGATTTCTGAGTTTTACCTCAGAAAAGCTCAAGAGTGATAGCGTTAACTATACCAATAGAAGTGCAGGTATAGAACAGAGGCATGAAAGGTGTGCGTAGGCTGAGGAGAATCGTAGAATTTTCCAACCCAAGTGAGTGGTTTAATGACTTTTGTCGCAAAGAGTGCATGAAGTTGGAGTGTTTGAATAACCAGAGGTTATTGTGCAATCTGCAAAGAGTGTGTGTAGGATTCTTAGAATCCTTTAGTTTGCAGCGAGGATCAAGCTCGAGAGGGATAGAGACTTGGAGAAGTTCAGAGGAAAGATGAGGGTTGAAGTCACCTTGTGGAACCAAGTTCAGAAGGGTTGATGCCAAGTTATATGGCGAGGAAACATTTAGATCTAGATGAACAGTTCAAATTCTTGAAGGGAAAAACGCCAATTTTCATGAGCCGTTGGATCTAGTAAATTCGTGGGGAGGATAAGGGAGAGAATATTTCAACACTTGCAAGCTCAAGAGAGATAGTAGTTGTCGATCTCGAGAAGAGTTCTGACCATTGATCCCTTCGATGTGAAGGAGAAATTGCGAAGTCAGGAGTCAGAAGGAAGAGGGAAGTCTACTTCCACACCCGCAAAACACGAAATTCCTATTCGTGAGGGAAGAATATGGAGCGTCGGATCACAGGAACTAAGGACTGTTGATTTGGCATAACAGTCATTGAGAGTTTGCATTTCAGGAGAAGTGGGGAGGACTATTTCGCAAGGTCCCGATACGCAAAGTCCCGAAACGCTCAGGATTTGGGCCCCAGGTCGCAGCCGGAGGTCACATCAACAAAGAATTAAAGGGAGGAGTCAGGGATCGTTAATCCCTAATTTAGATTTTTGGGGATCAAAGGAGTCGGGGCGACTTCAAAGATAGGTGCCGAAATCGAGAAGCTCGAAATGCCTTTCGATAATTCACGTGGTCACTGCCAGTGGTCATGTGGGAGGAACTCACACCTGGTGCTTTCTCACACAGGCGGAGTTCGTAAAAGGACCTGTGGTTTATATGTGTTGAAGGTTCCAGCATGGACCAAGGAACTGCTTTGGCTCAGGGGGGTTGAAGATCCATAGACCGGGAGGTCAGCATACCCTGCTGAGGAGGGTTTCTACATCAGGTATATATTATAATTTCTACATTTAATGGATAATTAATTTTACATAAGAACATTAAACACCAAACTAAATACTACACACTATCCATGATTTTATCCAAAAATATATCAAAAAATAAGTACAATGTGAGAAATGAATGAAGGTTATTATATAATTTAAATAAAACATAAATCACCTAATAATTCGATGGACAAGGCTTGATTTTTGAACAAAAGTGTACAAAAGAGTCGATAGAATCTAATTCATTTATCTACCAATGTAGGAAAATATAAAATAAAGATACTTCAGGGAGTCCAATTCATTAAAAAATTATGGGATCAAGGTGGCTCTGTAGACTTCGATCATCAGTTCAAAATCTACCTCTTCCTTAATCTATTTAGAATGTTAACCCAATTCTCTTCAACAACTCTTGTGTTTTATTTCGAGTAGAATTAAATAATTTCACAAAGCAAAAATTATAATAATCACATTTTATTAGATACACCAAAATAAAAACAACTACAAGTGGAAACACTAAAAATAATAAATATTAGTTTTTTTTTAATAAAAAAACATAATAAAGTTACTTATTGCAAACATTTTGGACAAAACGTATCCAATACTTCATACTTCAACATCCATATCTGCTTAATTCATACTTCAACATCCATATCTCCTTTCAAAGAGCACTAAATTCTCCAGGATGGATTTGAAAATGGCTCATGCATTTACCTTTAATAAAATGTAGAGGTACAAAACCCAAGCTTAAAACACACGTCATTTGTCATAATTCAAATAAAAAAATAACTATTGTAGAAAATGGGAATAATGTCTCTTTCACCCAATCATCGACAACCACATAGGCACCCATTTTTCAAGTTCAAAGGAAAAAAACAGAGTTACTCAACCATATTTTCCAATTGCTATCTCGACTGAGTATATCAATGATAGAAGTATTTTTCTTTTGTTACAAAACTGTTTAAGCTAAACAACTTATTGTTGGGGTTAAATACTTCATACTTCAACATCATCCATAGCTGCTTACTCATACTTCAACATCCATATCTCCTTTGAAAGAACACTAAATTTTTCAGGATGCATTAGAAAATGGCTCATGCATTTATTTTGAATATATTGTAGAGGTACGACACTCAAGCTTAAAACACCTGTGATTTGTAATAATTCAAATAAAAAAATTCCTACTTTGGAAAATGGGAATAATGTCTCTTTCACCCAATCATCAACAACCACATAGCCACCCATGTTTCAAGTTTAAAGGAAAAAAACAGAGTTACTCAACCATATTTTCCAATTGTTATCTCGGCTGAGTATATCAATGATAAAAGTATTTTTCTTTTGTTACAAAATTGTTTAAGATAAATAACTTATTGTTTCCTACCCATGGTAGCCACTATCAAGATAGCTTTACGGAGCACCAAAAACAGTGGTGGTGAACACAAATTCTTTGCTGGAGTATGTGATTCATTGTTGGAGTATGTATACAAATTGTGGAATACTACTGAAAAGTGTGTAAGGAAAACACGTGTACAACATTGGGCAGTGATTACAAGAAGTAGCATTCACATTTAGAAACTCAATCAAATGGCCAAGACCAGATACAAACTATGTAGGTAGGGACTATTTGTTGTGCAACTATTTCTCTTTTTTATAGAGTTGTGAGGGTAAACACGGACACATTTACTTATAAAATTCAATGATCGTCATTTTATATAACTATTTCACATTATCTTATTAGTACCCAACACATCATTTGTACCTCCAAAGTTTCATGGAAAGAAAATCAACTTTACTTCAAATTACTTTCACCACATATATATAAAATTATATATCAAAAATAAAACTTTCTAATGTTTTATTAAAATTATTATTTATTTAAAGTTTTGTATTTGTTTTAAAAAATACTCAATTATTTGAGGGTTTTTATTATTGATTTTTCTCACATTAAAGTAAGGTTTAATTTATTAGATTTCAGTTATTGTGTTTGTCTATTCTATAAAATAAAATTTCACAAACATGATTATTATATACTAATTTGACTTTTCATTTATTGAAGTTACATTTTGAAATAAAGCATGATATCAATTTCCACCATCATGTTGAGCATTTTCCTATCAGGAGTAAAATTGCATGACATTTTTTTCAATGATAAAACTAAAATCAAATCATCGAGGTCCAGATTCAATGGACTCATAAGCATAAGCACTAAGTATTTCAATTCCAACTTTTATACCAATTTATAACCTCATCTATTATACTAATCTATTATCTCCTCAATAATTGTCATGGGTTGTGTGTCTTCCTCACCGAACTAGAGGTTCACATTAGACATGCTCTGTCACCCACATTCCTGATTATAATGAAAAATTCTTCCACTCATATTCTTATGTCGATGAAAGCTGTGTTAGGGAATTGAAACCTATTATATGTCTTTACAACCCATTCTACCTTTGTCTTTACTATGATACTGAACTAAGAGTTGTTTATGTACTTTACTAAATGGTGCATAAGAAGGCTCATGCATATCTAAAAGAATAAATAACGATATATAAGAATAAGTTATTTCCCACAAGTAATGGCTTTGCTAGAATTACATTTCCTTCATGAGGCTTTGCTACAACAAAAACAATGATTCAACATCGCCATAAAAGAATCAACAATACTTACAAGGTTCATGCAATTTTCTCACTTCAGAACAAAAAAAAAAAAATATCTTTAGGGAACACCATCTCTTTCTACTTTAAATTATCAACAACACCACCATTTACCAACATCCCAAGTTTGTCAAATTGAGTGATAGGTTTTCGATGGGGAAAATGGGCCCACATGCAATTTTCTCACTTGTCATTCCACTACGTTAGTCATTTGTTTCACATGTAAAGTATTTTCCTTATCATTGGCCATTGAAAAATCCCTTCCTTATCCTTGACTATGGACAACATCCCAAGCTTGTCAAATTGAGTGAGAGATCGTCGATGGGACAAATGGGCCCACAACTATTGATAGTGAAATTCAACTACTAATGATTTGTCTCACATGTAAAATACTTACCTTGTAACAAGCCTCCTCGTTACGACGAATAACCTCTTAACAAGTGAAATTTTTTTTTGTGTGTGTGCGTGTGCACAAGGGTAACAAGGCATTATACTTTGCGCCGCCACATGATGACAAATCATGATGCAAGCAACTGCAATATCAACATAAAGATCTAAGACGCATATCAACATCTACTAGTGAAGAACAACAATGAACTGACAAATAGAAAGACTAACTACCCATCCGTCCTACCTTGCATTGGTTAGGACCTCCAATACACATAAGAAACGCTCAAGCCCAGGTTCCCATCGATTTTAACCATTTAAGGTCTCAGGGCTGGAGACTATTCTGAGGAACATGGAGGTGTCTACGTCCTGCCCGACCCAAGTAGACCAAGCACACGAAAGGTTTACCAACCAAGTTCAACCATTATTTAAAATGAACAACAACCCTTATTTACTAAATCAGAATAAATTATTGTACTTAATTCAAGGACCTTACGCTATATATGTTTGTCAATAACAATAAAAGTTACAATAACGCTACCATAAAATAATAAACACATTACATTTATATCCCACTAACTTTGCAAAAATAACAATCACATTACATCTTATGTGTTATCCATCACAATAAAACTACATTATCATTACCACAAAATGACAACACCATTACATTTTAAATCAAAATAACCTTGCAATAATAACAATCACTTTACAAGACAATGACAATTAATACAACAAGTACGACAATAATCACGACATTAACACAACCATCGATATCACAATTAACAAGTTATATATATTAAGGCAATTTGAATTAGAGAATCATTGTTAACTTCTTAATTTACTCACTACTACTACAATATTGCTTGGGAGTGTACTTTTAATCAAACTACGAGACAAGAAAACTCTAAATTAAAGTCTGGTTTATCAAGGTCAACATCCTAATTTGACATAACTCACCACTACTTATGGCAACTTGTTAAGTCATAACCTAATCATATAACCAATCAAAATTCTAACAATTTAATAGTAAAAACATTTATACCAATATCAACAACTCATTATTTTAATACTAATCATCACCACAAAGTTATATATATATTTTTGTTACCTTTATATTATAAAATCATTCCACAACAATTAAATAAATCTCAATGAAAAATTATTAATTTAGCAAATATAAATACAAAGCTACCAATTCCCATATACGTGTTTATTCATCATTCTAACAAAGTCCCTTTACCAACGCTATATAACAGTCTTCTAACTCAATCTGCGTTAACCATTTAGAAAATATAAATAAAAAAACTACCAACTTAAAATATAGCTCGATTATTCAACATTCTAACAATATTTCTTTACCAACGCTATCTAACAATTTCCTTAACGTTTATGCAGAACCTGTTGACTCTCACACATGCTATCCACCAAAGTTTATCCCTAAGAATAGATAAAAGAATCATTAAAACTAGGGGTGTATCTGAGGACAATCAACAAAAAAATAAAATGTCTTGGAAGCGATTTATCTAAGGAGAGAGTTAAGAGAGTTGTCAAAAGGTTAATGACTCACACGCTAGCCTTAATTTCGTGACAACCAAATCATGGTTGCAATCTGGAAATGTAATCACTAGTAGAATTAGGGTATTAGCAGGTAAGGGATCCATGACAGTAAGAAAGGTTCAGTCAATCAAAGAAAACCCAAACGTAGTCAGGGAGAAGGAACGTTTCGAAAGAGATAAACTTGAAAGGTCACATCTCTAGGCGAAAATGTAGGCTAGGACAACAAAACATTTTAATAAAAAGAGTCTTTTATGAAAAATGTCATTTAAGAAATAATGAGACTTTTTCTTGATTCTATCTTATCATAGCATGGCTTCTCACCAGCATATCCACGAGTCATTTTAATGCAATAAACCCCATATCACGTTATACTTAGAGTCATCAATACAATCAGGGTGACAATCTTTCAAAAACTGGCAATGGGATCTTTTTATGATCACGGGCCTCCTCCTATCGAAATGTGAATTGATCTTGCAAAGAGAAGTGTGGTTAGATTGCATAAAGGAGACTAGTGAGATGGGAATTCATTGAGCAAATTATTGAGAATGTTGGAACATTGAATTAAATTGTTATTCCAGACTTGATTAAATCTATTACACTGCCAGGATATCAACATTTTTACATCCATTACAGTCCCAGAAGGGCGCAATTATCTTCTGAAGGAAAAGACAAGTCTGGTCGCTAGTATCAGAAACAGAAAGCTCGTTGGCGAAAGAGGATAGACAGTTAGTAAATACAAAAACGAAATGCCAGAACCAAATTCCAGCATGATCTTTATGCAGAGAAATTCGCCAATTAAGGGAAGGGGTGCAAGGCTAGAGTTTACACAGTACATTTACATAGCAACGGTAAAAACACCATAAAACTTTGCTGGTGAAATGAGGAAGGTGCAAGACTGGATTCTCCATCATTAGGCAACTCAGGAACAACATTGTGCAATGATCGTATAACGTAATCGCCGAAGTCAGACACATTTTTATTTTTCATCCATTACCGGATTACATTAGCCGAGTTAATATTTTTGCATCCGTTACACAAATTTAATTACCGAAGTATCAAAAAAACAGTCAACCAAGAAGAACTAAACACAGATTAAGCTAAATATTTTTCTACTCATTACATATGCAGATCTAATTCATAAACCCTATATCATTCTATCATTCAAGCAAGAAACGTGCTGTTTCCTGTTCGACCGCTTCGAATGACGTCCACGTGCTCTGTGTCGCTCCCGCTCGCTGACCATCGAGACTACACCGGTACCTCCCAGCCAATGTTGGGGGTACTCTGCTTCCCCCTTAGTACCCCTAGCCGCAAAGGGGCCACACAATATCCAGGTGGTACATCTAGCTCCCAGCTCGCCTTGCAAGGCCGAGCTACCACTCCTATCCGAGCTGGGAAATCCCAACTCCCCACAAGTAAATCAGTCAAGTCACTAATCCGACATCGTAACGTTATGCTAACAACCGATCTCCCTTCTTCCTCCTCCTTCCCCTCTTTTATAGAGTTTTAGAACTTCCAATCTTTCTGTAATCTCATTTAATTTAAGTTTTAAATAAAAATCTTCTAAAAATTCTCCATCGTACAAGTGCCTTTCATCCCCGACATTCCTCCAATAAATATTTTCTTTAATTTATTAAATTTTCTTATTTCCCCCACCCACCTAGAGTTACTCTTAAATTTACTCCTAGGTGTCCCTATATTATCTCATAGGTTTTAAATACTTTCCCTAAAATGAAAATGCTAAGTCAGTTCAAAATTAGAAGGTTCTTGAATGTAGATTCTTTACTAAGTTTCCCTCTTGCTTTTTACCATAAGTTTCCTCTTTCCCTTTTTATGTCACCTCCATTCCCTAGTTTCCTAATTTTTTTATTATTCCCTTCTTTCCCCTTTTTATTAGAGCTAAAAATGGCAGTTTCACAAATTAACCTCTTTTCTTTTTTATTAATAATTTAATATCTTTTACACTTTCACAAGTTAAATAATTAAATTCTTCTTTACCCCCTTTGTTTTCTTCCACATATTTTATTCAAGTTCTTACTCTCTTCATTTTACCCAAAAATTTATGAAGTCCACAATTATTACTTAAGTGGTTTTTATTTTAAACTTTATTATTTTATTTTTAGAGAGATAATTTCTTATGGGTAGACAAAATTTTACCCCTATCGAAGTTTTAGAGTTAGGACTTAGATTCTGAACTAGGCGACATTTTAATTAGGGAAGTTGTTTTAAAATTTCTTAATGAGATATTAGTCTTAGGGCCATCTAGGTTCGTTCCTTTAACATTATCAACGCGACGTGCCCTTTAGGACGCACTACATTCTCCAAGGGTGCCACTCACCTCTTTTGTTTCTTTTGTGCGACGTGCCCTTCAGGACACATAACGTGCTCCAAGGGTTCCACTCACTTCTTGACTGATTGGTAGACATCGATAACCCCTGGAGTCAACACTCCGCCAAGTGAACTTGTGGGAGACTAGGGGATTCTAAATAATAAGGCCCCCGCCTTATTGCGTGCCCCTTATAATCATCGCGAGCGACTGTCACAGTCTACCCTCACGACATCGTGGGTCCGCTCGAACTAGGTAATCGTTAACCTACAGTTCGAGCCACGACGAGAGTGCTAGTAGGTTGTGGCAGGGCTGTTCTCCACACCTCTCCCTCAACCTCTCTGGTAGTCATGTGTGGCCCCTTTACTCCATATGTGAGTCTGGTCGGAAATCTATCGTTAGCCTGCATCATCAACAATCTTGTCAGAACATGTCCACATCGTATCATCTAATCAAATGTACTAAAATAATAGTAAAACAATCAAACCCCGATAGCAAACTCGCTGACTCGATCTGGAGTCCAAGGGGTTTCGTCGATGCCTTAGAATCCTCAAGGTCCAAAACCCTACACACTCAGTAAAACTGAGTCAATAGAACCTGTCTATGTCAATGTAGAAAAACATCATGTCATCTATCATAATGCATCATAATCAAGGACAAATGTTTTAATATCATAATAGTCTGGATCACTTGCGAGCAAGTGTCCTCAAAGAATAAGTTTTCTCAGTGCTCTAGAGCGGAATGTTACATACAACCCCTCTTGGTCTAAACTTTGTCTCGAAGTTTCATAGTATAAATGATGAAATAAATGCATCACAGTATCATATGTCTATCTATCAAACAAAAATGGAAACTGTTGGCCCATATCATATGCGTCCTCCCAGGTCACCGAGTGCGGACTATAATTGTCCCACTAGACCTTAACTTGATCTACCGTTCGACGTTGTAACTGTCAACCGTGATGATCTAAGATGCGGACTGGCTCAACCGTGAGCACTCCCTCGTCCGATACCTACAAGGAACTCATGTCAATCACATGTGTAGGATCACTAATATAATGTCTCAAAACAGATACATGAAAAACATCCTGCATACACCTCAAGGAATCAGGCAAGGCTAGTCGAAAGGCCACGGGCCCCTTTCTCTCCACAATCTTGAAAGGTCCCATGAACCTAAGATATAGTTTATCTCCCTTCCCAAACTTGATCAAAATCTTATGCGGTTTGACCCGCAAGAAGACTCGATCGTCGACCTCATAAATATGATCGACTCAGTGCGCATCGACATAACTCTTCTGTCTATCATGTGCTTCTTTAATCCTTTGTCTTATGGTTTGCATTTTCTCTTCCATTTCTTAGATCGCTTCTGGTCCCACCAGGACCCTATCCTCAAGCCGATCCCAACTCAAGGGTGTCCGACACGGTCTCCTGTAAAGAAACTCGAAAGGCGGCATCTTAATGGTTCTCTGGTAACTATTGTTGTAAGTGAACTCTACTAGTGGCAATAATTCTTCCCAACACTTTTGTTGGTCCATTACGTACATGCGCAACATGTCCTCCAAGGTCTAGTTCATTTGTTCGGTCTGTTCGTCAGTCTTTGGGGGATACGCAGTATTAAGTTTAAGTAGAGTTCCCAAGGCCTCTTGGAAACTCGTCCAAAATCATCTAGTAAACATCGACCGTCAATCAGATATAATCTTTTTAGGAATGCCATGTAGCCTTACAATCTCACTGATGAAAACTCTAGCAATGTCAGGTGCCTAATACATCGTACGTATAGGAATAAAGTGAGCACTCTTCGTCAGAGTGTCTACTACTCCAAAAATCGAGTCATGTCTCCATCCCGTCATTGGCAATCCAACAATAAAATCCATCGAAATAACTTCCCATTTCGATTCCAGAATGGCATGTGGTTGTAGCAATCTTGTTGGGTGTCTATGTTCATCCTTTACCTGCTGACATTCTAGACATCTGGCCACATAGTTGACTATGTCGGCCTTCATTCCCTTACAAAAGAATAAGGGTTTATGGTCTTCCCTCATCTTCGTGACTCCCAGGTGAGACATGTAAACTGCTCCATGTGCCTCACTTAGGATCAACATCCTCAACTTGTCGTTTGGCCGTATGTAAATCTGAATTTTAAACCTCAATAGCCCATAGATATCAAATGAAAATCCCTCATATCGTGGTACCATCATTGTGTTTTTTCCGATAAAACCCTTGACCTCTTGGTACCAGTCGTCATCACGCTGTAAAGTTAGAATATTTTCACATAGATTCATCTGAAGAGGCAACACTGAAAAGATGCGTGGTCTCCGACCCAAAGCATCCACCACTTAGTTCACTATTCCCTTTATGTAAGTAATCTCAAAGTCGTACTCGCTAAGCAATTCTAATCAACGTCGTTGTCGCGCGTTCAGGTTGCTTTGTGTAAAAATGTGTTGTAGTCCACAATGATCAGTCTTTAGTTCAAATTTTCATCCAACAAGGTAGTGTCTCGAAACCTTCAAGGCATATACGATGGCTAATAAATCCAAATCGTGCGTCGACTAGTTCTCCTCATGCCTTCTCAGTTTCCTCGAAATGTAAGAAATCACTTGTCTGTCTTGCATCAAGACTCCGCCTAAGCCTTCCTTGGATGCGTTTGTGTATACCAAGAAGTCCACATCCATGTCAAGGACCTTTAGTATAGGCGTTTTTGTTAGAAACTCCTTAACCCTCTAAAATGCTTCCGCGCATTTCTCAGTCCAAACAAACTTCTTGTTTTTCTTCTGCAATTCTGTGATCGGATTTGCTATCTTTGAAAATCCCTTGACAAGCCGTCGATAGTATCCTGCTAAACCCATAAATCTACGCACTTCCATGACATTTGTCGGTGTAGGCCATTCCATAATAGCCTTGACCTTGGCTGGGTCCACGGTGATACCTTCGTTGGAGATGACATGTCCTAAGTAGTGAATCTTCGATTGGTAAACAAAGCATTTTCACAACTTCCCATACAATTTTTTCTCTCACAGACACTGTAGTACCAAGCGTAAGTTCTCGTCATGTTCCTCCGTCATCCAAGAGTAGATCAAAATATCGTCAATGAATACTTGGACAAACTTGTCCAAGTACTCGCGGAACACCTCGTTCATCAAACTCATAAATACCCCTGAGGCATTTGTCAGTACAAATGGTAAGACAATAAACTTGTAATGTCCAAACCTCATCTTAAAGGCGGTCTTAGGGATGTCATCATCCTTGATCCGTAATTGGTGATACCCTGATCGTAAATCAATCTTGGAGAACACCATCCCACCCTTCATTTGATCGAACAGATCATCAATTCTCGGCAAGGGATACTGATTCTTGATCGTGGCCTTGTTTAGTTGATGGTAGTCGATGTAAAGCCTCCATGATCCATCCTTATTTCGTATGAAAATAACCAGTGCACCCCACGGTGACACATTATGACGTATCAGTCCTAGGTCAAACAACTCCCTTAGTTGCATTTTCAACTCTTGTAACTCCGGGGTGGACATCCGATAAGGCGTTCTTGCTATCAGTTCAGTCCCTACTTTTAAGTCTATGGTAAACTCCAAATCTCTCTCCGGCGGCATCCCAGGTAACTCCTTCGAGAATAAGTACACAAAATCTCTCACCACTGGAAGGTGTTCTAGACCTTCTGCTACTCCCTTTTTGATTAATGCAAGGATCGCATAAAGCTTGCACCCCTTGCGCATACTCTTCCGTAACTATAAGGAAGAGACGAACCTTAGGGAAAATCCCTGGTTCCATCCTACAATCACACGTCTCTGTCCCTCATCATCGATCAATCTCAACTGTTTCATCTTACAGTTGAGTATTGCCTCATGCGATTCCAACCAATCCATACCAATTACGACATCATAAGATCCTAATATCGTGACATACAAGTTGGCCCTCATGACAAACTCTCCTAAGTTAAGGGCATAGCCCGTAACCTTTCCTCAAACCTTCTATTTGGCTCCCAAGGCCATCTCCATGAAGCTAAACTCATCCTGTTCGACTGCCTTTACCTTAATCCTTTTTAGCGCTGCACCGGAAATGAAACTCTCGGTAGCACCGGGACCTATCAAAATACTAAGGGTCTACTCAGCGACAATACCTGTTGTCTCGAGCACAGTCGAATTGTGCTCTGCCTAGCGGTTATTCACCGCTGCATGAATACGATGGGCCTTGCCCATATCTCCCACGGTAGTGGGTCCTGCTGATCCGAACACTCGGGTCCTCTCCACAGGACAGTCGCACTGGTAGTGTGGCTCCTCACATGTCCAACACCCTTTCTTCGGCCCAGTAGTCCTGGTACCCGAAGTAGAAGATGACGGCCCACCAGCATGGAACCCTGGTTTGTTCTGCTAAATAGGCCTAAACTGCTGCTGCTGAAGGCGATGCTGCTGCTGATTTTGTGGTCCCCGATAAGGTGTCCACTGCTGAGGCGACGGTCGCTGGGGTGTAGAGAAAGTGGATCCCCTCTGGAAGCCACGATATCCTAGCGTATGTCTCGCTGGTGTCTGGTGTTGCAGTGTTCCAGATGAACCCTGCCCTGCTGGTCTTGCTGGAGTCCTGGTCTGACCTCCACTGATAAGATCCTCCTCTACTATGAAACCATTTTGGATGGCAACGTGCAAGGTTTGAGGCATCAAAATCCTAACCTTTTCATGCAAGTTGCCGTTAAGGCTGAATACGAACTTGTTTACCTTAAGTTTCTCAGTGTTAAGGTGTGGAGAATACCGGAGCAGCTCCATAAAACATGCCTCGTACTTAGGCACCGTACGACCTCCCTGTCATAAGGCATTGAACTCATTGAGCTGATGCTCAATGAATTCCTCTGAAAGGTACCTCTCTCAAAATCATTCCTCGAACAGTTCCCTTGACATGTCTTCGACGACCATGTTCAGTTGTGGTAGGAGTGTCTTCCACGATAGAAGAGCGCTCCCCTTTAGTTGAAAGACTGCCAAGTGGACCTTCATGTTGGAGGTATAATCAGGAAGTGAAAAGAACATCACCATGTTCTCCAACCACGTCTCGACGGCTGGACCATCCGCGGCACCAAAGAACTCAGGAAATTTGACCTTCTCGAGTTCACGGTGAACGCTACTAGTAATGGCCGGTGCGCGCGGTGGAACCTCAGCAGGTGCTGGAGCTCTGGCCTCATCTCTGTCCAAATGGATGATCAGTGCCTCAGACATGTGCTGGAAAGATCTCATCATCCTGACAACATCGCCAACTGCAATCTGCTCTTGTATGAGAACCTGCTCGTTTCATTGGGGGTTAGACCCCTCAGGTGTGGATGCTACTGGAGGTGTCGCGCCTCCTCCCCTAGCACCCCGTCGTCTACCTCCACGACGTCCTCTAACCATGATTAACTGCACACATACAATCAACTCTATTAGCAAACGTATAATCAAATCATGTCAGCAAAATCCATAGCGATCCCAAGTTATGGGTTGAACTCGCTCTGATACCATATGTAACGAGCCTCCTCGTTACAATGACCAACCTCTTAACAAGTGCAATTTTTTTTTTTTTTTATGTGTGCGTGTGTACAAGGGTAACAAGGCATTATACTCTGTGCTGCCACATGACAACAAATCATGACGCAAGCAAATGCGATATCAACATAAAGATCTAAGACGCACATCAACATCTTCCAGTGAAGAACAACAATCAACCGACAAATAGAAAGAATGACTACCCATCAGTCCTACCCTGCATTGGTTAGGACCTCCAAGACACATAAGCAACACTCAAGCCCAGGTTCCCATCGATTTTAAACATTTAAGGTCTGAGGGATGGTGACTGTTCTGAGGAACATGGAGGTGTCTACGTCCCGCCTGACCCATGCAGACCAAGCACACAGAAGGTTTACCAACCAAGTTCAACCATTATTTAAAATGAACAACAACCCTTATTTACTAAATCAGAATGAATTATTGTACTTAATTTAAGGACCTTACGCTATATATGTTTGTCAATAACAATAAAAGTTACAATAATGCTACCATAAAATAATAAACACATTACATTTATATCCCATTAACTTTGCAAAAATAACAATCACATTACATCTTATGTGTTATCCATCACAATAAAACTACATTATCATTACCACAAAATGACAACACCATTACATTTTAAATCAAAATAACCTTGTAATAATAACAATCACTTTACAAGACAATGACAATTAATACAACAAGTACGGCAATAATCATGACATTAACACAACCATCGATATCGCAATTAACAAGTTATCTATATTAAGGCAATTTGAATTAGAGAATCATTGTTAACTTCTTAATTTACTCACTACTACTGCAGTATTTCTTGGGAGTGTACTTTTAATCAAACTACCATACAAAACAACTCTAAATTAAAGTCTGGTTTATCACGGTCAACATCCTAATTTGACATAACTCACCACTACTTCTGGCAACTTGTTAAGTCATAACCTAATCATATAACCAATCGAAATTCTAACAATTTAACAGTAAAAACATTTATACCAATATCAACAGCTCATTATTTTAATACTAATCATCACCACCAAGTTTTATATATATTTTTGTTACCTTTATATTATAAAATCATTCCACAATAATTAAATAAATCTCAATGAAAAATTAATCATTTAGCAATTATAAATACAAAGCTACCAATAATTCCCATATACATGTTTATTCATCATTCTAACAAAATCTCTTTACCAACGCTATCTAACAGTCTTCTAACTCAATCTGCATTAACCATTTAGAAAATATAAATAAAAAAAATACCAACTTAAAATATAGCTCGATTATTCAACATTCTGACAATATTTCTTTACCAGCTCTATCTAACAGTTTCCTTAACATTTATGCAGAACCTGTTGACTCTGACACCTGTTGTCCACCAAAGTTTATCCCTAAGAATAGATAAAGGAATCATTAAAACTGGGGGTGTATCTGAGGACAATCAACCAAAAAATAAAATGTCTCGGTAGCGATTTATCTAAGGAGAGAGTTAAGAGCATTGTCAAAAGGTTAATGACTCACACTCCAGCCTTAATTTCATGACAGCCAAATCGTGGTTGCAATCTGGCAATGTAATCATTGGTAGAATCAGGGTATTAGCAGGTAATGGATCCGTGACAGTAAGAAAGGTTCAGTCAATCAAAGAAAACTCAAATGTAGTCAGGGAGAAGGAATGTTTCCAAAGAGATAAAATTGAAAGGTCACATCTCCAGGCAAAAACGCAGGCTAGGACAACAAAACATTTTAATAAAAAGAGTCTTCTATGAAAAATTTCATTTAAGAAATAATGAGACTTTTTCTTGATTCCAACTTATCATAGTTTGGCTTCTCACCGACAGATCCATGAGTCATTTTAACGCAATAAACCCTATATCACATTATATTCAGAGTCATCAATACAATCGAGGCGAAAATATTTCAAAAACTTGCAATGGGATCTTTTATGATCACGAGCATGCTCCTATCGAAATGTGAATTGATCTTGCAAAGAGAAGTGTGGTTAGATCGTAGAAAGGAGTCTGGTGAGATGAGAATTCGTTGAGAAAATTATTGAGAATGTTGGAACATTGAATTAGATTGTTATTCTAGACTTGATTAAATCTATTACACTACCAGGATATCAACATTTTTACATCCATTATAGTCCCAGAAGGGCGTAATTATCTTCTAAAGGAAAAGACAAGTCTGGTCGCTAGTATCAGAAATAGAAAGCTTGTTGGTGAAAGAGGATAGACAGTCAGTAAGTACAAAAACGAAATGCTAGAACCAAATACCAGCATGATATTTACGCAAAGAAATTCACCAATTAAGGGAAGGGGCGCAAAGCTAGAGTTTACACAGTAAATTTACACAGCAAGGGTAAAAACACCATAAAACTTTGACGGTGAAATGAGGAAGGTGCAAGACTAGATTCTCCATCATTAGGAAACTCAGGAACAACATTGTGCAATGATCATATAATGCAATCGCCGAAGTCAGACACATTTTTCTTTTTCATCCATTACCGGATTGCATTAGCCGAGTTAATATTTTTGCATTCGTTACACAAATTTAATCGCCGAAGTATCAAAAAAATAGTCAACGAACAAAAACTAAACACAGATTAAGCTAAATATTTTTCTACTCAATCTCCGAAGTATAAAAAAAATAGTCAACCAACAAGAACTAAACATAGATTAAGATAAATATTTTTCTACTCATTACATATGCAGATCTAAGTCATAAATCCTACATCATTCTATCATTCAAGCAAGAAGTGTACCGTTGCCTATTCACCTGCTTCGAATGATGTCCGCGCGCTCCATGCCGCTCCTGCTTGCTGACCCTCGAGACTACACCAGTACCTCCCAGCCAACGCTAGGGGTACTATGCTTCCCCCTTATCCCCCGGAGCCGCAAAGGGGCCACACAATATCCATATGGTACGTCTAGCTCCCAGCTCGCCTCGCAAGGCCGAGCTACCACTCCTATGCAAGCTGGGAAATCCCAACTCCCCATAAGTAAATCAGTCAAGTCACTAATACGACAATGTAACGTTACGCTAACAACCGATCTCCCTTCTTCTTCCTCCTCCTTCCCCTCTTTTATAGAGTTTTATAACTTCCAATCTTTCCCTAATCTCATTTAATTTAAGTTTTAAATAAAAATCTTCTAAAAATTCTCCATCGTACAAGTGTCATTCATCCCCCACATTCCTCAAATAAATATTTTCTTTAATTTATTAAATTATCTTATTTCCCTCACCCACTTATAGTTACTCCTAAATTTACTCCTATGTGTCCCTAGATTCCCTCACAGGTTTTAAATACTTTCCCTAAAATGAGAATGCTAAGTCAGTTCCAAATTAAAAGGTTCTTGAATGCAGATTCTTTACTAAGTTGACCTCTTTCTTTTTACCATAAGTTCCCTCTTTCCCTTTTTATGTCACCTCCATTCCCTAGTTTCTTAATTTTTTTATTATTCCCTTCTTTCCCCTTTTTATTAGAGCCAAAAATGGCAGTTGCGCAAATTAACCTCTTTTCTTTTTTATTAATAATTTAATATCTTTAACACTTTCACAAGTTAAATAATTAAATTCTTCTTTACCCCCCCTTTTTTTTCCACATATTTTATTTAAGTTCTTACTCTCTTCATTTTACGCAAAAATTTATGAAGTTCACAATTATTACTTAAGTGGTTTTTATTTTAAACTTTATTATTTTATTTTTAGAGAGACAATTTCTTACGGGTATACAAAATTTTACCCCTAGCGAAGTTTTAGACTTAGGACTTAGATTCTGAACTAGGCGACATTTTAATTAGGGAAGTTGTTTTAAAATTTCTTAATGAGATATTAGTCTTAGGTCCATCTAGGTTCATTCCTTTAACATCATCAACACGACGTGCCCTTCAGGACACACTACGTGCTCCAATGGTGCCACTCGCATCTTTTGTTTCTTTTGCACGACGTGCCCTTCAGGATGCACCACGTGCTCCAAGGGTGCCACTCGCTTCTTGACAGATTGGTAGAGATCAATAACGCTTGGAGTCAACACTCTTCTAGGTGAACTTGTGGGAGACTATGGGTTTCTAATGAATAAGGCCCCCTCCTTATTTCCCGCCCCTTAGAATCATCGCGAGCGATTGTCGCAGTCTTCCCTCATGGCATCGTGGGTCCTCTCGAACTAGGTAATCGTTAACCTACAGTTCGAGCCACGGTGGGAGTGCTAGTAGGCTATGGCAGGGCTGTTGTCCACACCTATCCCTCAACCTCTTTAGTAGTTGTGTGTGGCCCCTTTACTCCATATGTGAGTCTGGTCAGCAAGCTATCGTTATCCTGCATCATGAACAATCTTGTCAGAACATGTCCACATCATATCATCTAATCAAATGTACTAAAATCATAGTAAAACAATCAAACCCCAATAGCAGACTCCTTGACTCGATCCGGAGTCCAAGGGGTTTCGTCGATGCCTCTGCATCCTCAAGGTCAAAAACCCTGCACACTCAGTAAAACTGAGTCAATAGCACCTGTCTATGTCAATGCAGTAAAACATCATGTCATCTATCATAACACATCATAATCAAGGACAAATGTTTTAATATCATAATAGTCTGGATCACTTGCGAGCAAGTGTCCTCAATGAATAATTGTTCTCAGTGCGCCAGAGTAAGATGTTACATACCTTATCATTGGCCATTGAAAACTACATTCCTTATCCTCGACTATTGAAAAAACACAAGTTGTTGGGTTACATGTCATAGACACTGAAGCTTGTTTGACAAGATACACGTTCTTCTTTTTTTTAATTAACATAGAATAATAACTTGTACCCATCAACTGAGAGTACTAAGAGATACCCTTAGTACTCCCTACCCATCAACTGAGAGTACTAGGATCTACCCTTATTAGTCCTCGCCTTCGGCTAGGGACTATAGCATTCACTCTGTGCATTTTGTTGTAATAATCAGTTTATTTTGTAGTCTTTTGACAATAAGACGGTCTAAGTTTTCTTTAATATGTTTATTATTTCATTTTTTTTCAAAAGAAATTATATTTTTCAAATATTGTAATTTCTTATATGTAATTTTGGATTCGCTGAAATCTTATTGATAGGACATAATTCCCCTAGCGTGTTAATTATTTTTTTGGTTAATTGTGAAATTTATAAATTAATTTCCAAAAATAAATTATATAAATTATATCATTGGCTTACAACCACTTAATTGTAATTTCTCTTTCCATTAAGAGAATCAACTGCATCAAGACATTTGATCAAGACATTTCTAGCAGCCAACAAGCAATGTTGATGTATAGGTTATAAAAGAGAAAACAATGTTGATGTATATAAAGTTATACAAGAGAAATCTATAAAAACTGCGGGTCCAACTATCTATCCCAATTGAGCCATAGACCATGCCAATAATAGCACTATGGAACGTATCAATGTCCTAATAATATGAGCTATTGCAGTCCACATAGTTCCCACAATAAGGGTAATCACAATTTTAATCGATCCATTTTTGAAGGCCGATAAAATAGAGTAGCCAAAACAATGTGAAAAGTATAAATCTTAAAACTAATTACCTCTCCACTAAGGGTATCTTCATCAAATTTATGCAAATATGAGCTATGTCCATTGTTCCTGGGATCTCTTCTATATATATTTTTGATGCATCATATCTAGAAGGTAATTCCAACTACATATAAGTTTGAGAGCCCTCTGGATCCATAATGTCTCAAATAAAATTTATATAATCCCTTTCACTCAACTCTCTGAGTCAAAATCTACTCTGATAACATCTCACAACCAGATTCATACTCTTCAAAAAATTATATGTAATAAGAATAATTGAATCTAAGACCACAACATGTAATAACAATAATTGAATTTAAGACCATAGTTTAGCCGAAAGCTAAGATCAATAAAACTAAAATGAGCGCTCCAAATTTGTGGTGTCAAGAAAAAAGTTTAACACCTAAGATGAATAAAACTAAAATGAGCGCTCCATTTCAAGTAACAAATGCCAAATTTTTACCTTCTTTAAAATAGATACATAATTGAACCTATTAACCCTAACCTGGTTCAGATGATGCAGAGAGGAACGATGGGATGTTTGAGGCACCCCTGAGTCCTCGAATCAGGATTGAAATTTCCACTCGACCTCTTTTGGAAAGGACAAGGCTTGTAGTTGGTTATCTCTATTATCTCATCCCTTTGCAATAGGATTAACTCATAAATTACAAAAACAATAGAAATAGAGGGCCCTTTCCAAGAGATGCTTGCAAAGATTCGATCAAACAAGAAGAAGTAGATTGTGCAGTTAATAAGATATTCATGGTCATCGTAGTGTTTCCAACCCTATAGCACATAAATCAATAGGCATGTGTAGAAGCACAAAATGGCCACATAGAAACCGAGCTTAGACATGGACTCCCTCAAAGCTAGCACATCACTATAGGTGTAGCATCATGAAATGGCCACATACAAAAGAGATTACACATGGATGCCTCAATGGCCAACCATTTAATAAGCCTGAAGATAATTTGTTTGAAATACCATCAAACCCAATGTGCAATTTTTCCACCGCAGCCACCATCGGAATCTCCATTGGGTTTTCTTCACTAGTCTCATAGGCCACAACTCGAGGCTACAATGTTCAATTCTTCGACCAGTTTGCAGCCACCACCTGAATATTCATTGGGTTTTCTTCACGAGTCTTAGAGGCCATAAGGTTGAGGCTACAATGTTCAATTCTTCGACTAGTTTTCAACCACCACTTAAATAGTAAAAACATATTAACATCATCCATCCAAATCATACATTTTAATTCAAGTACAATTTAAAAGGATGGGTGGCAAGTTTTAAAGGACACCTTACATGACTTCCATAGGCACTGAATTTAGTAGCTAAGGTGGCAAGGAGGCACCCAACTTCTATTGTGGAAGGTAAGGTGGTATTCGCATGTGGAAAAATCAGGAAGGTAAGGTGTAATACCACCTATCATGCAACACACTGATCTACATTTAAATCTATCTCAATTTATTAGGTTTGATGTCTAGTTGATAATATTCCCATGAGCCCATGCAAACTCTTTTCTACAAGTAGAAAAAAAATTATTGTATGCCATGTAGATTTAGGAATATTTTTGTTTAAGCACCTCTTTATTTTGTCAAATTCAAATTCTATCGATGTGTTTGGTGAAATTCTCCGTGCTTAGCAAATTTTGAAGAAAATTTGCATATTTTGGTGTAATGTGTATTTTCAAATTCATTATTTGTTTATGGTCTTTGTTGCAATGATTGTGGACTTCTCAGACATGTATCTCACCTAGTTGACTTCATTCAGATGGTTTATTTGTTGAACTATTTAAAGAAATGAATTGAATATCAGAATTGATCAAATTACTACAACTTCATAAAAATAGAGTTAAAATGTTAAAAATTCTTTATACCTTTCCCATTCGAACTCCAGAGGTTTCAGATTTCATTTTATCCTGGGTTGTTTGAAATTTCCATCCTGAGTATTGTCATGGAGTTGGACTTCAGATAGAATTAGATAGTTGGGTTCGTTATCTGAAGTGTGGTTACCGAGAATAAAAAATCTTTGATGTGTAGTTAATATAATAGTCATTGGAAAGTTTTATTAATTTTAATATCTGACTTAATATAATAGTCATTGGAAAGTTCTTTTATTTTTAATATCCAAATTCAACAAACTAACTAATAGGGTTTGGGATTCTCAACCCGATTCGTTTGTATTATAAAATGAATGTTGTAATCGAATAGACTGGATAAATTAGGGAATCACAGATAATGAGGATGAGGTAACAATCCCTTAAATGTAAACTAAACTAGAGTCAAGTACACCCTTCCTAGGAATAATAAAAAAAAGGCCTTTCTGCAATCGATGTAAAATACTAATTGCATGTAATTCATCATGAAAGTTTTTGTGATTTGTGTTTTCACAAATTCCTTTTGGGGTAGTTTGGTAGATAAATATTAGATATGTTTATTCTTAAACAAGTAAAACTGTGGTTTTTTTCCACAAAGATTACCCCTTTTAGTCTATAAGTCTTTGTCTAGGGAATTATAATATGATTTTGGAATTCATTCGTTGTTTCATGTTGTTCATATGGTGGTAAAATCTATGAAGTGGTTAGAATGTCAAAGGAAGATAGTCACCTAAGCCCACTTGAAAGCGACTCCCATATTCCATTCTTCTTGTAGGTATTTCAGGAAGACATTGAAAAAGAGATGATGAAGCTCTCTTTGTTTTGATATGTTTGTTTAAACATTAATTGAATGTTTGGTACAGTTTACATGATTTTATGATAGAACAAAAAAGATTTTTTAAGCTCTCTCAAACGATAACATTGGTAAATGTAGTAATATCAAGTTTCACATTGATAAGAAACATCTCCTTCTCTATTACTTGTCACAGCTCCTTTCTATAGATTTTTGGATATAAACAGAGCTTCAAATCTACAAGCTCATTAAACTTGAATCTATGTATGTCTATTATCCTATTCATAGAATATGGTCATAAATATTCATCTACTCCTTTTTGGTTTACCGTGTGGATTGTATGTTGCAAAAATACAGCTTCAAATATACATCCTCCTTAAACTTGAATCTATGTATGTTTGTTATAGTGTACAAACTACTTACTCAATTTCAATTTCTAAGTATGACTTAGATACTTTCTTTGATTTTCAAAACAGAAATGACTCCATTGGTTGGAGTTGTTTGGATTATGTTTTATGTGTGCTTCGATAAATCCATGGACATTACTTCTTGTTTGAATCCATCTTGCATGAGTGCACAAGAAAAGCACATAAATTAACAAGGCTGTGTGGCAACGTAGTCCCTGTCAGGTTGAATTGTGATAGGAAAAAGTAGCAGAGGCATATGGAAACTACACCGGAGATGTGGCAAGCGACATGAAGCATAGGTGGTATCCATGCAGTAAATGACATGTGGCCTCTAGAGCCCCATTTAGTTTTTGAAAGCATAGAAAAAAATACAATTCGTGCATAGTGGAAGATAAAAAAAACTGAGGACACAAATATGAAAGGAGATAAACAAGCAATGTAGTTTGAAATATACTAAATAAGTTACAAGCTCGTGGAAATTTAAATGCATTTTTCATATAGACTCGTGAAATATAAAAATATATGAGGACATAAATATAAAAGGAGATAAAAATAATAGTTTTATTTGAAATATATCAAAAGATAAAAGTTTGTTACATATTCCTGGAAATTTCAATGCGTTTGTCATATAGACTGGGATTGGGGCTCCCACGAACCATAAGATAAATATGTACAAGAAACAGGATTGTAGAAAGAAGAAGTGGGCGATGGTAGAGTGCAATACCTAAAAAAAAATGAAAGGTATTAGTCTTTGGCTAGACATTTCTATTCAAAAAAGTGGAATAATTGGGTTGATAAACAAAGAATGATGTGATCAGTAGACTTACATTGATGGTACACATGATCCATTTTGTTATTTACTTGAAGATTCCTTTTCATTGATATTGTTAATGACTATTGGAATCGTGGAAACTACCTGTTTCCTTTCGTCGACGACCTACTTTAATTCCCTTTCGATCCATTCTTCAATGTAGCTTCTCATTAGGGTGACGTTGATCTCATTCTGGATTTTTATGTTGAAAATTTCATTTTCTAATTACTGGAAGTCAATAGAAAGATTAAGCAGAGCCTGATCAATTTCCTCATTTTGTACTGAATAGTCGACTAGCCAGTCGTCGACGTGATCTTGACCATATTCAAGGATGTTGTAAAACGTTTCCAAAGACAACGACTTAAACATATCAACTTGTTTATCAAAGTCTTGCCTAGTTAAGGGAAAGGAGTTTATGATTAAGTTGGGGTCTTGGAAGTCATTGGTCCCTTTGACTAAGTTTATTCTAGAGAGCCATGTGAACAATTTTTCTTTATTTTGTATGTCTTGTTCACATGACTGAACAATGATATGCAGGTTCTTCACTTTTTCTTTCTACCATGCATTTAATTGATCGATCCGATTTTTGGATGGAAGCTCTTGTTGTCTTGTTCTTGTTTTTGTCATGTTTTTGACAATGGTGCTGAAAGGAAGGACTATGTTTAAATAGAGATGTTCTTCATCTTTTAACTCCGCCTAAAAATGTTAGAGAAAATTATGTGCCCAGGTTTCAAGGGAAGTCATGGTTTTTGATGTTTCATATGCCTTAGTAACCAGTTCCATTCTTTTCTTGATATTATTCTCCACATATCCTCTACATTTTGAAAGGAGGATGGAGGATAATTTTAACTTGGCTGGATGGGTGGCATGCATGGCTATTTCCAAAGGATTGGCAAGAAATGGCATAGGAATCGAAGCCTCTTCCAATTCCTTGACCCAATCATTCAGTCTGTCATTCTTGGCCTCAATGTCTCCAATGGAATCATGAAGTGCATATTCTCTCGCTATGTGAAGTTGACTGATTTGGGATGGCAACATGTTCGCAAGGTTAATCTATGAATGAGATTTTCCTTTCTTATTTTTAATTTTTTTTTTCAATAATCAATTTTTTGGACTGGCTGTCAGAAACAATGCTCTGGAACACGAAGTATTCATCTTCGTCAAAATTCTCGGAATCATAAAAGTACATTGGACAACTATGCTGGATGGTGTCTCTGGGCTGATCAAGGTAGTGGAGTATGCTATCCATATCAGGCTCAAGTTACATGTTCTCACTCTGAATTTCAGTCTCTTTCGCCTGTCCAACATTTTTTTTTCTCTTCTTGTCTACTCGAAGCCTGTGAAAACTATCAATTTTGAAGTGAGGAGGATCGTTATCGCCTCCTCCGTTTGAAGGAATCTGAGTTCCTTTGTTGTTGTGGTGGGCCCTTGGAGTGATTCTCCAAGATTTTGTACTTTTTGGAGTGTTATTCGTTGATTGAACACTCTTGTCACCAGGGCCTTTCCCTTGTTGCCTGTACAATTTAGTGTTTCTTTGCAAAAATATGGCCATAAATATTCATCTACTCCTTTTTAGTATGCCATGTGGATTGTATGTTGCAAAAATATAGCTTCAAATCTACAACCTCAAACTTAAATCTATGTATGTTTGTTATAGTGTACACACTACTTACTCAATTTCAATTTCTAAGTATGAATTAGATACTTTCTCTGATTTTCAAAACATATTTCATGACTGCATAAGAAAAACAAATAAATTAACAAGGCTATGTGGCAGCGTAGTCCATGTTGGATTGAATTGAAATAGGAAAATTGTTAATGTTTAAGACATTATTATAGTTGTTTGCATTTCATTAGATAACGATAGCATAATCCAAGATCATTGAGAAATACACAATCACAAGAGACACAACATGTATCCTAGGAAACCCTCTAGGGGAAGAAAACCCATCAAAACTTCCTTAATATAGATAACCAATACAATTCCAAGAGATCTCTTAAACTAATATAGAAATTTCTCTCCCAGATATGTGCCACTCTCTCTCTCCTTCTTCTCCAACAACAAATCCAAAACTTGTTTCTCAAATGAGAAAGTGAGTTGTGTGTCTAAGTGAGGCGTTGGCCTTTTTATTTATACAATTCTGGCATGTGTGAAGTGTCTCTTCACTGGTAGGGATGAATTCTCAAAATGTGTGGGTAAACCCACCTTTATTATATTTATGGGACTCTTTAATATCTGTTGGGGCCAACTTCTTAATCTTCCTATTACAATTTTCTTTTGACCAATCTGCAAAAGGGGATTTGGTCCTATTACAATAAACGACATGATCAATCCACAATGGGGATTGATCCGATGAATAATATATCAAATAATAATTAGAATACTCTTTACAATTACATTATTTCAACACTCCCCCTTAACAAGAAGGGTATTCTTATGCAACATCATGCGAGAGAGAGAGGACAATATCATCAATAGCATCAAGTGGGTGAGAGGACAACATCATCAATATCATCTTGGAACATTGACTGGCTTATCTATAAATCATCAGAATTTTTCTTCATCGACAATATCGTCATTCTCAAGGAATGTCATCATCATTTGCATCAATATGTATTAGTATAAAAACTGATACATCATCATCATCACAACACAAGGATGTCTCATCATAATACAAGACTGGCTTTACATCACAGTTGTCAAGCTGGAAGCTCAGTACTTGTCTCATCTCAATGTCTTTCTTTACGTCACAACACTCAGGATGAAAGAAAGATACTAGACTGGCTTTACATCACAACTATCAAGTTGGAAGAATAGTACTAGTCTCATCTCATCGTCTTGCCTTATGTTACAACACTCAAGCTAGAAGCAAGATACTAGACTGGCTTTACGTCAAAACTAGCAAGATGGAAGCATAGTACTAGTCTCATCTCATCATCTTGCTTTATGTCACAACACTCAAGCTGGAAGAAAGATACTTGTCCTACTTTACGTTACAACCATCTGATCGGAAGCAGGATACTAGACTGGATTTACTTCATAGCTATCTAGCCGGAAGCTCAGTGATAGTCTCATCATATAATCTTGCTTTGTCTCTGAAAACTAGGTCAGAATCAAGGAACATCTCATCTTTATTTACATCTGACATCTAGGTCAGAAGCAAGGAACATCTCATCTTGCTTTACATCTGAAAACTAGGTCAAAAGTAAGGAACATCTCATCTTGCTTTACATCTGACAACTAGGTCAGAAGCAAGGAACATCTCATCTTGCTTTACGTCTGACAACTAGGCCAGAAGAAAGGAACATCTCATCTTTCTTTACATCTGACAACTAGGTCAGAAGAAAGGAACACAACAACTACTCCCCCTTTTGAGGAAGGTCCTTTCGGACTATGCCAAGCTTATCTTAGAAGTACTCAAACTTCACACGAGATAGGGGCTTGGTCAACACGTCAAGAACCTGTTCATTCATGCTAATGTACTGGAGCTTCAAGGCTCCTCTCTGTACCATGTCACAGATGTAATGATAATGGATATCTATGTGCTTCGACCTGTCATGGAATACATGATTCTTTGTCATTTTTATGCATCTCTGGTTGTCACATAGAATCAAGGTTTCTCTCATATCTAAGTCAAATAGGTCGGTAAACAACTTTCGAAGCCATATAGCTTCGCAGCTGGCAGAACATGCAGCAATGTATTCTAATTCCACTGTGCTGAGAGTAATACTAGATTGTTTCCTACTCTACCATGAGATCATAGTTGATCCCAAACTGAAACAACATCCTGAAGTGCTTTTCCTATCAGAAACAATTCCTGCCCAATCTGCATTAGTATATCCACTCAATGTGAAATCATGATCCCCATCATAGTTGAGACCATAATCTATTGTACCTTTAAGGTACCTCATCACATGTTTTGCAGCCATTAGGTGAATACGTCTGGGTTCTACCAGAAACTGACTCAAGGTGTTCATGACAAAACAAATGTCTGGTTTGGTGTTTTTCAGGTACATCAGTGATCCAATAATATATTTATACAATGTGGCATCAATCAATTCTGACGAAGTATCGACCAACAACTTTAGCTTCGCTTCCATGGGTGTATTCATGGGCTTGCATTCCAACATCTTGAATCTCTTCAATATTTCGACCGTGTACTTCCCTTGGTTAAGGAAGATCCTCTCAAGAATCTGTCATACCTCTAGACCTAAGAAATAATGCATGAGGCCAAGGTATTTCATTTCAAATTCCGAGGAAAAACTCTTTTTACATTCAATGATGAGATTTTCTTCTCCAGTTAAGAATAAGTAATCCACATATAGCAGTAATATTACTAGCGCATTGTTCATGATTTTGAAGTAGAGGTTAGCATCTTCTTTACTCTTGGTAAAGCCTAAGCTCATCAAGAAACTCTCTATATGGCCATACCAAGATCTAGGAGCTTGCTTCAATCCGTATAAGACTTTCCTCAATCTGTAGACATGAGACTTCCTATCTTCAACCTCAAATCCTTGAGGTTGCTTTATATACACTTCCTCTTTGATGACACCATTTAGGAAAGATGTCTTCACGTCCATCTGGTGCAGCTTCCACTTCATCTTAGCTGCAATAGCTATGATGGTTCTGATCGAAGTGTATCTGGCCACAAGAGCGAATGTCTCTTCATAGTCAATGCCTTCCTTATGGTAAAATCCACGAATGACAAATATTGCTTTATACTTCTCAATACTTCCATCAACAACATGTTTTATTTTGAGGAGTTATCTAGAGGATACCACATCTTTATTCTTTATTCTAGGAACTATTTCCCATACTTCGTTCTTCATTATGGATTGGTATTCCTCTGTCATGGCATCTTCCCATTCTTTCCTCTAAATGGATTCTTCAAAACAGGTAGGCTCCTCTTCTAGGAGATCACACATCAAATCCATATAACTGGAGAATGGATTTGGTCTTTTCACCTGTCTTGTAGTTCCTTGGGGAACAACGTACTTCTCTCCATCTTGAATAATATCTCTATCCCAAGCTGGCTTTCTTTTATGGAGGATTATCATCTAAGGAGGTTCTTTCATTTCTACTATATCATGTTCTTCTAGAAATTCCTCATCGGGGGAAGTTACGACTTCCCTCACTGGTTCTGCAGCTGGGAAGCTCCCTCATTACAGTATTAGGGATTACGGGTTCCTCTTCATATACCTCTTCAAGCTGGCATATTTTAGATTTATTTAGCACTGCATCTTCATCAAAGGTCACATCCCTGCTGATCTCAATATGATGTTGACCTGGTATATATATTTTGAATGCCTTGGAGACCTCACATTATCCCACAAATATTTCCTTCTTTTCTGAAGGTTCCAATTTGTTTCTCTTTTCTTTAGGTATATGAATAAACACTTGACAACCAAATATTTTGAGATGGCTTACCTCTGGCTTCTTTCTGGTGAACATCTATTCCGGTGTCTTGAGCCCAAGTGCACTATGGGACAATAGGTTCTACACATAAACAACTACCATTGCGACTTCTGCCCAAAAGCACATAGGAAGATCTTGATCATGGATCATAGTCTTCACAGTTTCCAGTATGGTTCTGTTTTTTCGTTCAGCTACACCGTTTTGTTGGGGATTATAGGGAGTAGTGAGCTCCCTCTTTATCCCAACATATTTGCAGAAGTTCACAAACTCTTTTGAGGTATATTCTCCTCCATTATCTGACCTGATTATCTTAATCTTTCTTTCATAAGGGTTCTCTATCAAGGCTTTGAATTCCTTGAACTTACTGAACACTTCATCTTTAGTTTTCAAGAAATATATCCAGGCTTTATGAGAGTAATCATCAATGAATGATACATAATATACATACCCGCTAATGGAGGATGATGGCATTGGGTAACATATGTCTAAATGGATGAGTTCTAGGACTCGTTATGTCGTGTTGTCCCTCTTCGAAAATGGGTTCTTGATGTTCTTCCCTTGTGCACATCCATTGCATATGCCTTTATGGTCACCTTTGAGTTCTGGTAAACTTGTGACTGCTTTGCATATGTATGGTAGTTCCTTGTAGTTGATGTGGGCTAACCTTCTATGCCAAAGTTCACATGAGTTTTCAATGGTGTGGGTCAGGGCAGCCTTTGAGTGACCCTTTAGTTTATACAAGTCATTTTCTTCACTTCCAATGATGATTTCTTCATTTAAGGTTTCTCCTTTAGCCCACATAAGAACTTCTCCATCTATAAAGGCAACTCTGAACCCTTTCTTTTCTAAAGCTGAAATGGAGAGTAGGTTTTTATCCAAGCCTGGTACATATAGTATGTCCTTCATTTTTAGTGAATCCCCTGAATTCAGTTTATGGTTTAATTCTCCCACTCCCTTGATGGGATATTAGTAATCATCTCCAAGTGGCACTTTCTGAGAAAACTTATTTTCTGAGATACAAGAGAGAATATTTCTTTGTCCTATCATATGCTTGGATGCACCACTATCAATGAGCCAAGTGTCCTCTCCGGGTGTTACAGATCCTGAGAGGGCCTAGATCAAGACACGGTCTTTGATCTGCTCTCTTATCATATTTACGAGTGTCTCTTCATCTTCGATTACATGGGCATGGAGCCTCTTATGTTTTCTCTTGTATTCTTCTCATCTATATGGACAAAAATTTGCAATGTTTCCCATCTTGTCACAATGATAGCATTGTACAGATGAGTAGTCTCTTTCCTTTCGTTGTCCTTTCTTCTGAAATCTCCTTGGATGAGATTTTTTATGATTGAATTTGTTTGACTGTTGAGGCTCTTTATGAGTCTCCTTTTGGAAGTAGGGTTTCTTCCTTCCTCCTTTGGTGTGAGTAGCTAGGGTTTGATCATCATTCCTTTCTAGTAACACTTCACGATTCACCACTCTTGTTTCTTCTTGGATGCATTCTTCCCATAGACTATCAAACTTCAGTTTCTCCGTTCTAGCACATATTGTTTGGATGAAAGCATCCCAAGGTCTTGTGAGACCATTTAGGGCCATCATTATGAGTTCGTATTATTCTATGGTATCTCCAATAGCTTCTAGCTATTCTTTGAATTATGAGATTTTGGAGAAGTATTCCTGAATCATTTCTCCTTTCTACATCCTTGTATTCTTTAGCTGAGTTCTTAGATTCATCTTCTGGTTTATGTTCTTTCCTTCATATAGTCTGGTCAAGGAATCAAACATTTATTTTAAAGTCTTCTTAGATGAAACATAAGGGATCAGGTGGTCTTTGATTGAATCTGCAATGATTCTTTTGGCCCTGATTGTGTCCTTTTGATGCTTTGCCTTTTCTGCAACATCGATGGGTTCCGATACTTCTTCTTTGACGAATCTTGCTAGGTCATTCTCTTCAAGAATGAGGCCAATCCTATACTTCTATGAATGGAAATTTTCCACTCCTTCTAACTTTTCAACAAGATTAATGCTTGCAGACATCTTTACTTGGAGCTAGGAAAATGACCGAAAAATGAAAGTGCTCAAAATCAAAAAATGAACTTACGATGAGGTGCGCTTGGCTAAGGCGAGTAGCCTGGTGTGTTTGGATCTGAGAAAATCCAAATTTAACTCCAAATTTGATCTATGGATTTCTGGACTGGTGCTTCTAGTACCTCTGGTACTTCTGGTACTTCTTGTACACTGGTTTTCTGGTACTTCTGGTACTTTGTGAAACTAGGGTTTCACTTTCAGGGAGATCCAGCCACTGAAAAGGTGCGCTGAGAGTGCCAAAATGATCCTTATGGAAGGGTGCACTTTTCTATATGGTTTTGGGGATGAAAAGATTCACCATCAAAAATCCCTAATTTTCATGTACAACAACAATGACGTTTTTCACTTGTGAAAGATGTTTCCTTCAACTTGGCTCTGAAACCATGTTAATGTTTAATCCATTATTATAGTTAATTGCATTTCATTAGATAACAATAGCATAATTCAAGATCAATGATAAATACACAATCACAAGAGACACAACATTTATCCTAGGAAACCCTCTAGGGGAAGAAAACCCAACAAAACTTCCTTAATATAGATAGCCAATACAATGCCAAGAGATCGCTTAAACTAATATAGAAAGTCCTCTCCCAGATATGTGCCACTCTCTCTCTCCTTCTTCTCCTATAATAGATCCAAAAATTGCTTCTCAAATGAGCAAGTGAGTTGTGTGTCTAGGTGAGGCGTCGACCTCTTTATTTATACAAGCCTGGCACGTGTGAAGTGTCTCTTCACTGGTAGGGCCGATTTCTCAAACTGGGTGGGTAAACCCACCTTTATTATATTTCTGGGCCTTTTTAATATCTGTTGGGGCGGACTTCTTATTCTTCCTATTACAATTGTCTTTTGACCAATCCACAAAAGGCGATTTGGTCCTATTACAATAACCAACATGATCAATCCACAATGGGGATTGATCCGATGAATAATATATCAAATAATAATTAGAATACTCTTTGCAGTTACATTATTTAAACAAAAATGTAGCAGAGGAAGATGGAAACTGTAGTGTAGATGTGGCAAGCAGTATGAAGCATAGGTGGTATCCATGCAGTAAATGACATGTGGCCTCTAGATCCCCATTTATTTTTTGAAAGCATAGAACAAAATACAATTTGTGCACAGTGGAAGATATAAATTTATGAGGACACAAATATCAAAGGAGATAAAAAAACAATGTAGTTTGAAATATACTAAATAAGTTACAAGTTCGTGGAAATTTAAATGAATTTTTCATATAGACTAGTGAAAGATAAAAATGTAGGAGGACATAAATATAAAAGGTGTTAAAAAAAACAGTTTTATTTGAAATATATCAAAAAATAAAAGTTTGTTACATATTCCTAGAAATTTCAATGCATTTGTCATATAGACTGGGATTGGGGCTCCCATGGACAATAATAGATATATGTACAAGAAACAAGACTTTAGAAAGAAGAAGTGTGCGATGATAGAGTGCAATACCTGAAAAACAAAATGTAAAGGTATCAGTCTTTGGATAGACATTTCTATTTAAAAAATTGGATAACTAGGTTGATAAAAAAAGAAGGATGTGATCAGTAGACTTACAGTGATGGTACATATGACCCCTTTTGCTATTTTCTTACGGATTCCTTTTCATTGATATCGTCGATGGCTGCTGGAATCGTGGAAAATGTCTGTTGCCTTTCATCAACAGCCTGCTTCAATTCCCTTTTGAGCCATTCTTCAATGTAGCTTCTCATTGGGGCGACATTGATATCATTCCATATTTTTATGTTGTAAAGTTCATTTTCTAATTCCCTGAAGTCGATAGAAAGATTAAGCAGAGCCTGATCAATTTCCTCATTCTGTACTAAATGGTCGACTAGCCAGTCGTCGACGTGATCTTGACCATATTCAAGGATGTTGTAAAATGGTTCCAAAGACAACACCTTAAACATATCAACCTATTTATCAAACTATTTCATAGTTAAAGGCAAGGAATTGATGATTAAGTTTGGGTCTTGGAAGTGTTTGGTCCTTCCATCTAAGCTTATTCTGCAAAGCCTTGTGAATATTTTTTATTTCTTTGATATGGCTTGTTCACAAGACTGAACAATGAGATGCAAGTTGTTCACTTTTTCTTTCTAGCATGCATTTAATTGTCCGATCTGGTTTTTGGATGGAAGATCTTGTTGTCTTGTTCTTGTTTTTGTCATGTTGTTGAAAATGGTGCCAAAAGGAAGGACCATATTTAAATATAAATGTTCTTCATCTTTTAACTCTGCCTACAAATGTTCGAGCAAACTATGTTCCTGGGTTTCAAGGGAAGTCATGGTTTGTGATGTTTCCCACACCTCAGTAACTAGTTCCATTGTTCTCTTCATATTATTCTCCAAATATCCTCTATAGGATGCAAGGAGGATGGAGGATCCTTTTAACTTGGCTGCAGGGCTGGTAGGCACAACTATTGCTAAAGGATTGGCAATAAATGTCATAGGAATCAAAGCCTCTTCCAATTCCTTGACCCGGTCCTTCAGTCTGGCATTCTCATCCTCGATGCCTCCAATGGAATCATGAAGTGCATCTTTGCTTTCTATCTGAAGTTGACATATTTGGGATGGATGCATGTTCACAAGGTTAACCTCTGAATGATATTTTTCTTTCTTATTTTTAATTTTTTTTTTCAATAATCAATTGTTTGGACTGGTTGTCATAACCAATGCTCTGGAACACGAAGGATTCATCTTCATCAAAATTTTCATTATTAGAGATGTCCATTGGAAAAATATGCTTGATGGTGTCTCTGAGATGATCAAGGTAGTGAAGTACACTATCCATATCAGGTTCAAGTTCCATGTTCCCACTCTGAATTTTAGGCTCTTCCGCCTATCCCACATTTTTTTTTCTCTTCTTGTCTACTGGAAGCTTGTGAGAACTATCAATTTTAGAGTGAGGAGGGTTGTTATCTCCTCCTTTGTTTGAATAAATATGAATTTCTTTGATGCTATGGTGGGCCATTGGAGCGATTCTCTGGGATGTCATACTTTTTAGAGTGTTATTCGCCGATTGAACACTCTTGTCACTGGGGCCTTTCCCCTATTACCTATACAATTTAGTGTTTCTTTGGAGTGTGTCTAGGTCGCTGACATTAGAAGAAGGAGCATTGCCTCTAGTGTCTTTATTTTCAGACAGGTGTCGATCCCTCTTAGGATTTCAACATATCTCAGGTTGAAGTTGCTAGAAGGTGTTGCAGATTCGTTAATTGTTTTGACGTTCTTCAACACGAAGTCCCCAAATTTCCAAGGAAGAGAAATGAACTGTTTTTGCCTCTTCTCTTGGAATAGAGGCAACGAGTAGTTGTATTTTCATGCTACGTCTGCAACAAACATTATATCTATAATTTGACATGGAAGGAGATCAGGTTTTTCCCTACAGCCAAAAATCCTTATCATAGTGTAATTATCCAAATGTTCAAGTGTTCCCTTCCTATCCAAAAAAATGGTTTCCTGTTCAGATATGTGGGGAGCATACTATCCTAACAAAAAAACTTTGAAAACATACAATACACCATTAAAAACCTCATAAAAACAATGGCAATCCTTGTGTTTCCACAAGTCCTGGTACAAGAATGTTTCTAGGTTGAATTCTCAGTTGACATTCTTGGACAGAGACAGTTCTGGAAAGTCACAGTAATGTGCTCTCGCAAAAACTAAGTATGATGACATAAAAAATGTATTTTCCCTTTTGAAGCTTGACAATTGGGAACAAATTTCATGGGAAATTAACTTTCCCCAATAAAAAATGGCATGTTCCTTGACTGTGAAATAAAAAATATAAAGAGCCATCCAGGAAATAGTTGTTGTGGACTCCTGTCCTTTTATTATTGTAAATAACCAAACAATTTCGCGAAATAGATTTATAAATGAATTAACTTGCAATCTTGTGATATATTCAGGAACTAAAATCAGGTCTTCCAATAAATGGGGAAAGATGTCCAACCCATTATTAATCTTTGCTAGGAACTGTTTGCAATCTTATCCTCAGAACAACAATGTTGGCTATGAAAATCTTAACATCTGGTAGAAGACCTGAGGTGACAAAGAAACAAAAGAGAAAACCCGCAAAGGAATAATTATTTTTTCTGAAATAAATTTATCGGGGCACCAAGAGACCAAATCCTCACAGTCAAAAACTTTAGGGACACATCCTACATGAGAAATCCCAGAGGTCCAAATTACTTCATTCTGGGCGGCATGGATTGAGTAATAAGAATATGCCTTGGACCACTGGAAGTTCTGGTCCTTTCACCCAAATATGTTCACTATATATCCATAGAACTGTTGTCATACTAATCCCATAGGTTTCTAAGAATGTTGGTTTTCTGTAGATGATGGTTGAAATAAACAGTTGGAGATGATAATATAACGCTCCAAAAAATCTTGGTTAAATTCTTATGAATGGAAAAGCTCCTCAAACCTTTCGTTGATTAATGACAATCTATATCGGTGGTGCATGATGAATTGTTACGAGTAAAGTTAACTTATTTCATATTTAGAAGTGTGAAGGTGGTGCGTATGATGAAAATAAATTAAGGATTGGAGGTTTCGCAAATGTGCCAAGCCGATGATGTGCGAACGACATTTCATGATCTTGAAATCAACATTCGAAACGAATAATATAACACTTCGCAAATATTGCTTTAATGTGTATTAATAAGATATCTCCTCGAGCCTTTCGCCCATCATTGACAATCTATATGGTTCCTGCACGATGAGCTATTAGAATTAAATTTCAGTAATTGCATACTTAGAAACAATATATATATATATATATATATATATATATATATTAATTTTTTTTTTTTATTATAGACAAGTGAAAAGGTCACGGAGATGGGGGAGAGAAAGAAATGAATGGAAAGCTCTGAAAAACAGTTGGACAAGATTCAAAATAGGGTTATGGGGGATACTCAGGAGAGGCGAGTGTCCCACGGTCAATTTTTATGTATTGTAATTTTTTACTGCAAAAGGTGTAAAACGGAAGAGAGCATGATGGGGCAGTTCAACATCTGGTTTGTATATTTGCAGAATTACGGGAAAGTGTCTAAGTATGAAATAGGGAAACGGTCGGTCGGACTTGTTTTCATAATTGAAGATTGAATATTTCATGAACGGACCAACCCAATGACGCACAACTGACATTCCATGATGTTTGAAATTAACACTCAGAAGGTATAATATAACCATCCAGAAATTTTGGTTTTATGCATATTAATGGGAGATTTCCTCAAATGTTGGTTTAGCATTAATGCTTGCTAATTGCATACTTACAAATAAGATCTTATATATAATTTCTAATTGCTAATTTCAAAAGGGCGCAGGCAAAGGAAACATCAATTGAGAATTGGATATTTCTTGAACCCGCCAACTTGACGACCTGAGGAAGAAATTCGAATAAATGGTGAAGTATGGAAAGCGGATGAAATAACTTAAAAATGGGGTGACAATAGTTACACAGGAGACGTGAGGACCCGACAGTAAAATTGTATGTATCATAATTTTTCAGTTCAAAATGTACTATATATATAAACATTTTTTTATTATAGACAAGTGCCAAGCTTACGAAGATGAGGGAGTGAAAGGAACGAATAGAAAGGTATGAAAAGAGGTTGGACGAGATTAAAAATAGAGTTACGGGGTATACTCAGGAGAGGCGAGTGTCCCATGGTCAAATTTTATGAATCAAAATTTTTTACTGCAGTTCATCGGTCAATTTGTATATTTGCGGAATTATGGGAAAGTGGCTAAGTATGGAATAGGGAAATGGTGGATCAGACTCGTTTTCGGAATCAAGGATTAAGTATTTCGTGAACTGACCAACCCGACAACGCACAAATGACATTCCATGATGTTTGAAATTAATATTCGGAAGAGATAATATAACCATCCATAAATTTTGGTTTGATGTGTATTAATGGGAGAATTCCTCAAATCCTGGTTTAGCGTTAATGCTTTCTAATTACATACATAGAAATAATATCTTATATATAATTGCTAATTGATAATTGCAAAAGGGCATGGACACATGAAACAAAGATTAGGAATTGGATATTTCTTGAACCCGCCAAGTCGATGATCTGTGAAAGAAATTTGAAGAAATGGAAAAGTATGGAAAGAAGATAGATGGGCTTCAAAATGGGGTGACAATAGTTCCACAAAATACATGAGGACCCGATGGTTAAATTGTATGTCTCAGAATTTTTCAGTGAAAAATGTGTACCATGGAAGAGGGCATGATGGGTAGACTATAATACAGAAGATGGCATGATCTGAGTCTGGTTGTAAATTTGTATATCGTGGAAGTCATGGTACTCTTTGTAGGTCATGGAACAATAGAACTCCAATCTAGAGCCCGCCTACTGGAATCCATGGTCGGAGAAGTTGTTGGATATGGAATGGGGAAGCAATTGGTTTGTGTTGCAATATAAGAGGACGAGTGCAATTGTGAACCCGCAAGTCTGCCTACCCACGCAACTAGACATTTTTGAAAAAATGAATAAGTTGCAAGAAAGATAAATTTCAGGGAAAAGAGAAACTGATATTTGTCTAAGCATAAAATATGGAAAAGAAGGGCTAATATATTCACATTTGTAATAGATATGCCATTTCTTGCCAAGATATATACTTGGAAAGAAGTGCGAAGGTGGCGGCATAGAAAACAATGACTAGGAGTATGATCCGTGTGTTTACTTGGTTCTTGGTTGTATGCTTTTTCTGTCGATTTGTATATCACAGAACTCCGAGTGTTGTTTGTAGGACACAGAAAGATAGAATTGCATTTTTTTAGCCAGCCAGCCCACAAGTCCGCCTATCAATTTGTATAGTGTGGAACTCTGGATGTTGTTTATAGGACACAAAACTATAGAGGACATTCTTTTCCCTTTAATATAAACTCTATGATGCAAATTTAGTATGTGGCTCGTTTTAGCACTTTTCCATCTATAAACAATCACAATCTTGAGCCCGCTAGCCATGGAGTTCATCTATCAATTTGTATATTGCAGAATTATGAGTGTTGTTTTGAGGAAACAAAACAATAGAAGTGAAATGTTGAGCCAGAAAGTGCACAAGTATGCCTGTCAATTTGTATATTGTGGAACCCTCGGTGCTACTTGTAGGACACATAACAATAGAGACCCAATTTTGAGCCCGCCAACCTGAGACCTCATGATCCAAAAAGTGGCTAAGTATGGAATGAGGGAGTCATAGATGAAGGAACACTTGTCATCCTATTTTCAAACCCATGGGAGAGGTCCGGGTGTGGTTTTCAGGCGACAAAACAATGGAAGTTAAATATAGAGCTCGAGTGTTCGAGAATTCACAATCTGAAAAGTGCCTAGGCATCGAATGGCTACTAGTTGGTCATAGTGTTGCTTGTTTTAGCACTTTTCCATTCATAAACAATCACAATATTGAGTCCGCCAACCATAGAGTCTCTTTGTCAATTTGTATATCGTGAAACTCCTAGTGTTGTTTGGACGACACAGAGCAATAGAAGTGAAATTTTGAGCTAGCCAATGTGCAATTCCTCCTGTCAATTTGTATATCGTATAACTCTGGGTGCTACTTGTAGGACACAACAATAAAGCCCGAATTTTGAGTCCACTATCGCAAGAACACACGATCCAAAAAGTGGCCAAGTATGGAATGAGGGAGTCGTACATGAGGAAACCCTTTCTATCATATTTTGAAACCCATGGCGGAGGTCTGGGTATAGTTTGTAGGCGATGAAACAATGGAATCTCAATATAGAGCCCGGGTATCTAGGAATTCACGATCTGAAAAATGCCTAGGAATCAAATGGCTATTGGCTGGTCGGAGTCACATTTTTGGAAAAAAATGACTAAGTAAAGAGAAAGAGAGAGTAGAGGGGAAAAATAAACAACAATTTGGTCAAGTATAGAAGAGGGAAAATAAGGTTCAATATATTCAAATCTGCAATAGATATTCCATTTCCTGCCAATATATTTTCTGTGTGTTGCTGGATAAGTTGTATACATATTGCATATACTTGGAAATAAATCTCAAGGTAGCAGGCATAAGAAACAACTTATAGAAATTTGAAATTTCCTGAACCCATGAACTTGATGATTCACCAAAGAGATGTCAAGAAATTGTCAAGTGTGGAAAGTAGTCGAACGGGCTTCAAAATAGGGTGACGGATTCTTGAGGAGCCGTAAGGATTCGATTGTCAAATTGTATATATCGGAACATTTTGGTGCAAAATGTGTAACACGGAGGAGGGGATGATGTGGGAGTCAAGAAGTAAATATGCACATCGTGGAAGCTAGAGTGTTATTTGCAGGTCACAGAACAATGGAAAGTGCAATTCATACAAAGGGGAAGCGCTCGGTCGAAACACGTGAATCTACCAACCCGTGCAGCAAGGCATTTTCAGAAAAAAATGATTAAGTAACCAGAAAAAGAAAATACAGGCGATAAAAGAGTGGGAAAATAGAAAGGCAAAGGGAAATTTTCATAAGCACAAATTGGTTTCAAACAAGACCCATTGTTGGAAAACCATCATTTTATAGTAATTGTCAGCAAATGCTTTGTTGAATATTAGATTTTATTGCAACTTGTGGGTGTGAGTGTGTTCTTGGTACATTCTTCCATGACTGTAACATATTAACTTAAGTATTAAACTTCTGGCATTACAGTTTGTTAGCATTAAAAATTAATAATTGCATGTCTAGAAACAAGAATGACGATATTGATGCAACATTCTGATTTGGTATTACTATGTTCTATCTGCATTACGAATATAATTGAAAGTTGTTTTGAAACTATGTGTAATTCATTTTTTTTTTAATAAAAGCCAGATGGATCGACACAGTACATTGTCATATAATTGTTAGATGCTCCATTTTAGAACAAATTACCTAAGAAAATACAATATCGAAGAACTACAAGACCACTGAACCATGTCAATGAGAAGAGGTGCTAAATCCAGAAAAGAAGCAACAACCAAGACGCCAAGGCAAATTTTTTTAATAGCAAATCCATTTAAAAAAAAAATAGAACATTGAGCATTGTACATCTATGCTTAGAAATTGGACCCAGTTATTTGGGCCAAAACATTGAACATATATGCCACAAACACATGCACGAGATCCACAACATGCATGAGCCATCGAGATGCTATTCAACATGCATACAAAAGTGATTACCATGCCTTTTTTTTTAGGAAATCCTTGCATTTTTCTCCTCAATGGATCATCCTGTGGTAAAATTGATAGTTCTCAGAATCTTCCTATGAGGAAGAAGAAGAAAAACGTTGCATAGAAAATAGAATAGCCCTTAACTTAAATTTATGACACACCAAGAAACTGCCTCTACACAATAAAAAGACTTCAGGGGCACAGGTTGCACGTGCAATTCTAGAGGCCTGAATTAGTCCATTATGGGTGGAAGGAGATGACTAGTACAAATATGCCTTACACTAGTGAGGGTTCTGGTCCTCATTCCCAAAGATGTTAATTGTATATACAGAGAACAAGATAGTATCCCCACAATTGAATAGTTTTTTGGCTTGAAATATATATTTGGGAGCATCAACAAATTATTTCCTTACATTGAAATTCTTCCACCCATAACGAATTAATTTGGAACTCTGGAATTCCTACTTTCGAGCTGCAAAGTGGTTATTGTGTCCAATGTCGTTTTCTTTTCTAAAACTCCTTCTTTTTGTGTTTTCGGGACCTCCATCACTGATCTGGGAAGTTCTGGTCGTTATGGTTGATTTCAATTTGGGAGCAGGAGTGGGAACAGTCTCTTCATTTCCATTATCCATTGTCGTATCATCATCCATTAGATCATCTTATTCCGGCTTAGAATCCATGTAATCAACCTATGCTCCAGCCATCAATGCAATTGGGGAGGTTCTCTGAGAAGGCAGGGTTGCCTTGGAATTCTTTGGCTTGAAATATAGCTCTCGATATACCAAGGGACCATCTCCTTTTTTCTCCTGAGCGGAGGGAGATGAGTAGTAAGAATATTCCCTGGAATACTGGAACCCCTGGCCATCATGACCGAAGGTTTTTACTATATTTGGATAGAACTTATGGCACAAGTTAACGAGAATTTTCATTTTCTCCAGACGATGTTTGAAATGAAAATTGGGGAGGGATAATATAACCCTTCACAAATCCTGGTTTAATTCGTATCAATGGAAGATATCCTTGAGCCTTTTGTTGTTCAATGACAATATCCAGGGTTCATGCGTAACGAGATGTTACCATTAAATCTCATTAGTTTCATATTTACAAAATGGTGCGAAGGTGACGGTTACAGTGAAGAGCAATTAAGAATTAGAGATTTTTTAAAGGTGCCAACCGGCTGGTGCATGAAAGAGATTGCATCATGTTTGAAATGAATACTTGGAAATGATAACACTGTTCTCCGCAAATATTGGTTTAATTCATAGTAATGACAATTCTTCTCAAACCTTCCACTCATTAATGACAATCTTAATAGTTCCTCCACAATGAACTACTAGCATTAAAGCTTAATAATTTCATATTTGGAAAGAAGTATGAAGGTAGTGGTGATAGCGAAGATCGACCAACCATTGTACATTTCGTCCACCCACCAACCCACGAAATAGATTCCAATAAATTCCCAAGTATGGAAAGCAGTCGGGCAGGTTACAAAAAAAAGGGTCACAAGATATACCCATAACACGTGAGGGGTCGATGGTCAAATTGTATCTCAGTGAAAGATTTCGGCCATCAATTTGTATATCTCGAATTTTTGGGTGCTTTTTGTGCATAGGGGAATAATGGAAGTGCAGTGTGGAGAGGGAAATTTGTAAATCGTGGAAGTCCGAGTCCTATTTCCAGGCGACACAACAATGGAAACATATTGTTGAACCCACCTATGCAGGAACTCGCGATTCAAAAATTTTGTTCAATATGAAACATGGAAGTGGTTGGTCGGGATGGTGATATAAAAGTAGCAATGGAAACCTGAAGACGTGAATCTGTGAAATCCCACACCTAGAAATTTTCAAAAAATGAGTAAGTAAAGAAAGGGAAAGTAGAGGCCAAAAGAGAAAGTAGATGGCAATTTTCGGAAGCGGGAATTACTGTAAGAAATCACCATTGATGGTCTTAACAATAACTATGGAGATCTTAACAGGTTCTTCAATCAAGGAATAGATACAACGAGAGATGTTTATGGTTTCCAGGATTTGTTTGTATAAAAGAAGCATCGAAAATTTATAAGAACATCAATTTTTGGATGTTTAACTAACATTTTTGTATTGTTAGCTTCATCGCAAGTATAACAACGATGAATTTTAATTTTAATTTCCTCTCATTCATATGATTGTTCCATTAGACTTCGAATAGTATGTGTTCTTTTACTTCAATTTGTTTTCTAACTTGTAGGTCGCGGAAGTCTCGGTGTTGTTTGCAGGCAGAAAAACAATGGAAACGCAATGTTGAACCCGCCTATTCGGTAAACCACCTATTTAGAAAACTGCGAGCCAAAATGTTTGTGCAATATGAAATAGGGAAGCGACTAGTCAGGCTAGTGATATAAAAGTAAGTGAAATCTAAAGACGTGAATTTGCCCACTTCTGCACCTAGAAATTTTCCAAAAAATGAGTAATACATACTAAATATGTACTTTACATGAGATTTTATAGAGCATTTACGGATCCCACATTCCATACTTAGCTACTTTTTGGATCACGGGCTCTTGAGATGGTGGGCTCAAAATTAGGTCTCTATTTTTCTGTGTCCTACAAATAGCTCCGAGCGTTCTGCGATATACAAATTGACAGGCGGACTTGCGGGTTGGTTGGATCAACATTGAACTTCTCTTGTTATGTTTCCTCAAAAGAGCACTCAGAGTTTCGCGATATAAAAATTGACATTCGAACTCCAGTGCTGGTGGGTTCAAAATTGTGATTGTTTATGGATGGTGATCCCTATCAACTATCTAACATTATCTAAAAACATTATTTTCAACAATAAATTATTAATATTAAATATTGATATGTACAATTTAATTACATTAAATTATTAAAGGATGGTAAATATCTTATTTAAAATAAAAACCCACCTATTTGGAAACTTGCAATCCAAAAATTTTGTACAATATGAAATGAGGAAGCGTTCTGTCGGGATGGTAATATAAAAGTAAGAGGAAATCTTAACATGTGTATCTGTCAACTTCTGCACCTAGAAATATTCCAAGAAACGAGTAATACATACTAAATATGTACTTTTATAAAGTATGGACATGATATTTTATAGAGCATGTACAGATCCTTCATTCCATACTTAGCCACTTTTTGGATAGAGGGTTCTTAGGCTTGCGGGCTCAAAATTGGGCCTCTATTGTTCTATGTCCTACAAATAGCACCCAGAGTTCCACGATATACAAATTGATAGGCATACTTGTGGGCTAGCTGGGTCAACATTGCACTTTTATTCTTCTGTGTCCTCCAAACAACACTCACAGTTCTGTGATATACAAATTGATAGACAGACTCAAGGACTGGCGGGCTCAAGATTGTGATTTTTTACGGATGGTCATCCCTATCAACTATATAACATTATCTAAAAACATTATTTTCAAATACTAAATTATTAAAATTAAATATTGATATTGTACAATTTAATTACATAAAATTATTAAAGGATGTTAAATCTCTTATTTAAAAAACAATGAAGGAAACAAAACAAAGTTTTTTAAATTCTATCACCGCAACTATAACAACGACCAATTTGAATTTTAAGGTCCTCTTGTTGATATGATAACACCATTGGACTTCTCACAGTATATATTCGTTTATTTCAAATTATTCTAGGAGATTAATTTTACCAAGTTCACCGATCAAGGAAAAGTGCTAAAACAATCCACATACTACATTTGCGTCACAATGCTATACAAATTGACAGGCGAAATTATGGGCTAGTTGGATAAAAAATTGCAATTCTATCGTTCTGTGTCCTCCAAATAAATCTTAGAGTTCCAAGATAGACAAATTGACAGATGAATCATACAACCAAGAACCAAGTATCTGCGTGTTGAAGAAATATTGAAAAGACACACTACAAAATTCTTACTGGGAGATGTAAGAAAACATCAAAATAACAACATTGATTGCATTTGTAGTTAGATTCTCAAGTAATCGAGTCCAACGAACATTCATCTGGGTGTTGAAGAAATATTACAGAGACACATGATATATTTTCATTTCCTCCCAAAGCTTGATATGTTTCTTTTTTCTTGTTTTTTTTTTTTTTTTCCTTCTTCATCCGATATGCAATATTTCATTGTCCTCATTTAAGGTAAATTTTTTGTGTATCTGAAATCCATGGAACATGTAGACACTGCATTCCTTTTTCTGTAGGTATGATTCATATGAAAATTCTGCTAACCTAGGAAGAACATCTTGTAACAGAGGATGCCTAATTGTAAAATGCATGATTGTATTGCCCACAGTTCGGATGGAAGCATTAAGGAAATGTCTATATATATATGGGCATTTTTCATTGCATTGCAGACAATCAATTGTATCATCAGTTATCAAAGAGGAAGCAGAAGCAGTAGATTTGCATTTTTCACACACAGGCTCAAAGGGGGTCGAGTGTGCATTCGCTGCAACCAAAACACCTTCAACCTGGAAACGCGAGTATAGGAATTAATACACTGAACAATATAATACAAAAATGCACCCCCCCATTAAAAAGTAAAAATAAAATAAAACAAGCCACATAAATTTGGTGAAGGCTATTTGTATAACCAAAGTGAGGATGATTTTGTAGATGTATATGCACAATAGTTGTAGAGCTACTTAGTTTCTTTAGATCCTGTACTATGTCTGCTCACAACTCTGTTACAAATGTTGCTTGGGTTGTGTGAAAGATCCTTTCTCTAAAATCCATTTTATTTGCTATATTTTTTAAGAGCATAAGTGGAAACTGCCCTTTGTGAAATTGTTGTTCCATTGACAAAAACAAATTTGAATAGGTATCAAACAATTGCAATTGCAACATGGAACAATGGAATATTTGTGTAACTTACCCGAGATACATGCACATGCGAAAGTAAAGGAAAAAACTGGATATGGAAAACGATACCATTTCCTTTTCGTTGTCTGACTCTCGATATTTTATATGAAGAATGTGTTGCGAGCCAATGTTTCTCGCCAGTGTGACAACTACACCAATGGTTTTGATTGGGTAAGTATCATTTCTTTGTGCAAGTTGGTTGATAGTTGCTTCCGGGACAAAACGATATTCTAAACAGACAATGACAATTTTTTCCACAATACTTGTTTCATTGAGCGAAATAATTCAATCAAAATCACCATGGTCATATACTTTCTTGGGCAATATATTAAAATTTGTAATGGATATCCCATTACCCGGTAATATATTTTCTGCATGTTTCTGGACAAGTTGTGTAGGAATAGTCAGTGTGACTGTCATCATGGCCTCCTTGTCTATCATGTTAGCACGCATAATGGATCTAGTTTTGTTTTCCTTGTCCAAGTAGGTTCTATAGATGAACATTATGTCCCCAATGAACACTTGTCCAATTCAGTGACTGTTCAAGCCCTCTATTGGTAGTACTTTGGGTGTTGCAAGTCTAAAACTAGTAACAATTTTGAACAGGAAAAATAAAGTGAATGCTAGTGTGCATTGTTTTTTTGTATTCTTTTTTCACTAGAATAATTCTACAAGTAGACGCATAGCTTTGATGAAATATGGAGAGAGAGTTTTGCAACCAAACCTCTTAGTGTACAGAACCTGCGCTATGTTCAATGTCTCGCTTGTACTTGTTGATACTTCTCATGAAATGAAAACCATGTATTGCAGATGACATCAACATATTCACCATTCCATAGATGAATAAACAGCTGAGGATATTTGTTTGGTAAACATACTAGGAACATAATGTATGCATATTTACCTTTGGTCTTATCCGTCTGTTGATGTCTGGGATGATTGATTGCTCATGGCCATGTCACTAGTCCAATTGTTTCTGATGCAAGCATGTGTAGATGAACATATGTATTGTATACTGTCCATAATATTTCTTAATGTCAAATGGAGGGTGGAAGGAGATGGAATACAAAATATGGTGTAAAGGGATATACTTAGGAAACATGAGGACCTAAGGTTCAAATTGTATGCCTCTGAGTTTTTGACTGGAAAAATGTGTAATGGTAGGCATGATGACCAATCTGTATATTGCAAACCCCTAGAAGCCAGGGAAGAAATATTGAACCTACCATCCCGACAGCCAAAATCGAAAAAGTGGGTAAGTATGGAATAAGGTAGAAGCATGACCATAAATGTGAACACATTAGTCCGCCAAGCGGCTAACCAAGGAATTTTCAGAAACACCAGTAAGCAGAGAAATTAGAAAGCAAAAGGGATAATAGAAAATGGAAAAAGTGGAAATGGGGAGGGCACAAAGGACCATTGCTACCAACTAATCATTTTCTGGTATAATATTATATGCCCCCACTTAGTTTGCATATTTAATTTACTAGAACATTTGGTATAACTTTTCAAAGATTGTACCAGAAAACCCTATGTTGTTTCCCAAAACAATTCATCTTCCTGTCCAACCAACCTATTTCTTTCAAGGTAGCAACACCGAATATACAATGGACATGAAGGAAAGTTAGTATGAAGATAGACATGTAAAAGAAAGAAAAACAATTCTTTTTATTTCAATGTAACAACAAACAAAATATGATTCACATGAGAATAAGAATAAAGATACGTAGTATATACATACAGGTAAATAATAATATAAAAAAAAGGTGCAAAGCAGCATAACAAGCAGAAAAAATATACAGACAGTAAATGAAATACTGAACACTGGAATATGAAATAAGAGTATAGGTATCCACCTCTGTAACTCCTAGTCTACATTCGTGCCAAAAAGTCCATCGTCCTCTCCAACCATTCTATTTGTTGAAAGGTAGGAATGTAGGAAAAATACAATGGTCATGAAGGAAGTTAATATGCAGGAAAACATGTAATGAAGACAAGTTATTATGTAGGAAGGTGCACAACATCTACATACAATAAAGTAGGTTTTCTGTGGCAAAGTATCCAATTATGATTCCACCCATGGAAATACATGTTCTTTATCCTCTAGATAGACTGTTGTGCCCACAATACAAGATTTTGGTTTTCTATGGAAAACTACCTAGATATGCTTTCAGACATGGAAATATAATTTTGCAGTATCCTTTTTGTACATATTATATCTCAAGTACAAGAAAAATTGTATCGTGGTCACACCAGTCTGTGTAAAGGATAAAGAACATGTATTTGTTGATATTATGGTAGCTGCAAGAGGTATTTACCTCGATGTGTAAACCTAATGAGAATAGAATATTCTGGAAAGAAATAAGAAACCCTAATGATTTGGCTAATAACCCTAGAAGACAAGTCAGATCAAGAGGATAACGTGTATTAGGTTATTAGCCTCCAAGAGAAGAAGTTAGCTAGAAGAAATATTATATACTAAAGAATTAGTACCCATAATGAGAAGTCGACTCTAATAGTTTGCCACATTTAGTATAAATGCAGGAGGTCAATATTCATTCTATCCAGTATTCTTAGAACTACAGATCACACTTGTGTGCACTGCAGTTGGGAAGTTTTGTGCGTAAGTCTTGAGGAGAGTTGTCTTTGCAGTAGCTGCAGCTAGCAGATTTTGGTTTCTCTTAGAATGTCTCTTGGTTATGGTTTGGACTATCTGATCAAATCTTGTTTGGTGCACTATCCTTTGTTTTTCTATTTAGCCTAGGGTTTTCTTTTGAAGTGATTCTCTGTCAAGGTTAAGGTGCTCCGAGGGTGGCTTCGGCCTATGGTTGGTTGACAATAATGATATTGTCTATAGTAAAATGAGCACATTCATCATATTCTAAAACGTTATGGTCCCACACCTCCTTCATTCAGTCCAACCACTGAAAGGGAGCATAGCCATAAGGATACTAAGCTCATTGAAGAATTTCCACCAGTGTTTCTAGCAGGAGCAATTACTAAAGCACTGTCGCTAGGGTTACTAACAGGTGTAGTTGCAAAAACCCTAACCCTCTCGTTGAGGCACCTTAAGGAAGGGATTGACCTGATTTTCAGCTAGATCAGTGCACCCTAGCCTAGCGCACCTCCTAGTACTCTCAGCAAGCTAAGACGTCAAGTTTCAGTTTTTGGTCAAATCTAGGGTTGACCAAATCAAGGAAATCATGACTTACTCTATGAAGTCAAAAAACAAGTTAGATGGAGATTATAACATCATAGAATGGAAGACAAGGATTGACCCCATCCTTTCCAAGAATAAAGTGTTGGATATTGTGAAAGGAAAGATCATGAAACCAGAGTTTGAAGAAGGAAAAGAGAAGGAACTGCATAACGTTGTAGTTATGGAGAAGTTCGAAGATGGTGACATCAATGCCATGAGTATCATAGTGGATTCTATAAAATACCACTTGATACCCTACATTTTCCATCTTGACTCATCGAAGAAGATGTACGATTCCCTAACAAACCTCTTCTAAGTCAGAAACATTGGACAAGTAATGAGTCTAAAGAATGAGCTCTGTGACATGAAGATGAATGATGATGACAACATAAAATCATACTTTGTGAGGATATCTCAATTAATATATCAGCTACAAGATATTGAAGAGATCATCTCAGAGAAGGAACTGGTAAATATAGTACCCAATGGTCTTCCCAAGACATGGGATGCATTTTCCGCAAGCATGAACACAGGGAAGGAGTATCCTAGATTTGAAGAAATTTGGACTTGTTGTGCACAAGAAGAATCAAGGATTAATGCAAAAGAGAAACCTTAAAAGAAATATGATGATCAATCCTTCACAACAAGATTCAAGAATTTCAGGAACAAAAGGAAGTTTGGCTCAAGGAAGAAGCCAAATCAAGAGAAAGATATGTCAGAAATGCAATGCTTCAATTGTCGAAAATATGGTCACTACAAGAATCATTGTCTCGAGCTAAAGAAAAGGAATAAGGAACATGAAGAATCAGTTGCCAAAGAAAAGGAACCTACAAAGAACACTAAGCAAGATGAAAAATACTTCTTCTTCCGAGACAAGGTAACAATACTCTTCATAGTTATTGTATATACCATGTTTTTTGTACATATATTTCATATGTATTTTCTAGAATATAGTATGTTCCAATAGAAGAAAAACAAGATTGTTATCACTATGACTACAAGACAAGAAAATACACATGAAAGGATGAAGTACATCAACAAACCTTGGTAACAATTCATGTGTAAGTTATTCCAAAAGTAACAGCTGCAATATCAACATAAATCAACAATAAAGAGGAAATTAGAGTAAGACTTATGACACTTTACAAGAAGGCAATAAGGATGCAGAAAAAAGCGTGGATTATGTTAGATGGAGGGAGCTGATTATATACTTCCAAAATAAAAACATGCACTCATACATGAAGCAAGGATAAGGAGGGAGATAATCCTATGATCCATTGAAGATAATGAAGTATATATCCATGGTAGTATCCATGAAAAGTAGTACGTGCAAAGTTTGACTTTAGAAGAAGCCTTCTTCGAAAAGAAGCTTAAAAGTATCATTAATTTCCTATCCACATCCCTGATTCTATAATGAAAGAAAGAAGTGAAATCTTTAGGGCATGAAATCTATAAGAAACTCCATGGATCCAAGAAGCTAAAGAGAAACATGAGGAAGAACATGAGGATTCCAAGAAAAAAAGAAAATACAGAACAACCAGTCATTGTATCGAGAATCACAAGACTATCATCTTGATATGAACTCACCAAAAATCAATCAAGCAGAGGGAATGAAAAGTGTGATGAAGAACAGTGTATGGAAGACTTATGAATGCAAGTATTTTGAGATCTAGAATTAGAAATTCTCCCAGATGGAGGGAGAAGGCCATGATGATTGTTTACTCCAAGTAAACCAAACATACCTCTACATGAGCTAGTATATGGTCTGCAATATCCATTGGTTGGAGTTTAAATGTAGATCAACATCAAGGTTTTGAGGTATACCAAAAAGAGACCCTTGTATGCTAATGGAAGAAGACAACTTGGTGAAGAACCTCCAATGCACAACATAAGCATAGTGAACACTTTCTATATCAGAGACATTGTATAAGAATGGTTACTCAGAAGCTCAGGATAATGGATTGCTAATCCATGACAAACCCTCATGATGGAAGAAGAAGTACCACTTGGATGTGTTCCAGTTTGACCCTTACCATGATGTCATGAGCTAGTAGGAAACAAAAGATGAATCCAACAATGATTGATCAGAGCTATATGAATCCTTCAGAGAATACCAGTGTTCTAGAAATACCGAAGTACATTGAGATCAAGCATTAAACTCTCCATGATGAAGTCCAGAAAAGAGAAAGTGGTTCTCAAATATATATCTCCATAGATGAGAAGATAACAAACATTCTGGTAAAGCCTTTGTCAAAGATAAAAGAGTTTGTGTACTCAAGATGAAGCTCGTGGATATGAGTTCCTTATTGAAAAGGGAAGAGATGACTCCCAGGTTGGAGGGGAGCACTGATGTGTTATTGATTTATGGAAAGTCATTTTTCAGTTCGAAAAATGGTCTAGGATGAGCAGTTCCTTTCCATCTCGGAAAGTGGTTTGAGATTTCGGACGGACATGTATTTTCTAGTTCGAAAAATGGCCCAAATTGAATGGTCATTTTCGAAATGAAAATGGTTAGATGGATTTTTGATGTAACATAGACAATGCTTTCCCATTGTGGTTAACATGGGGAATGGTCTAGGACAGTCTCTCTTCTTGATGATTAATCAAGAAGACTGGTATGCCTTGTTGGAAAATCATTCTTTCGAGGATTTCATTTGTGAGAAGATTTAAAGAATGGTCCATTTTGGAGGTTGGTTCAGGATAGTCATTTCCTTTGGAAATGGCCTAGACAATCATTCCTTAGGGCATATTCATTCTCTCCAGGTTCCACTTTTCTTAGTGCCGGAGGAATGGTCCAGGTTCAGCAATCAGGGACAGAAATTCCTTAGGGAAGACTCATTCTCTCCAGGTTTCAATTTGTTTAGTGACAAAGGAATGGCCCAGGGTGGGGAATGGTACAGGCTCACAAATCAGGACAGTTATTCTTCCTTGCTTGAGAAGAATAGTCCAGATAGATCATCATTCATGTTTGAATTTCTGAGGGCAGATTCTCTTCCATATCTCACAAATGTGAGTGGAAGAATGGCCCAGATGATTCAGTTTATATCATAACAATGTTTTCTGTGCAGGTTGATATCAGATGATTGTTATGGAGGTTGTATGTCTCTGGATAGTAGATGCATGCTACTATGGTGGATGTGTTCCACTGATTATGATTATATGTCATTGATCAAGTATCTATGTGCTACTTGGTGTGGTAGTGTACCACTGGATAGTAGCTATGTACTACTATGGATAGACACAGTTGTGTTCTATTGAATGACTTTGTTCTGATTGCCTTGAAGACTATTAATAGTGTTGGAAAATGTTTAATCAACTAGATGGATGATCAATGGACAAAGATTTCCAAGATGGAAAATGGTCAAGGACATTTATTCTTCTAGGACATATGTCCATATTAGAAGAATGGTTCTTGTGTCACTCTGTGGAGTGAGTGAGTTATCCATCATCATGTATGATTACTCAGATTTATTATGGTTTCGAAAGATGATGAAATTGTTGACATTGATAGTTCTTATGGTGCTCATGATTTAGTCATGAGATAGTCTATAAGACCATGTTGATTCTACTAGGTAAATGGTATGTTTGTGCTCAATACCATTACCTTCAATACCTCCCTAGCTAGGAGGGAGTGTTGATATTATGGTAGTTGTGGGAGGTATTTACCTCCACGTGTAAACCTGACGAGAATAAAATATTCTGAAAAGAAAGAAGAAACCCTAATGAGTTGGTTAATAACCCTAGAAGACAAGTTGGCTCAAGAGGATAACTTATATTAGGTTATTATCCTCCAAGAGAAGAAGTCAACTAGAAGAAATATTATATACTAAAGAATTAGTACGTGTTGACGGGCGAAATTGACCGTCCGTCAACTGGGAGAGTGGAACCGGTTCGGGGTTGTCTAAATAACCCAAGCCATTTGGAATGGACCACCCTGACGAGTTTAACGACTCCGTTGGCCGCCCTAAGGTCTTTTAAGAAAACCAAAGAGAAAACTAATCTAAACTAACTAATCTATCTAAAACAAATAAAACTAACTAAACTAACTAAAACTAATAAAACAAACTAACTAAAAATAAAAGAAACTAACACACTAATCTAATTAAAACAAACTGCTAAACAAACTAATAATTAAATACAAACTACTCTAACTATTCTATACAATCTACTAATTACTATTATAATAACTCAAATCAACTATCTAATTACCAGCTGTAATATTACTTATTCACAAATATACAATATAAACAATCTACAGATTTAATTAAAACCTGCAAAACTCATGTGTTCTCTGCCCTAAGACAAGAAGATATGTTTTTTGATTTTTATATTTTATGAAAAAGAAATAAAACTACTGAAATTAAACAATCTAATATATTTACCGAAATTAAAAAATCTAATATATTAATTCAATAAATCTAACTAAACTTATATCTGAACTAAACTACTAATGAAAATAGTAAACAAAAGACTAACTGAACTGGAAACGCTCCAAGTCTTCCCTGTGTATGATGACTTCTAAGCTAGTCGAAGGAGGGAAACTCGCACCGGTTAGTCCGTAAGATTTTCATAAACGATTGGCTATGCTTCTCTTTGAAGTGTTTACAAGATAAACAAGACATAAAAGATCATAACAACTATATGATTACAAATCTCTGCAATAAGGGAAACCTGTTATGCAAGGACTTGTATATGATAATTCAAATTATGAAGAAGATAAACCTGTCATTCACAAACTGAATTAACAATTGTTATGTCCTTTATATATTTGGAAGAGACAAGATAATGGATTACAGTGATCAAAATTATATCATTTTCACATGATCTAGATATCTAAAGTAGTCATAGACCATAAACAAATTGATATACACAACATGAAACAAAATGTTGATATAATGAGAAGCTAAAGCTGTGACAAAACACCAAATTCTGCTTCAGTTTGTATTAAAACTCCATATCCTTTTTCTCCCACGAATGAGGATGATGATTATTACAAAAATCATAAGTATATATAGGTCTCTTCACAAGGTAAAACTTCCTTGTGGATAATATCAAATTGTTTTACATAATCTGGGAGATATCCCAAAATCACCTAAACTAAGAAAATAAAATGCAAGAGAAATCTTTGAAATATCCCCTAACTGCTCATAAACTCAATTGCAATTTTGAATTTACCTGCAATAGGACACAAATATCAAATTAGAAAGATATTTTAGTAACAGAACACTAAAAAATTTATCCTACAGACTTAGCTACAGAATCATCTGATTTTGTAGCTAGTCTAAAATAGCATACAGGACCAGATAGCAATCAAATGAAATATTTTCAACAGAATCAAATCCAATTTGATTTTCTTTTAATAAATATCCAAAAACGAATCACTAAGATTCAAATGAGTTTATCATTCAAACTAACAAAATCGAAAAGGATGCAATCGGGACAGGGTAAGAATACTTTGTTTTTTCAGTTGCCATAAAATATGGTCAAATCATAACAGGAGCATTTCATATCGAATTAAATCAATGGTGAATCATATCGAATAAGATACGATTTAATTCAACACAATCATAATCGATACAATCACAATTGAACATAATCGAAATTGATTTGTTATGGCTGTAACAATGTGCATACGATCCATGTTATTTCAATCAAATATAAATATGGAAAAACTGTTACGATTATTGCCAAATAAGCATTCATGAAACTTCGTCATAGATTTTGAATCGTTGAGCATTTACACAGTCAACAAACAGGATCACTTAATGATCGTAACCATCAACAACGATGATAACCATAAACTGGGCAATCGATCAAATCGAATTGTGACTGAGTCAAACAAATCGCAATGCTGGGCATCATTACTTTCGTTCCCCAAATCAAATTTAAACAATATCTTTGTTGCAATATAAACCGAGCTGATAACACGGTCAAACAAAATAATGTGAATCGATCAGTTACAATTTGGATATGCATTAACATAATGATATTTGAATTGGTCAAAAGACACGGGATATAACATTATAACAGTTATGCCAACCATATCGTATAGAATATAACCAATTCAAATCGAACCATTGACTGTGTTTAAAATTGAAATACCAGAAACAACCCGTGTTTAGAAAATATGTTAAGAACTTCAATAATCGATAGAGTATTCAATTGAAGCTAAATTAAAACAATCAAATCTATCCCACGATAAATCGAATCAAAGCCAAATCCAATCGAAACTTAAAACAATAACAAAATTCGATTTATCAAAACAAAATTAAAAATAAATCCACGTTGTAAACAGAGCTTACGAGTTTTTCATATAAACAGATGATAATCATACCAGTGAGGTTGTTCGAGCTATGCCAATTTTGAATTCACAATCGCTGTAGCAGACTCCACGTTTTAAATAGAATAGAGCCTGTTGTTCGTTGTTTCTTATCAATGGATGGCATCTTATCCTTTTGACTAGAGAGCATTGCAACTTGATCCTCCAGAGCATGAATTCTGGACTACAGCATTGGCACATCAAGGTAATACCTTTCTAACCATGTGCCACACTGATCACATGGTGGAGCAGTTGGTTCAGATAGAACAGGAGGGGGTTTTGAAGAGTCACCAGGGGTTTCACAAGGCATTTTGATGCTTGGATAATTAGGATCACTTTGCAAGCAAGGTGTTAGGTTTTTGAAAAAATCGTATGCGGGTTTATCACACAGATCTTCAGAATAGGGATACTCACTTGCTAGGTATCGTTCAACCTCTGAGTCAGAATCTTCACTCACCATAATAGGGTCAGGGTTTACAGGAGTCTTCGGTTTGTTTATTGCCATGCGAGAGATTAATCGGGCGTTCTTCTTACCTTTAGAATTCACAGTAGGTTTGGCCTGAGGCTTTTTTTCCACGGGTTTAACATTTTCCACATCTGTGGTCACAGAATTGGGTAAGTCAGTAGGTGAGTCGGGTAGGGGTTTAGGTAATAGAGCATTGTAAGGAACAGGGGGTACTGACTTACTCTCGCTCACCACAGGTTTGTCAACCTGTGGTGGGCTTGAATCATCAAAATTATTGCATTTAAGAAAATCATTCCAACAGTCCCGGCGTAACCCCAAATGACAAACCACAAGCATTTTAATTAACCCAAAATGAATAGGTTGTTATCGGCATGGTTCCGTTTGTATCTTTTAGACATTTTAAACAGAATCCTCTATAGGTAATAAGGTACATTAATCTCATAGCCCATGAAAACCATCAGTAGTCGAAGGTGGTACAAGAAAACGAAACCATACCGACCCTCGCATGTGATGAACTCCTTGGTTATCATCAACAAGTCATGCCATCGTTGCTTTAGCATATTCGCGGGAAAACCTTTGTCACAGGAGTTCACTCTTCGTGACTGGAAGAGCAATCTCCATGGGACATCTTCCACTTTGTAATTTTTTGACCATCTCTGTCCGACAGCAGGCAAACCGGGAGCTAGACTGAGAAATTGCTCATCAATTTCCAACTGCACATCCCCAACCTTGGCTCGGCAGCCATCAAAGGTTAATGCAAATTTCCGAGCCATGCTAGGGTTAAAGCCATCAAACTTTCATATGAACGGGAGCCATCCGAATTCCTCAAGGTCACTGTAAGGACCATCGAACATCAACAAAGCTTGGCAACCATTGGGCTCAGCCCTTATGACTGGAGCCATGGCATGGACACATGATAGGGTTCGGATAAATAATAATACACAGGAGCAAGGATCGCTTGGGCTAACAGCTGCAGACGATGAAAGGGGAAGTGAATTGATGGTACGTGTGCGAGGGCGGTGGGATTATCACCACCATGCAGCATAGTAATGGCAAAGTACAACCCGTGTTCAATCGATCATAACCAAAATCAAACTATTCTGCCAACCCAAGGATTAAACGGTGGATAATTATATCATTGTGCCAATGTATAGTTTGAAACCATGAATGTTCAACGTTAAATCAAACCCAAAGTTTAAATATGCACCTGTAATAATTCAAACCAACGTTATTGAAAAATCCAAATGTTTAACCAATGTGCCAATGTATAACTTCAAACTATTGCCATTCCATATGAAATCAGTCTCATATGTTACCCATGCGCTTGTTTCATAATGTGTAATCAAAGTTTATAAAACATTGTGATAAGAGATTTCATAAAATCGATAAGCCAAGAGCTTAAAATAAGAAGGACCACATTATATAAAAAACCAAAATCAATCATGACCCCTATATAATCAAGTATAAGGCAAGTTTCCATATGCTCAATGCTTTACCAATTAAATAAAAGTCAAGTTGCGCAATCAAAGCAAGAATGTCATGGTTTGAACAATCTTTTCAGCGACATAATAATAAACCAAAGGTAAGTGCCTTTTAGAATATCGATGAGAATCTCATGACAGTTCAAATAACGATGGAGGAGTTTTCAGGCTTTCAGTCGTGAAAAATAAATCGAAACTAATTTGCAAGTTTCGTATGAAATGAAAATATCGTTAATTTACAAAAAGCGATGACAATTTGAAATTCAGAAGACATAGGTGTAGGCAGCTTATAGGTAATATAAAAAATTGTATTGGCTTCCAACAATGGCGACACACTGGTAGAAGCAGTTATCTCTGTCAAAAGAAATGAATTCAGAGTAGGGCAATAAAGAAAATTTCAACTCAATAACAACAACCAGAAAATCGTACAAACATCATCATTTACTATCTTTTCCAACGATGTTTTAAAAGATGCAAACTAATAACAGTCTTAAGATCAGCGAGTCACGATATTAATGATAAAATATTCAATACTGTTGGCATGGCCACTACTACCATCAGGCGTCCATAGCCTTGACAGGGTTGCCATTTAACCCACTCTGACATCTGTATCCTATCAAGAAGTTCTAGATCAGAGTAAAGGACTTTTAAAGAGGTTTCTTAAAAAGTTTTACAGAGTTTTGTGTACCCGACATTGCTTCGCTGTGAGCAGGCCTGTTCAGTACCCCAACGAAGTTGTCTTGACACCATGCTTGCATTTACCCGCTGCCAACAGACCTGTTCAGTATCCCAAAGGGTTTACAAACACTTCCCACAGCTCTTATTAACATTTTTATTTTGTTTTTCTTTTGTGTATAGCTGAGCGGCGTGACGCTGAATTTTTTTAATTATTTTATCATATTTTTTCAGACCTCATCGGAATTTTTTGACACTGTCCTTTATTCAGCTCCAGAAATGTTTTATTTCTAAACCAACTTACTATGACAGGGAGGCATCCTTTTGAGTCGTTCCTTTACGAAAAAGGGACAGCGTAAAAAGATAATAGATGATCATGGTAAGTTTTACTCAGAGATTGAAATTAGTAAACTTCTTTCAAACAACAACATTTTCCAACATAAATATCCTTTTCAGAAATATATCACTGATGTCCGTACAATCTTTCTGAAGTTATTTCAGCGAAGAAGTTTTCCCATGGTCTTTATCTGAATTGCTCAGTGCACAGGCATGCATATCTTTCAAACAACACCAAAAAAAACTAATTAATCCAAATCAAAATCAAAACAGGAAGAAAACAAAAAGATTGCAAACCAAATAAATATTTACATAATATACAAGGGTAGTAATCAAGCAAAGTATCTTTTCAGGGCTTGGCCATTCACCGAATAGGTCTCAATCTTCCCTTCAAGATTCTGCAATCGAAAGGAACTAGGACCCAACTTTTTAGCAATCAAAAATGGCCCAAGCCACAAATTTTGGAACTTGGTGTGTAAACCCTTTCCTTTGTGTGGTTTGTCCCACTTTAAGACGAGATCACCTACTTCAAAATTCCTATCAGAAGCAGAATTAGAATCAAACCATCTTTTAATCAGTTGTTGATGTTGGTCTAACTTACGCTTACCTTGGGTTCTTACTTCTTCTAACTTCATCAAAGAGTTAATACGGATTTCTAAAGGGGGACAGTCTTCTTCTTGAACTTTTTGTGACAATTGGAGCGAAGGAAGAAGAATGTGAGGTGGCAGAATGGATTCTCTGCCATAAACGAGAAAAAAGGGGGAGTTACCTATAGTGTCTTTGGGTGTTACCCTATCATCCCACAATGCATTAAGCAATGCATTGTGCCAGTTCTTGTGATTTTCAGCCACAGTTCTCTTGATAATTTTGATCAATTTCTTGTTTGTCGATTCTGCTAAGCCATTACCCTGGGGGTAGTAACTAGCAGAATACTTCAACTTTATTCCTTTCTCTAAGGCGAACTCACTCATCTCTAGAGAAGAAAATTATGAAGCGTTATGAAATACTAGACAATCAGGGATACCGAAACGAGTGATGATATTCGAGTTTAGAAAAGTGATCACCTAACTTGTGTTAACAGTTCTTAGCACGGTGGCTTCAGACCATCGAGTAAAGTAATCAGTGGCTGTCACAATATACTTGTGTTGTTGTGAGGAAGGAGGGTTAATAGGACCAATGATATCAAGGCCCCATTGCTGGAAAGGAGAATCAACTGTAACGGGTTGCAAGGGGAAGGCTGGCTTTTGCAATTGCCTTGATGCTTTATGACAAATGATAAATTTATGGCACAAGGCATGGGCGTCTCTAAAAAGCGTCGGCCAGTAATAACCAGCTCTTAAAACCTTATGAGCAGTTGTTTCTCCACTGAAGTGACCACCATCTTCTCCTTCATGCAACTCGAGCAAGACTCTTTCTGCTTCGTCCTTTTCAAGACAACGCATCAGTATGCCGTCAAAATTCTGACGAAACAGTATACCATTAACTAGATGAAAGGAGGCGGACTTTAGTATCAACGCTCTTCTTTTGGCAGGGTCAAGGTGATGGGGTGCTGATCCATGTTGAAGACAGTGTCTAATATCGTCGTACCAAGGACTTACGAGGTTTTTTGCACAACAAATCAAACTCTGATCGTGTTGTTCTAGGTCTGACGTATCACTATCTTCTTGTTGCTTAGTTTTTGAATCAACTACCAACTTACACAACCCTTGGCCTCTCACGATCTGTGCCGGGGTGATTTCTAAGTCATACTCCTGGAAGGAGGTGACCCAGTTGGCTGTTTTCTCTCCTAAATCCTTTTGCACTAACAAGTTCCTAATGGTAGGATAGGGGACAATGAACTTCATCCTTGACTTCAACAGATATGACCGGAAATGCTTAACTGCTTTGAAAACAACGTAGGCTTGCCGATCGACCGCTGGGTAGTTAAGTTCAACACCTTTGAAAGCAGAGCTCATAAAGGCGATAGGTACTTTGTTGTTATCAGAATTCTTCTGAGTTAGGACTGTGGCATATGAACGATCAGAGGCAAAAGTATAGAGTGTAAAGTCTTGAGAGAAATCAGGGCTCATGAGAGACGGAGCGTCTATTATGGCCTTCTTTATAGCATTGAAATCTTGGTTTTTTGTAGGTCCCCAGTGATATTGGGTGTCTTTCTTAATCAGGTTCTGGAGAGGCCTGACCATTTTGGAGAAACTGGGGACAAATCTTCTCACGAAATTAATCTGGCCTAGGAAGCACTGCATGGATTTTTTGGAGGTAGGTGGGGGAAGTTTAGCGATGACTTCAGTTCTCTCGGGGTCAATAATCATTCCATCACTAGACACAATGAATCCTAGTAATTTACCCTGTTCTACCGCAAAGATGGACTTCTTGGGGTTCAAGGAGATGTCGTATTTACGACATCGTAGCAGAACAACTCGTAAGTGAGTTAGATGATCGTCTTTGTTTTTATAATAAATGGTCACATCATCTAAGTAGACTACTATGGAGTGATTGATTAAGCCTCTAAAAGCAATGTCCATTTCTCTCTGAAAAGTAGCACCGGCATTAATCAATCCAAAGGGCATTTTGCAATAAGCATAAGTTCCCCACGGGGTACGGAAGGTAGTTTTTAGTTGGTCTGGCAGAGACATCAAGACTTGGTTGTATCCAGAGAAACCATCTAGTAAGGATAGCCTCTCGGAACCAGATACTTGTTGAAGGATCTGTTCCATGGGAGGGACAGGATAATTATCTTTGTCAGACACTTTGTTGAGGTTTCGGAAATCGACACAAAGTCGAATTTCCCCATTTTTCTTCCACACTGGGACGAGGTTGGATACCCACTGAGTGTGTCTAACAGGAAAAATTATTTTAGCGCTCAAGAGTTTATTCAATTCTTTTTGTACGGTCGGTTCTAGTTTAGGATGCATTTTCCTCAGTTTCTGTTGGAAGGGTAAGGTTTGGGGCTTCATTGGGATGACATGCTGTATAATATTAGGATCAAACGTTTTAAGATCATCGTAATTCCATGCAAAGACATCCTTGAATTCTTTAAATAATTTAACAAAAGCAGCTTTTTCTTGCCTAGAACATCCCAAGCCTAAGTTGATACTCTAAGGATTTTCACTAGTCCCTAAATTGACTTTTTCATAAGACAATGAGGAACTGTTGGTTTTGCAATTGACCGTCTTTTTAAATTTATCTTCAAAATCATAAAACTTTTCTAGTCTAACAACAGATTTGGGTATGAAATTTACCATGTCCGACAGAGCTTCAGGAGATTTCGGATTAGGTATTACCGTAAAGTCGTGCAAATTGTCGTCGTGCGTTTGTTCATCTATCACAGCGCCTTGGAAGGTTTCTTCCATGTGCGGAAAGTTAATGATCTGCTGATCATCATCAAATACTCTCCAGTTTGTGATATTGTCAGAAACAGATGGTCGAAACAATATCTCCACGAAGAACGTGTTCGGGGATAAGCCTTCTGCAGGAAGAAGTTTAGAGGCAACATTAGCTAGTAGATCTGCTTCAGTATTATGTAATCTAGGAATGGAATTTATATTAAAAGCATAAAATCCGTTCATTAATTTCCATACCTCAGACTGATAACATTTGAGATGCGGGGAAAGACAGTGTATGGAATCTCTTACCTGCCTGACCACTATCTCAGAGTCGCCGAATACAACCAGATTTTGAATGTGCATGTCCAAGGCTTTTCTGAGACCTTGCAATAAAGCCTCATATTCTGCGATATTATTAGTACATTCAAATTCTAGCCTACAAGCCAACAATGTTTTGTTACCTGCCGGATTGATAATGATGCATCCTGCACTAGCTCCTTCTTTATACTTGGAACCATCAAAATATAAAGACCAAATTTGATTTCCATCGGGCTCACAGGACTGTTGTATAGAAGTTGTTGGTTGCGTACATGCTAGGATCTCGGATTGCTGTTGCGGATTGTTGATGGGTGAAACTTCAACCATGAAATTTCCAAAGAAGGTGTCCATCCCTTGGACTTCAGGTGAACCAACAGGAGGTGTGTATGGTTCATTTGGGTCATTCAAGTCTGTTACCGTGAACTTGAGGTAACACACGATTCACCCTGATCTTGTTGGGCTTCCCATTTTCTGGAAGCCATAAGTGAGACCAGTCTGTGGAGAAGTAACCATGTAGCTGCTCCGACTAGTCCCTGCTAAAAGACAGACCATACACTTCCGGAATATCCACCACAATTATATCAATAACCTGATGAACCTTTGGGTTAGACGATAATCTAATCAATACATTTTTCAGTTCGCCTATAACTTTAACATCTGTTCGATCAAGTTGTATGATTTTCAAAGAGGATGGTTCTACTTCAGCGTTAATCTTTTGGTAAACTGACCAAGGCATCACATTTGATGATGCTCCTGAGTCAACCATACAATTATGCACATTTCTGTTGAAGATTTCGAAAGTTAAAAGAAAAGGAGGTACATTCTTGCGAGTACTTAGAGTTGTAGCTTGTGATTTCTTACTCGCGGTTTCTAATGCTACTTTATCTACATTAGTTGTGTTATTTACATTATTTACATTACTTACATTATTTACAGGTGATACAGGAAGGCTTCCTTTATCTTGAGAATCAAGATTATTTTTTGTGGAAGTCTTATGAGGAGCTTTTCTTTTCACAACCTTATTACCATTTGAATTACCATTCTTGCCATTTTCTGAAATATTTTGCAACATCTTCTGTAACAAAAATGGAAACTTCAACAACTCATAAATAGAAATGTTAGCCCGTAATTTTTTAAGATCTTCAACAACATCATAATCTAATTTAGGGCCAACATTACTTTGTTTAGTTTCTACTGATTTAGATGGCTTTGGAGGTAAAGTTGTAGTGTTCTCGACAGGAGGTTTGTTTGTTGTCTTACTCCTAGTGTTGTAAGGGTGAACAGTCTCGAAGTTAGCTTGAAAGATACTATCCGAGAAGTGTCCAAAGATGTTTGGAGAAGACTCTTCTTCTTCAATTGTTTCCTGCTCGACTTCCTCTTGAGGGTTTTCAGGAGGTATCAAGTCATCCTGGGCTCCTAGAATTGTCTGGAGGGAACATTGCAAACTTTCTAGGTTCAAGCCTTCAGAGTTTGGATTAGGCCGGTTAGTTTGAAAAGGCTTTCGGAAAGGAGGTTTGTAGGGTCCTTTACTCGAAGAAGCTTCTTCAGTCAACCTTTTTAAATCTATAACTTGATTAGATAATATTTTTACAACTTTGGTTAAATTCTCCAAATCAGAGTTTTCAGGTTGTGTTTTGTTTTGTGTAGGTCTGGGGAGAATTTCAATCTTCTTTTTGGAAGAAGAAACAGTCTCAGTCTCGTTGCTAGAAGAGTCCTTAAGACTAAGTATGTCTTTTTCAATCTGAGTAGCCTCTTCGAAGGCTTCTAACAACGTGGCCTTTTTATATCGTTTCACCCAAATAGCTATACTTTGATGTAAAGCTTTAGTGTAGTAAGCTATTACAAGACTCTCAGTGGGCATAAAATCTGCGGGGATTCGATTTTTAAGCGTTAGGAATCTTTGGTTAAAATCTTTAACTTTTTCTTTCGAGTTCATTTTTAATCTTGAAAGATCCATGACTAAGACTTCTAGAGGTTTTCCATCTCCAAATTTTACCAAAAAGCATGACTCAAACTTTTCCAAAGACACTATGGTATGAGGTTGTTGGGAAAAGTACCAAGTGGATGCATTACCCTCAAAGGTGTAAGGGAACAACCTACAGACAACATCTTCATGTTCAACATTACGGAGTCTAATGGCTAACATAAATTTTTTGATATGATCTTCGGCTATCTGTTTTGAATCGGGATCAAATTTAGGAAGCCATTTCTCTAGGTGCTTAGGTAAAGGGTGTTGGGCTCCAGGCACAGCTACAACATCCTTGTCCAACCAGGGTCTAGCAGGGTTGTTCTGATTTGCCATTGGGGAATTGGGTATGGAAGGCTGAGAAGGTAGATTGCCTTCGTCAGAAGAGGAATCTCCTCCAGAAGAGGAAGGAGATGAAGGAGGTGGTGAAGGAGGTATCCCAGATCCTCATGCAGCAGGATTTGGATCTGTAGGATTCACAGTGAGGTCTATGTCACCTAACTGTTCTCTGATATCAGAGAAGTCTAAAGGTTGACCCCATGGGCGGTTTGGTCACCTAAGACTGGCTAAGGCACTATGTGTTTTGATAAGAGATTGACGAACGATCTCTTGGAGATCACCACCTGTAGGATTAGGGGTTGTTGGCTCAACTGTGATTTGTGGATCTTCGGTTGAAGTAGTTGCTGTTTGAGGGGGGATATTATCTTGTGAACGACTTCTACTCACTATAGGTGTGCAATTAGGTGGGGGAGGAGTCTTGCGACCGCCTCGTGCCATTAATTAAGTTCAGGCCCTCCTTCTAGAGCCATTTGTTGACAGGCGAAATTGACCGTCTGTCAACTGGGAGAGTGGAACCGGTCCGGGGTTGTCTAAATAACCCAAGCCGTTTGGAATGGACCACCCTGACGATTTTAAAGGCTCTGTTGGCCGCCCTAAGGTCTTTTAAGAAAACCAAAGAGAAAACTAATCTAAACTAACTAATCTATCTAAAACAAATAAAACTAACTAAACTAACTAAAACTAATAAAACAAACTAACTAAAAATAAAAGAAACTAACACACTAATCTAATTAAACCAAACTGCTAAACAAACTAATAATTATATACAAACTACTCTAACTATTCTATACAATCTACTAATTACTATTATAATAACTCAAATCAACTATCTAATTACCAGTTGTAATATTACTTATTCACAAATACACAATATAAACAATCTACATATATAATTAAAACCTGCAAAACTCATGTGTTTTCTTCCCTAAGACAACAATATATGTTTTTTGATTTTTATATTTTATGAAAAATAAATAAAACTATTGAAATTAAACAATCTAGTATATTTACTGAAATTAAACAATCTAATATATTAATTCAATAAATCTAACTAAACTTATATCTGAACTAAACTACGAATGAAAACAGTAAACAAAAGACTAACTGACCTAGAAACGCTCCAAGTTTACCCTGTGTATGATGACTTCTAAGCTAGTCGAAGGAGAGAAACTCACACCGGTTAGTCTGTAAGCTTTTCGTAAACGATTGGTTGTGCTTCTCTTTGAAGTGTTTACATGACAAACAAGACATAAAAGATCATAACAACTATATGATTACAAATCTCTGCAATAAGGGAAACCTGTTATGCAAGGACTTGTATATGATAATTCAAATTATGAAGAAGATAAACCTATCATTCACAAACTGAATTAACAATTGTTATGTCCTTTATATATTTGGAAGAGACAAGATAATGGATTACAGTGATCAAAATTATATCATTTGCACATGATCTAGATATCTAAAGTAGTCATAAACCATAAACAAATTGATATA